>CM012443.1:21646790-22004290 GCA_003999625.1 Oryzias javanicus
TTTTACTTTTTAATGAACTGTAACTCCACAGACTGCTGCTACAGTCATAAGCGACACGAGCAGCTTAAATTGAAGCTAAGGTCATTTCATATTTACAGGTCTCAAGCAAACATTGAATTAAAATGGTTGAATGCACAATGGTATCACTACAAACCAAAGGCATGAAATGACTGATTTGTGACGCATTTTGTTTTAAATCCAGCCTTTTTCTCTCACCATCTGATGGAAAAATGACAATATTATGAGCCGTCGTCATGAGTTAGTCGTATGAAAATGTTAATGAGAAAGCTCCTAGTTTTATATAGTTACAAACACTCTGTAATTAGGGTTTCTGCACTGAATGTCTTAACTAAATATACCTAAAAAAATCTGCAATTTGCATTTGAAAAACAAAAATATGTGTCAGCATCAAAAAGAAAAAAAAAAGCAGTGGACTGTTTCTTCACACAGAAGAGGAAGATACGATGGAAAACAAGTACCCTAAATAATTCTGTGTATTACATAATGCAAAAGACTCACTGGATCTGAAAAAATAGAAGAGAGGACTTTCACTGATGAGCCTTTAAGCAGCTACTAGTAATTCTAAAAGAAAAATTAAATGTTTTTCTGTTAAAACATTCAAATTTAATGAAAAACTGTAAAAATAGAAAATTGAATCAATTATACAAATACATTAGTGGCATTTTTGGAGCATATTTTGAATTGTTAAGTGAATTCATTTAGTAGTAAAGACTATACGAGGTCAGGAAGTAATTAAAAGCAGCAATTACGAGGTAAAGTCACAGAGAAATGCCAATTGGTTCTAATGACTTCTCAATCGAAGCCTATTAGAAGGAAAATAAAAAGCCACCTACGGTGGCAGTTGAATTCTGTGCTGCCAAGCAGGGGGAGGCCAGCCCAAGGGCCAGTATGGAATGTGGAACCAATGAAAGAAGATTGAATGCTTAACTGTGAGATGCTAGTTTAGTTTTTATGTTTTGGGGGTTTTTCTGTGAGTTCAATTAAAAATATGATTTAAGGTCACCTAAAAGAAGGCCAGAACCGTCCCACACTTACTGCAGTAGTCCAGATGGGCGTGTCTGCTCCTGCAGAGCCACATGCACTGAGAGCTACTCATTCCAGACACATACAAAGGACTGACAGCTGGTGTGAAAAGTCCCCACATGGGCAAGCACCATGCCAGTTTGGACTAATCCCACCGGAGTGTGCCAGCTGTGCCAGTGAAAATGGGTCATGGCATTCGATGGAGTGCCGGTTTGGACAGGTGTCGTTTACCCTTTCACTGATACTTTCACAAAAAGCCCAGCAACAGATGGGATCAGCAGGTATTGTTTCAAGGAAAGGCGGGAGAATTTGATTCAAAAGAAGGTCACAACTTCAGCAAGGAAAAAAAAAAAAAAGACGCGTTAGAAAGCAACAAAACGCCACCTGCCTTTCTAACATCTGTGACACAGAAGCAGGAGGACAGAGAATTAAGACGCCTTTCTAGGATGAACTAAACAGAAGAAACCTGACTTTAGATGTCGCTGCCTGGGTGGTTCCATTAGCCGGATTAGCACGTTGCATGCTTTCATGTTGTGCATATGCATATGAACACAAACACAGATGAACCTCACATAAAGAGAGCACAATGCCTCTCATCTGTAACGCACCACTAAGCATTCGTCACGGCGTTTTAATGAGATTCAGCCAGGCTCGGCAGCCAGACATGCATGCTGTGATTACATCAAAATGACTCTTTTTCTATCAAATGCGCAGCACCTGCCTTGACAGCAACTCAAGCTACTACATCTTAACATACTTGATATATTATCTTAATGTAATTTAAATACATATTTAAGAATTTATGGGATTAGAATTATAAATAAAAACACAGAAAGTTGCATATTTATTAACCAAAAAATAAAATACAAATCATGGGGCATTAACGGTTTCAATCAAATTACAAGGAAATAAAGCATTTAAATATGCAAGCCTAACCCTTTTTCCAGAAAGACATTTTGAATATGTCAAAAGTAGACGTCAACCTCACCATTATGATGCTCAGAAAAAAAGCAAGACTGTGTCATCAGGCAGCTTTAAACACGGTTCATCAGCAGGGTGACTCAGCGATGGGAAACTAACAACTATGGGCCACTGAGATTATTTTCTGGTTCTATGTATAGTTTAAAGTAAAATGGGATTTTATCAGAATACCTAGTAGTTGGCTGGTTTAAAAAAAAAAAAGAAACTATTCGGGAGGACAAATTCTCTCTACACTGATATTTGTGACCTTTAAAGTCCCAGTCCGATCATCTTTTGATCCATTTTAAAAGCGTTCCCAGTGGTCTTTTGATTATGATTATGCTGTTTTAGCAAAACGTTTTAAAATCTGTCATTTTCTAGGACATAGTTTCAAAAAAAAAAGTCAGGAGTTTACAAGAGAATCTGCCCACAGAGTAATGTATGGCGCTTGAAAATGAATAGCCAGAAGTCCCTCCCTCTGTCAGAGCCGGCCGCAAAAAACATCATTAGCGCCCAAAATCAATGGCCAGAAGTCCTTGACCGGAACACCCTATTTTAAGCTTTCCACCTTTTTTCCTTTGACATACGGTAGATGCTTACGCGATCAGCTGATTCACAGAGAAAAAAATGCATTTTTCTGGCTTTTTCTCTGGAGGTAAACAAGTGCAGTTATACAAAATGAAACACTTAATATTGACTTGAAAGAAATAAAACGGTTAACGTTCTCTGTCCGATTTGCAGCTCATCTTGCACACTGAACTGCTAGACAGTTACAGTTCTAATGCATTTAATAGCTGATAGTTCTAAAAAGTTTTTAAAACATAATTTTTGAAAGGTTTCCTTAAGTTTAGGAAATTTACATTATCTTTCTGGCGCCATTTTCCATGTGACCAGAGGCCCTTCTGAGTTTATTAAAAAAAAAAAAAAAAAAAAAAAAAAAACACCTCTGAGGAGTGGATGGGACCGTTGACAAGAAGCAACCCCACCCCTCTTCCCCTCCCCATTTTTGAAAGCTCTCCATTTCCACTTGTTTACACTAGCTTTCATCAAGCTAACATTACCGGTGCAAGAAAAATGAAAATGGTGAGTAATACTAAAGTTAGCCAAATGTACACTTTTGAGTCAGATGCACACTTGGATGAGATAAACAAAGACGTACATGGATCTATTTGCCTGCAAGTGAAAGCATCAGAATGGAGCAAAGCAGGGAGCTTTTGGCTCACCCAGCATATTTTCTACATCTCAAAGAAACTCTTTTTTTCATTTTTCTAAATAAAGTTTAGCATGAAATACAACAGGGGTTTATACTTAATAAACCCCTGTTGGGACATTAAAATCTGTCCAATGCAAGAGGCTCTCAGCCCATATCTGCTTGCTCAGCTGTTGCACAGGACAAGTAAAAAAAAAAAAAAAAAAAAAAAAAAAACATGATCGTCATTGGAGTGGGTCTTTGAACGTTGTTACTGAGGAGTTGGTGGGTTCCAGCGTTGTATTCCAGTGCACGAGACTAAAGCTGCTCTCCAAGACTGTTTTATCTGTTTTACACTAAAAACCATGTGAGTAGTCTAATAATCATCTGATAGCATGATACAACAAAAAGGCATTTGTGGCAAACAGTCTGACTGAGATTACATTTTGTATGGTTTGCTAAGACATCCAGTACAGCACGGGTTCTTTTAACAGGTTTTTATGCAGCAAAATGAACATTTTCTGTTTAGACCTTAGTAAACTTTTAACAAGTGAGGAATTGGGTCCAACTAGTCCCGATTGATCGAACCACCAAGAGGTCACATCCTATTGTGTTACTGTGCTGCAGCAAGAGAAGTGCAGCAGAGGGTGCTGATCCCAACAACCTGCGACTAAAAGACAGTAACGTGCTGCGATTAGGGAATGGCAGCAGAGCGAGGCAGAGGTTACGTCAGCCTGGCCCCTGGTGATGGTAGTAGTAGTGGTGGTGGTGGTGGTGGTGATGATGATGGTGGTGTGGGACGGGGTGAGGTGAGCAGCTGTTGCAGCTTGTAAGCCAAAGGGACGCCTGCGCTCAATGCATGCGAGGCTCCTGATACCGTCTGGGATCCCCCTCAAGCTTCTGTGCATCCAGAACAAACAGTACAGTTACAGACGCATGTCTGCATTTCAGAAATACCCTTTTTACTTATTCCTGTACCGATCAAATCTTGAATACTTAAAAGAAAAGACATTTACATGTTTTTATTAATTTCTGTGGCTTTTTGAAAAGGAAAGTGTGACTTTTATTCAGAGAATAGACTCTTCCAATGAATCTTTATTTAAACGCTGAACATTCCAGACCAAATAGGAATTACTTTCTTGTGATGAGGTGGAAATCTATCCCTTGGGTTGCATCTCTCCAAACAGAGGCCTTTTTGTTCCCTTCTTAAACAAAAATGATTTCCGTGCCTTCACAGGTATTCACACTTCAGTTTTTATAAGCCGGTCCACCAATAAGATCTTAAAAGCCAGTCAGCTTTTAAGAATTATTGCAAGAACTCAAAATCTGTCGTATTGTGGGAAAAAAAGTGCCTCTTCTAGCTAGCTTCCCTAAAAAAATGCTGATGTGAAATTACAAAGATGGCTAAATGACACTGACCGCACAGACAGAAACTGAAGCGATAGACAAACGGCATGGTTCATTGAGTCTGCTGCCGGATACCCCCCAAAAAACACTCTTTTATGGGAAGAAACTATTTAAATATGAGGCCAACAAGCTGCTATCATAAGTAATCATTCCCCGAGTCGGCCAGCTCCAGTCCAACCCTGAAAGACCAACACTGAGATCCTCTGAGATTAGAGCTGCTAAAAGACAAAACATTTACTTTTGTCGTATCTTGAAAACCTTGAGAGCCGGCTGTGCCATGTTTGATTAAGTGCAGGGTCATGTGCAGAACAGCTGTGCAGGAAACCACCAACGCACATCGCATTAGACGTGTGACCTATATAGGAAGCTGAGCACTTGGGTGAAAAGGAACAGGATGTGAGTCCAGACAGACCAAAGCTAGAGGTTGGTCAATTAATCAACATGGGGATTCATTAGCCCACTTGGTTTTTAAAAGGTATTATGCATGTGTGTGAGTGAACCTCTAAAAATACACGTGTGGAGGACGCTTTACACAACCTTTTTCAGAAAAACGTACACTTTCAAGTCATGTAAGCTTCAATTCCGAGCCAATAATTTTTAAAAGATTGATTCAGTCTGTAGTGATCATTTCACATATAGACGTTTCTTCATGTCTGTCAATAAAAATGTTCAAACCCCCAAAAACACAAACGAGAATGTGCATTAGCTGATAATCTTTACATCATTTTAGGGTTAGGGTTAAACCCCTAACCGTGACTGTAACCCTGAACATAACCGCAAGTTGTGTTTGTTGTGTTTTTTGCAATTTGTGGTACAAGAGTTGGTCAAATCTTTTGTTTTTGCTTCCAATTTAAAAACAATGACGTCTACATACCAAGCATTTGTTCTTTAAAAAAAAAAAAGGGAAAGTTTGCTATTCTTATGAAAAACCACCATATTTATAACCATATTTTTGGCTAGGGGTGTGACTTATATATGTGATTATTAAAAAAACAATAAATATTAGCTAATATATTCCTTATTTTCCCAAAAACAACAGTTTTCCATTTAATACCCGTTTCTTGCCAACAACCATGGGAGGGCTATACTTCTGGTTTGTGTATCAGTATTTGCTACTGATAGCAATGCTGTAGAAGAAGCGCTCTCCAAAACCAACTTGGAGGGAATCTGATCGTTCTCAACCTGAACATTAAGATATTCCTTTTATTTGCAATGAGACGTAATTATTCTTGTTTTTATTTTTCTTGGACTAATGTGGGACAACAAGTCCTTAACTTGAGACATTCTGGAGTAACTTGTATAGTTTTTCTTCTCTGTTATGTATTATTTGGCTGCATGACTCATACTTCAGGAAATCTGAAGAAACAAAGATGTTTTTATCTTCCAGAAGAAAAAAAAGGCCTACCCTGGAATTCATTTTGTTTTATTTGTCTAACAAGTTAAAGTTCTCAATATAATACCTTAGGTTTATTGCTGCACGATATGAAGAAACCTTGCGATGTGAAGTATTGGTGATTGCTCTTGCGATGACTTTATGACTTGCAATACGTGAACAAAAAACAAATCCACTAAATGTAAAATTTCTATGTAAGTGCAACAGTTTTAGTCAAATAATTGAATTATTCTCCAAAAGACCAACGAGGAGGCATCTCACATAAAAGTTGTCTATCTGATAGATTAAATGCGTAAAGCACTATATTAATTTGCTTAAATACTTCAAGCTGCCACAAGTTTTTTTTAACGTGTGTAAGCATTTATGGTACCCATTTATCGTAATTTGTGCCATCTTTTGTGATGTATTGCACAGGCCAATATCACAATGACGATAAATTTGCGATTTACTGTGTATTTAAGTTGATCCATTTTGTTTGATTTGTTATTTTGCATCATATTGCAACCATTTGTTTTCCCTGATTTATAAGAGTTGGCAGTAAATGGATCTACTGGTTGACCTTTAACCATAAAGATGCACGTTCATTCCGTCTCACATCAGAGTTCCTCGCAGTCACCAAAGGACCAACACCAGCGACACCGTTACTATGCCAACGTCCCATCCCTTTTTCATCGTAACAAGCACGCTTTTAAGCAGGAGATGTGGGAGGAGGGAAGGCACGAACACCCACTCATACACTCAGACAGGCATGGCTTGGCAGCCTGTCTCTGACGCTGATGCAACGAGGCTGCTACACTGAAAATCTCCCATCCTCCACCTCCTCTTGCCCCTCCTCTACATGAGATGGCACTGTGGTCCTGGAGTAGAAGCCCAGTGGAGCTCTCAAATGCCACGCCTACTTGGTCACATGATGCCATCAACCAAAACCGTCCAGAGGGAAAAGCACCACGATCCTCGCTTTTAATTTATTTATATGAAATTATTCATTATTTAGGGGCATGAGAGTAAATGCTAAGTCTGGTATAGAGTTGAGCAAAATCAAAACCTGAACAGAAAATGTCCCTGAAAAGAATAGTCTGGATAAAAGTGAAAGCGTTTCAGTTTTAAGAAGAGGGATGTACATAATCTGGATGTTTACATGCTTTACTATAGCTAGGATGCTGGGAGCCATCCTCTTTGTGCAGTGAAGATGTAGCTGGGTCTCCCTGGGTATCAGACTGTAACAGGAGCTGATTATTCCAGCAAAATAAATAAATAAATAAAACACTGTAGTCATACCAGTGCACCTGTCAAGATGCTCCTAAAACATGCTTCAGCTTCTGTAAGATTATTACAGGTAGACTTAAAAACAGAATCCACCACGTCTTTTTCTGTGGTTATGTCTGAATTTTCTCATAACTCCTCAACAGATTTTGAAAGCATTTCAGACACCGTGCTCATCCGTTTTTTTTAAGGCCAAATATGATGTCACTAATTTCCCCAAGTAACCTAATAAATATTAACATTTTACAAAGACTTTTTGTGTTCTGATGATGAAAACTTGGTTGTTTTTTTTTATTTTTTTTTTTATTAAATTTAAATATATTTGTTTTATATGGAAAAGAACTAAAACCCAATCTAATGTGTTCTATATTCACCAATCTAATGACCACTGATGCACATTAGCTTTTTCCAAAGACTTCTGGGAAGTTTTTTGGATTTGGACAGCTCTACTAAATGGCCAACACACTATGAACAAAACTATTTCTTTTATGAACTAAGTGTTAGCTATGAAGGCCTTTTTTTTTTTTTTTTTTACTATGTTACTTTTTTAAAATATCTTGCTGGCAGGAGCAGAAAAACAGACGCTGTAGATTTGGTGATGACGACCATTTAATGTATGAAGAACCATGAAGGGGTTTCTTCTTCTTCTGTCTTACCAAACATTGGCCTGATGCCACACATGTCTGTCATTGGACACCAGTAAAGATCAACAATCATTGAAAATAAAAAGTTCAGCGCACTGTCTTGTGGGGTCCTGATGACCCCACTTTTATGTAAACAAGCCTCGAAGAGCGGAAGGGTTACAAGGACTAAATTCAAATTTAGTTATTTTTTGTCTTTTTCATCAACAAACAGGCAAAAGTTAGCAGGTGTAACTTCACAAAAGTGAGTGGAATTCAAACACAACCACTATCTTTCAGATTGGCTTTACAGTAGTGGACAATATGTCAACAGAATTATGTAATAAATGCATCTTTACAATAGCAGAGAACAATATGGAGGTACGATTTTTTATTCAATTCAAACAATGACCAAAAAAGTCTGCTATTAAAAAATGTAACAGAAAATAAAACCTGAAACTGTTTTTGCCAAAGAAAATTAAGAAACCTTGTACCAGGTATGTAATTTGTAGTTTTTGTAGTCTGAGACGCATGCTAAAAAAAGCATTGGGCTCCAACCAGCCATGAAGCACATTTGTGTTTTTGATAAAGTAACACACTCTTAAAAAGTACAAATAGTGCACAACATGATGCTTTGGTATCATCACTGAGTGGAAAGGTTTGCATGATTGTTGAGCATCACAAAAACTGTGATGGGTTTTTTGACGGTCAAAGATTTTAGTGAAAACAATTGTCAAAAAAAAAAAACAGGCTTAAATATGAACTGTAAAACTCAACTGTACAGTAAACAGAACAATAGAAGAGAAATGGCACAATAAAGACTTTTCTACAGCACTGCACTATAACCAAGTTGTGGTAGTTTGTTTCTACTGTTAATTTTTGTAAAAAAAAAAAAAAAGAAAAGAAAAAATAGGTTATTACCTCTAAAAGAAGGAGAAAAAATTTCACACTGATATGCTTTTCACACTATTACTGCTTCCTGTGAGTAACTCTGAATCATAACAGCTTCAAACCGCCGACTTTAGTTTAAACATTTGAACTTTATCTTGGTGAATTGAAAACTACTTAAAGTGCCTATTAAGTTAGCAGAAAGTGTGCTGCTTGATTATAGTTATAAAAAAAAAAAAACAAACATGTTGAAATCCTCCCAACATTGACTTTTGTTAGAAGTTCAATAAAAGCAGAAAGTCGGTGAGGAGAGACTGACAGATGGAGTGAAATCAAAAGCGTTTCTGAATCAACGCGGCAGAGTTTACCCACCCCTGAGGAGCAGCACCAGCAGACCGACCCAAGCACAGAAATGACACACAGCAGCAAAGCAAAGAGGCTAAAGGAAATGTTTCCAGCAGCGCTTTGTACACACCTTGGCATTAATATAGGGGTCAAAGGGCCCACAGCGTTTGAACTCTTTATGGTCTACAGAGCTCTGGTAGGGAGGAAGAGGAGATAGGTCGATGGTTTGGGCTCAGACAAGCAATGAACAAATGAGTGATGAACATGAATCAGTCAAAACTAAAATGCAAAGGAGAAAACAAAAATAGAGTTGAGTTAATTCACAATCAGATCTCATGAACAGGCAGGGAGCAATGACACAAAGTGAGATTTATATTGCACCAAATGTAGTTAATCAGATAATTTGAAGACTGCAGTAGTTCTGGTTGCATTTGATTTACTCAAAATGTGTCATTTCTCCTTGTTCCAAACAGGCAGGCCAGAAACGGGTTCATCAGTGGATCAAGCAACCAAAGTCAAATTCAAACATGAGAGGTAAAGCAGTTAAAACAGAGGAAACAAGCACTTCTCAAATTTGCACAGCCTCAGAGCATTCAAGTCTAATGTTATCAGAGATGAAGCCAGTCTCAAATGCACTCAAATGAACTGCTGATCTGGCAAGAAGCTTCTGGAACTTTTATACAGTGAAAACCTGTAAATACAAGCTATGTAATGTAAAAAATATTAGCTTCCAAGCTAATAATTCACACATTTTTTGATGCAAAATAAACTACGTAAAGCAACTCTTCAACATCTAACAGTATAACATAGTACTGCTTTTTTTTCCTTTTTTTTTCTAAAGACACGTCTTCAAAAAACCACAATTTCAACAGACTCAAGTATAGAGAAGTAAATGCAACGGCAGACCTGCTCGTTGATTTTGGGGTGTGAAGGTCCCTTGTGAATGAGGAGTTTTACGATCTGCTCGTCCCCCTTCCATGCAGCCAGGTGAAGGGGGTAGCAGCCCTTGCTGTCCGCCACGTTGGTCAAGGCCTCGTTCCGTAGCAACGCCTCCACCACGTCGCTGCAAAGAAATAAACAAAATGACTGACATCTGTTCCCTGAAGGAGTGGAACGAGGTACAGCACATGTACTATTGGATATCACGCGATCGTGTGATATCCAATAGTACATGTGCTGCACCGAGGTCGGAGGCATTACAAATTATGTATTTGAGTTCTTTTTTACACTACCAAATCACTCCAAAGTGGGTCATTAAAGTATAACACGTATTAGCTGAGCCTCATTTCATTCATTTTTTAGCTTAATTTACCTGTGTCCATTCAAGGCAGCATGGTGGAGGGGCGTGTATCCAGTGCAGTCCACACAATTCACGTTGGGGACTCTCCAGATGCTGTTAAGTACAAGATTGAATGTTAGGCTTCAACCACATTTGAAAATAAATAAATTTATAGTTTGTAAAATAATTTACACACATCCAAATCCGTTTTGCATCTGCAAAAACCAAAAACAGTGTGCATTTGTAAATGTAATATTGTGCAAGTGCAATATAATTTGCTGTCTTTGCAGCACCAATTTGCACATGTGCTAAAAAAAAGAAAAGATTTGTGGCTGTAAAAGATGTTTTGAACAAATGCATTATGGGTTTCTGGCTTTGGTAATTTTCTTTCAGGCCCTCCTGTATGTTATTTGTTTAAGAACACACACACACACGCACACACATACACAAGGATCTAAAAGCACAAACTGAAGCTACAACCTTCAACTTTTAACATGAATGTTCTGTCTCAATTAATAGACCATTTAGCCCCTTCTTCTTGTCAACGGACAATAAGCATGTTCTCTTTAAAGGGGCCCTACCATGAAAAGTCTACTGTTTTAGGTTTTGAATGCATTTTACTGTTCATTCCTCACTTTAAAGAACCCCAAAGCAGTATTTTGATCCGTTCATGCATTTAAGAGTAATCCTCTAAAAACCTGCACTGTCTGCAGCAGCCCCTCCCATACCCACGGAAACAAGCGGTTGGAAACGTGCTGCTGTAAGATCGATGCCAACAGCTCCCTCCAGGAAGAATCTGCTCTGATAGCTCCGCCCCCGGTGTAGCACAACATTCAATTTCTCCACAGCGCTAATGATTAACAGCAAAAAAACTTTTATTTTAGATGCAAAATACCGTATATTTTCAAAGTGTGTCTTGTCTACAATAAATTCCAGCTCAAACAGGTGTTGGTTTCTTTAGTCGCGGCGCCTCTTTAAGATCCCCCCGCCAACCCCCGGTCGGCACAGCCGTGCAGAAGCTGTGTGTGTTGTGAACAAGGTGATGTCCGGGGCTGCTAAAGGCAGCTATATCGTTTGTGCATCTTTAAAGAAGTTTGGATTGTTTTTGTGGGAGAAATGCAGAGACAGTGTGCAGCTCTGGGATGACGTCGAGAAATGGACTTCAGTGGAAGTGCAGCCACACGCAGCGGCAGGCGGAGCTTCAGGAATTGAGTCGTTTTACTTCCGGGTAGGGAAAAACTCACAAAATGTAACTAATATTTCATAAATTACTTGCTTCTTAGTGGTCCAAATGTTATATATGATCATATATATGGATATAGTTCACTCTGAAAGGCTGATGAAAATCATAGTAGGGACCCTTTAAGTCACAAATCTGATTGGAAACATTTTAATACATAATTTTAAAAGAGTTTTTTTCCCAAAAACATGATATTCTTGTCAATCACATCATAACAATCAATCTAAGCTTATTTGAGCAATAATTGATCCATAAAAGTAGAGATCACTCTACTTTTAGGTTGATGCTAATCTCTAACGCATAGGTTGATGCTAACGTATAATAGCATTTGCCATAGGATGGCTAATGCTAATGCTTGGTCAACCTAAATGGTAAATGGCATATACTTGTATTGCACTTTCTATATTCCTTCAAAGACCAAACGTGCACAGTCACAGACCCGTCAACCATTCACACACACATCCACACACTGGTGGTGGCTCCACTGCCAAACACTGGCGCCAACCTTCTACCAGAGGCAATTCGGGGTTCAGTGTCTTGCTCAAGGACACTTCGACACATGCATTTCTAAACAAATGTGCATGAATGTGGAAAAACTCAAAATTTTATTAAATTGAATATAATTGAGGTTAAAAAAAAATTGACAATACCTACCCCTGCTTATAAGACTCTATAATGTGAAATAAGTACCGATAAATACTAAACATGAATGAAGTGTCTGAAGATTTAAACGCCAAAGATCTTATATTCGTAGCTTCAATTCCATGCTTTCATTTGACATCACTAGTATTTGAAAAATGATCAAACATCTTCATTTGACTGAATTATTCTCAAGAAACATAACATGAATGTAATGGGTCATTTCTGTTCATTTCCTAGCCTGCAGAGAAACAACTAAATGTGCCTCTCAAAATCAGCTGTTCTGTACTTTGTACCACTAAAACACACATTTTCACATCTTTCAGCCATCATGGCTAAAATTGTGGCTCAGTGAAATTATCTTAATAATAGAATAAAACAGATCAACAATAAACCAGCATAGAAACACTCTGGAGGGTTATGGTAGAAAAATCAGAAAATGTTTTTGGTTTTTTTTGCAAATGTGCAGAACAGCTATATATCTCACTTTACATGTAAATGTTTTGCATCCACAAATCTTTTTTACACAACCGGTAGAATCCAATTGCAACTGTTCAAAGGTATTCATGCAAATGCCTTTTACAAACCCACAAACTGTGTTTGCATATGCAAAACTTACATGTGTGGCTTTTACTACACCATAATGAAAGAAATCTGAAAGGAAGATAACAAGGGAAATAGCGAGCACTGGAAAAATTCTTCCACCCAAGCAGATGCTAGGAGGAGTTTTTTAAAACAAACACAAAAATTAGGGTTGAAAAAAAGTACCAAAATTAAGCTTAAAAGCCATAAAAGCTTGTAGTACTGCTTCCATTTTAGATTAGCTTGTTACTTCTAATCTGAAAGTAGTGAAGAGCAGAGAGAATGGTGATGAAAGAGGGCAGTAAAGATAGATGAAGCTCAAAAAAGGAAATTGTGAAGCTCCTCTGCAAGACCTCAACACAGCCTAAATAAATCATGTGACTCTGAAATTCCAACACGAGTGAACCAATTTCATGAGACCAGAGTGGTTGGCTAACACACTGAAAGAGTTGGAGCTAAAGACCCAATCTTCACCCTCAGCAGGCTTTTTTCAAAAATATATTTCTGCAAGAGAAACAGCTGGAGAGACTGAACTTTCACCAGAGAAACACAGAAAAGTAAACTTTCAATTAGGAGTTCCAGGGGTTAACCACAAATGTATGAATGGATCCACAACATAATCCGCATGTGGGTGTGAGAGCATTTTTCTTAACGGGCTCCCATCAGCATGACTTGGCTTTGCGCACTCAGTTTGTTGCTAAAATGCATCGCACGGTACAATTACGCATGCAAAGCAGTCTCTAGCGGTTGCTTGCAGAACAATGGGCCGAGCAACTTTTTTTTTTTTTTTAATGGGATGCCCCACCAACTGCTACAGCAGGCTTTCGTCTTCTCTTCTCACTTGTCATCAGGATACGGAGCATCAAAGGCAATAAGCTAGCAGGAAACACTCAAGTGGGGAAATGTGCAAAGGAGGAAACGTTGGCCACTGTACTGGCATGAGACGGGGGAAATGTGCAAGTTGTGATTATGTCACTTCTTAAGATCACGCATGTCCACTTCCTCTCTTACTACATGCCAAATGTGTATTAAAAAGAGTCCAGCAGCAAAAGCCCCGCATGTGGCCGCTGAGCACATCAAAAGGGAAAACAGAGACAGAAACAGACCTCTGGTTGTCCTAGATAAAATAGTTACATAACGGCTAAGAGGGGGGAAAAAATCCCAGATACAAATTAACATAAACATGAACAGAGCAGCGAGTATGGCGGCAGACTATAGCAGAAATCAGCCATAGGGCAGAATCAGAGTGGTGCGAGATTATACACTGAATCAACACGACTTTGATTTCATTGCACTGATGGAGGTCGTTTCTCTGTACAGACGTTGCAAGCCATGACAAAAAAAAAAAAATGTAGAAAAGAAAAGGCCAAAACTTCAGAAAATGTTGCTTTTATTGTGACCTTATGAGAAATAATGTCAAAACAATAACAAAGAAGGAGATTTATTCAAACCAGTAAACATAGAAGTGTGTTGGTTCCATGTTCTCTGTCAAAATATTGCCAGAAGCAGCTTTAAGTGAAGCACAAGTGTTACGCCCCCCGAGTATTTTGGTCCTATGGCACTCAAGGGCATGAATCAGAGTGATGCTCTACAATCCACTTCATCCTCTTACTATGGCTCACAGGCGACCCAAGTGAAAGAAGGGGGCTTAGCCCCAAAGCAGAGCGAAAACCGAGTTGATTTTGGGAGCACATTCATGGGGACCGGAGACGGAATTCCTGTCTGAAAGGTTGCACTAATCCCTAATTTGCCTGAGGGAATATCAGTGGGAGGAAACTGGGGTTTGAGAGACATTTAAGGGGGGGCAGTAGTTCTGTTATTAAGTCAGAATTTGACAAAACAAGCTCACAGATCTGTGTCTGAGTTTTTACTTCTACAGCTTTGATACTGAAACCAATAAAACAGACTTGGAGGAACAACGATTTGTAATATGGAAGAATTTGGATAAAACCCAGAAGAACAGCTGGAAATGTTCCACAAACACCAGGTAACATATTTACTCTGTGTCACAAGAGCTAATTCCTCCTCCAGCCCATTTCGCAGTGTGACCACACCACCACCGTCCCACTCTTCATGGTTGACAAAATTGAGTTTGTTTACGTGCGCCACTGGCTAAAGGTGGAGGACATCTTCAGGCACCAAACAGTTTGATTTTATTGGAAAAGATGTGCTGTCTCAAATTAGAGAATACAACAGAAAAAGGGAAAAAAAAACAATCTTGGTAAAGTAGAGCACTGGCAGAAAAAAATCTCTAATCCTTTACACAAAGAAACATAAAAGGTTTTTCCTCTGAATAATAGTCACAAAATTGTAGTTAGATAAGTAGAGCAAAATAAAAAAAAACATACTTGAAGAAATTAAGAACATTTAAAAAAATAACATTTGAAAAATCATGAGAATTTTAATCCCACTACTCTGTGTTTTCCAATGTTCACCTTAATACTTTTTTCTCAATAAGGAGGAAGATTATTTTATTGACATTTCATAAATTTGTAACAACAATTGGATTCATATCATAATATGTTGCTGACGATACGATTCATAGCCAATATCGGTTTATAATGAACAGTCAGATTCACTGACGTAAAATCGATCCAGGATATCTTAAGCCCAAATGTCTACCTGTGTAACTCAGAGATAAATACCTGGTACTAAACAGTGCAGGTAAAATTTTCCAGATTTCTTGCATTTCATGCAAGATAATAAAGTGACAATAACATTTGTGGACAAACGAGCAAGTAAACAAGAATGAATATGAAATCCAATTATACTTTAGTTTCATTAAGTTCAGCAAACTGTTGTTTCTCCATATTAAAATAATACAAACAGAACATAATTAGAACATTCTACCACATTGTGTGGTCACGCGTCTTTGTAAAATTCAAGTTTTTCCTCACATTGGACTTCAATGATGGAATGATCATGTCTTTGTTACCATCACATGTGGGTTGTCCTCTGTGATGACACTTGTCTGTTTTTAGGTTATAGCAAAATAAACCTACCATGTCTCAATCCGAACAGCATCATCCAATATTGATTTAAATCAATTTATTAACATTTTTATAACAGTACAGATCAATTAAATTAACAACGTGCATCAGACAGATCGATCTGGTTGAACAGAAATCGTTTTACTGATTGACTGTTACACCCTTGTAAATTTCTGGACAATATTGAGCTTTTCTTGAGAGCCAGCTGTTAATCCTTCATTCAAGAGATTATGACAGAGTTCATGTCCTTTGGACCTTTGAGTATTACTTGTAGCCTATTACAAACTAGATTTGCAATTCCCTGAAGAAATTGCGTCTGATTGCTGAAAGCAATACCGATCTGAAATATCCTCTAGCTGCTAGTGTTAAAGACCTTCCGTTCGACGCGCACGACAAGTTTCGTCCGCGTAGGTCAAGTACTTTTGGAGATATTAGAGGAAACGTCAGGAATTGGCAGTAGCGCCACCTACGGGAGCACCGTTGTGAATGTTGTTGCGCTGACTCATCTTACACTGTGGAAGAAGTCTTGAAAATTTGGTGAAGTTATGTGAAACTGTCAAGGAGCTGCAGCGTTGCAAACATTACAATCTCAGCTTGTGTAATTTGCATAACGTTCTACGCAAAAACCGTACGGAACTATGCAAAACGGATATTACCATTGGATTTGTGGTCGTCCAAATAGAGTACGTGCAGAAAATTGTAAAGATAAGTCAAAGCATGTGACACGGGGAGTCAAAAAAGTGTTTTGCGAAAAATTGTAAATTGCGAAAACTATAACACATTACAGATCGCAAATGAATATAAGCTATTATTTTATTATCAAATGAATCATATAGGAGTGAAAGCTAGTGCTTAAGACTAATGCAGTTGGAGAATAAGGCCTATACACTTTAGTTTTAAAACTGACCACCTGGTGGCGCAATAGAGCCAAAATTGATTGACCATTTAAAGATTGGTCTGAAGTATCTACTTACAAAGTTTCATACCTGTTTGTCCATCATTTTTCAAGAAATAGGGATTTTAATTTCCCCCATGCATTTTTATAGGGGAAAAAAATATTTTTAGAAATTCATATAAAATCAATCATAAACCCAAATGGTACAAAGTTTTAAACCAAACACCTCCCTGATCAACTTAACAAAATACAAGTGGTTGCATGTTCATACCTGCAATTATATGGAAGATAGGAGGAACCATCAAAAGTTAGCTTATCCTTCTTAAGTCACCACTAGGTGGCGCAGCAGAGCCCTTTTTCTAGTATGTTATACAAGTCCCCTCCTACAACATATGTGTTGAATTTTATGTAGCTAGGTTGAGTAGTTTTTGAGATAAAGGCTTAAACACAATTGCCTAAATTATAGCGCCACCTATTAGAATATTTTCATGAAACTTTTCATACTCCTTTATCACTGTAGGATGAAGCCATATTTTAAAACTTTCGAAGTTTTGAATATCTTTGTAGGATTTAGAGCATGTTAAAATCTAGGACCACACCCAACTCATTAGCATTACGATTATTTCGAAAACGGTAAGGAATTTCGTAAATTGAGTGGTACCATTGAATTCGGGGTGGTCTAAATAATCTATGTACCAAATTTCGTAACATTGGTTAAACTATGTCGAATAGGGACCAAAAACGTGTTTTAAGAAAAATCGAAAATTACAAAAAATCTAAGTAGACGGAAGTGGGCGTCCTTGAGGCAAAAACTTTTTCTAGCATCTAAGGAACCCATGAGAAAAGACAGAAAAATCTTTTGTCACACGGCGTACGAATGCTAGCCCAAAACGCGTTTTGTACTACTACTGACCACCTGGTGGCGCAATTGAGCCAAAATTCTTCTAACGTGTAGAGAATCTCATGAACTTATATATCAGTAAGTCTTGTACAAATATCTTTAGTACTTTTTGAACTATAAGCTTTCAAAAGTGGCTCCCATTGACTTTCCATTCAAAAAAATACTCATAAAAATATTAATATAAAATCATTCATAATTCTGAACCATACCAAAAGTAATGTCACTCCTCTACCAATTGAGCTTTACAAACTACTTTTGAAAGCATCTTGATATCTTTAAAACTGTAGGAGGAGTAGCGATCCAAAAAAAGGGACGGAATAAAAATATAATAAAGAATTTGGATAACATACTCTGATTGCTTTCAGCAATCAGACAACTAAAACTCTTCCCTCTTTCAGAACGTAGGAGAATGGAAATGGCAAGATTACAGTTACAACATTCCAACATCTTCACCTCAGCGTTATTGGAAAAAAAACCTAAACTGTGAGGAGCTTCACAGAGTCACCAGAACCTTCTTATCATATGACCCCGGTTGAAACGACGTGTCATTGACTTTTAAGAGAATATTTTGATGGTGAGGCTAACTGTACGAAATCACCAGGAGCATGTTGGTAAAAACATTTTCTAAACATGGGGCTTCCATGTGAACAGTGTCATGTTTTGACAGTGATTCTGCAGCTGCTCTGCGTTGCTGCTTGGGGGTGGGAAGCCTCAGAAATATGTTGAACAAGCAGAGGGAGAGAGTTACTCTTGATTAGACCTGCAGACTACAGACAGATCATCATAACACATAAATAATAAAAAGACCATTGTGAGGGAATAAAATGAAATGAAAAGCTTCACCATCTTGGTGTTTAAACATCAATAACTTTCTAATCTGAATGGAGTGACACTGAAGATGGAGAATCGTTGTTCTTTACATGAATTTATGATTTTTTTAAAAAATCAGTGATTTAATTGATGTTTTGATCCAGTTTTATTCTATATGTATTCTTGTAAAAAAACAAATTCTTTTGCAAAAATTTTTCACATATTTTCTACATTAAAACAATATTAGGATTGGCAGACTTCCATAAATGAATATATGGATTAACCTGCTAAGTGACTTGGTGTTAGTGTCTCATCTGGGTGTGGGGTTTTGGTCATACTATAGACTCTAAAACAATGGGACAACTGATGGCAAAGACGTTGAGCTATTAGAACATGCACCCATTTGTATGTTAATCCATATGGGTATTGGGGGGTTTTGGGTTTCCCGGCCCTGTGGAGGGTCATTGAGAAGAGCAATCATATCTTAAGGGAAGTACATGTGTGTCCTGTACTTCTCTAGAGACTAGTTGAAAATAGAACATAAAATTGTCGTGTGTGTGTGGTAAGAGCATCATGTATTTTTAAGGCTAAAGTAATTTACACAGACTTATGACATATGGATGATACTGTCATATGGTGTCCTTGGTCAACTCTAGTGGTTAGTGAAGCATTGGTCTTAACTGCACATAAAGTCTATCTCCCATTAAAATCCAGTTTTTTGCATTTTTAACATATATGTGTGGCATTTTTCTTATGAAAGAGAACAAATGTAATAAGAAGTAATTTTGGTTTTGCATTTTTATGTAAATCTCCTTTAAAATCGCTGTCAATCAAACTGTCGCAGAAACGCTCTGTTTGAACTAATGATCCTTCTATGCATCACAACAGCTATGCTGCACGTGCGCAAAACCCCTCATCATCCCCGGGTAGCATGCCTAGCTCAGGTGAGAGAGAGGATTGGAACCTTCACATTGACTGCGGTCAAATGAGCCACTGTTCGCATTTCCTTGGTCAAATCAGCCATGAATGGATTTTTTTTTGTGGGAGTTTCATGCAATACTAACAGTTGCAAGACTGAGAATACTGGAAAATCTCCACGAGACCCCACAGACCATCTTGATGTGACTACGGAAATGTGAACGGTAGCTCATTTGATGGCAGCCTTTAGTAGAAAGTTTGGTCCATGAAGCTCTTCACTTCCTTGTCCGAGCTGACATCCAGCTCAAAAAGAAATGGCTGGACGTTACTGATTTTGCTTGACATTTCTTTGAAGCAGCAATAAAGAATTATGCTACCGAGACACAGAGCTATCATAAAGAAAAGATTATTTTAGACAGAGATGCACAAAAAGTAATATTCTAAAAAACTGAAAGAAAATCTTTATCAAACAATGACCAAAAATCTTTTTTTAAACCTCCACAACATCTACAACAATGACTTAGCAAGCGCTTATAGTTCTTAACTAAATTATATAAAAGCAACCATGTGTATTATAGACAATCCAGTAACACCTAAAAGCTTTGTAAATGTTTGGATGCTAAACTTGTCGAGTTTGGTGTGTTTTTAATGATTTATTAATTTAATTTAAGAAAGCAGAAAAGTATACCGATTCTATTTCACTGTTGGTTGGAGAAAAGCTATTGCAAACTCTTAAAAACAACCCAGGTAGTTAAAGCAGGTATGTTCTAACAAGGAAATTGACCCTGTTCCACCTCCAGTATGTGAAATCTGATTGAGTCTTCATGACTCACAGCAGCACAGACAACATTTCCTGTTGTGACAGCAGGAGGTGTGAATAATCTACATATGCCAAACTGCTACCATCAGAAGTCCAGCCAGATCCTGCAAGATGGAAAATGATGGGCTCTAAAACTGTCAGCGATGGGCTGACTGACAGCAGATGAAGAGCATCTGCAGTGCACCTAAAGGAGACAATCCTCTTCTGTTTAAGAGGAATGGGTGTTTTTTTTTTTATTTTCACTTCTAAGAATCAAACTTCTGTGATGAGTGCAGTTGAGAAATTAGTCATCTTTTTTTCTTTAGCAAGTTCTTTTTCTGAATCTAAAATCTGGCTTTTGTTTTCAGAGTAAATACTACCCTGGTTGTGTTAAAACACACAGACTTGTTGAGCTCTGTAGCCCCCCTACCATGTCATGTCAACTTATATCTCTATGATAATTCCTTTACCAACTCTTTTCAAGAGTTCTTAGGTTTCTTTGTGGACATTTAATGATAGTTCAAAGTAAAAAAAAAAAAAAATCAAATAATTTGTTAACTATTCATCTGTATTAGGAAACTATAGACCGGAAAAGTCTGTTAGTTCAGACCGAGTCCACTTAACTTGGTCCAGATCGAGTCCTGGTCTGTACTCAATTTTCATTCAAACCAGACATTTCTGTTTTGAACAAAAGCTTGTAAACAAAGCACCTGACTAAAGATCTCTTCAGTCATTGGCTAGAAATTTCAAGGGTGGGACAAAGCAAGGAGAGGCAGGATATACCTACGCTACTAATTTTGAACGTCTGTATCAACGTCAGGTACAACAGTTTTTACTTGCTCCTTTGGTATGAGAGAGGCATTCTGGAAGGTGATTACTGTGGAGACAACAGATAAGAAGGTATGCTGATAAATGTTTATGACATTTAGACTGTCAGAAGAACAGTGTGAGAAGCAAAGAGTATTACATCAAAAGTTGTTTTCATGAGCCTGCATTTATCTGACCACATTTCAATGAGTTGCTGTGTCTCATCTTGCTCCATGTTTGTCTGCCGCATTTCCTTCTCTGTTTGCATCCCATAATGACCGACTACGGTGGCCGTTTTGGTTCAGTTGCTCCCCTACGAGCAGTGTGCCTATTCCAGCTGATGAAACGCAGAGCAAACCGGAGCTCAGTACAATTGAAAATGAACAGAGACCACCTGGAAAGATGGGTCAGAGAGCAGTTGCTGGTCTCTGACCACAGTCTGCTTGAGTTCATTCAGACTGAAAATTTGTTCTGGATTATCAGTGAAAACTAACTGGTTCACTTTAAGTGGACCAAATATCAAAGGCTGAGTCTACCCTAAATATAGAATGATGACCCCTGGGTCAAGTGTCACATGTTGAACAACAAAGACAATGCAAACTCAGCAGGTGATCAAGAAGACTACTTAGAGATGGAGAGATGACAAAGCTTAAGACGAGGCCAGCAGACAGTCAGCAAATCCCCGTGTGCCTGAACACATTTAACGGAGTGTGCATCCATGTCTTCAACTGTTCTGTCACCTTTTCTTACAAATGGAGTTTCCCCCCAAAACAACCATATCTTTTCCATTTTTTCCCATTTTTTAATAAAAAACCAAAAAAGTACTGAGAACAAGTACAGAGAGGTGTAACTGAAACACAAGCGGCAAAGTGTGTGCTTTGATTCAATTCAACTTTATTTATATAGCCCAATATCACAAAAAAATTTGTCTCACTGGGCTTCATACTGGGAGTTTTACAAAAGCAGAAAGTAGATCATAAAATGCAAACAATAGTTGGTTACTAAACTAAACAGGTTATCCCTCCCCTTAGATCCTCTTTTTTCATAAAAGAAAAAAAAATGATTCAAGGAAAAAAAAGAAGAAGAAACCGCATGGATGTCCACATGAAAGAGGGATCTTCTCCCAGGACAGACATGCGATGTACCGAGACTGTTAAAGAAGAATGAACTTATTTAACTACATCTACATATTTGAACAGCGTTCATCCCGACAGGGCTGGGGGACAGCCAATACGAGCCAGAGGCGCGATCCACGGCCAAGAATAGGAACACAGACAATACACCTGGAATCTCTCCCACTCTGAGATGTGAGATGATGAGCCAGAGGCATGGTCCACGGTCATGCATGATGATTTTAAGGTCAACTTTTACTTTAAAAACTGAAAGAAAAGACAGAATCTGCTGACCTAAGAGACACCATAGGGCTTTGAGTGTTAAAACACTGATTTATCTGTGTCACCTCACACACTTATTGTTGACACGAGAGGTTTTCTGTTCTGACTTTTCCCTGAAATATTTCCTTTTTGGATTTAAAAAAAAGATCTGTGTGGGACAGAGCAGAATGCTGAGAATCACAGGGACAGAACTTATCCCGCACTGCACCCTGTGGAATTTATCACAACTGATGGCCTTCCAGTATGCTTTTCAACACTACATAAACATGTCTTGCAAATATATCAGGCAAAGCAAAGCATCCCAAACTGAGATCCTTGCGGAATGCCAACATTGCGGTGTTACATTTCTCCGCTACTACTTCTACCCCCCTCCTGGGTTAACCCAGCTAATATTTCTGTCAAGGCAAAAAGGTCAAGACAGAATAACTTATGAATAGCATCCGTGTCATGCTAGTTTTACTCCCTCCATGATGGAAAATAAGAGCAAAAAATCTGTAGAAATCAGTAAACTTCAGCATCCACGATGATGCTCTTTGCCAAACGCAAATCGCACAATGTTGTCAGTTCTTGCTTAATATTATCAACCCCCCCCTCATCCATCACAGTCTGGTTGGAATGCCCACAGCTGTTCTTAGTTCAAATAAATGTGTACATAAACAAGCATTATGACTCTCATGATAAACATATAATCTTCACTTTGTGCTGTTGAAGTGAATGTTGTGGGAAAAAGAACAATCCAGCCAGAACAGACTGTTCACACTGTTGGCTGTGAGATTTTCTAGCTGCTGTGAAGCCCAGCCTGTCATTTGTATACACATTATCTCCACATTGTAATCCTGTACGCACACAGAGAGGGTTTTTTTTTGTTGTTGTTATTGCTATTCTTAAAAAGGGAAGCTCTCACACAGTAAATATTCTCTCATCCGACAGCCGCCTGATAGCATAGCTCTCCTTAAAGACCCACTCAGAGGAAAATTGTGTTTACATCATGTTCTTTCTGCATTTTTTTTGATAAGAGAGGACTTCAGAAATTTAAGACTTAAGTTACATTTCTGAGTATTTCTTTATTAAAATCGCTGTAAAATCACAAGTAGACAAATAAAACTGGAGGACCTAAAAGGGAAACCCACAAGCTCCCTGCTCCTCTCCATTCTGATGCATCAACTTGTAGATGACTAGATCCATTTATGTCTTTGTATTCCTTGTCTGAGCTGGCATCCGGATCAAAACTGTACGTCTGGATAGCTCCAATATTGCTTGCCATTTTTGTTCCACCTGCAATGTTAGGTTGTGAGGGGCTGTAAGCTAGTGGGAGAGAGTGTAAACAAAGGGATGATGGGAAATGGGGAAGGGTTATTCCGTGCCAACGGTTCCACCCACACTGAGGCAAATTTCTGTACAATTCTTGCCGCTCTACAGAAACTATGTCCTAGAAAATGGCGTTTTATACATTTTGCCAAAAAAAAAAAAAAAAAAAAAAACTCAACATAATCCTGATTAGAAGACTACAGGAAACGCAATTACAATAGATCAGTAATAGATTAGCATTAACAAGAGTGAAATTAACTATTTTTATTTAATCACTGCTCACATTATACTTTCTATTACTAAATTTGCTGCATTAAGATGATCATAAGTGACAGAGTCTTTTACTTTGAAAGGAACTTCTGTCAAAAGTAAAACAAAAAAACGCTTTCTCTTTTAATATTTAAATTTTTATGCAAAATGAACAACAGTTCATTTATGTTTATCGTAGCAGTAACAATAGCATAAATAAAAATCACTGTCTTTTTTTTTTAAAGGGTGAAGGAAGACTTTGTGAATCCTACAAGGTTGTAGTCGATGAGAAATCAACCTGAATGGCTCTTTCAGAGTTGAAGGTTGCAGACCTCTACAATAGATCAAAAGATGATAGGAGTGGGACGTTAAGATTATCTAAAGGGGAAACATTTGGGGTGGTGCCTCTTAAAATTCTAACTTTATAACACAATTTCTAAAAATATATGTATATATTTTTGAGAAAAATAGATAATTTTCATACCTGCATGTTTAAGAAACTAGTGGGAACACTATTGTGAAAGCCTCACCTTTTATTTTGGTTTCTAGCAATAAGATACGATAATAAGCAGACGCCTCAAGGTGGTCCAGCTCCACTCAAATGAAATGTGTCAATGTTTCTGTTCAGCTAAAGAGTATGGAAACAGCTCGGCATTGGGGTTTTTTTTTATATGAAAAGCACCATTCTATACTTTTGTTGTTGAGACAAAGAACATAGCCGTGAAACTGCGAGTTGAGCCTCATTTAGCTAAGCTCTCCGAGAGTCTGTCCGGGACTCCACGCATTCTTGTGAGATTTTCTGCTCAGCATGCTGGCCCTCTTCCTGTCAGAGACATTGTCGGTACCTTCGGTCCGACGGAGGCAGCTGTTGTTTTTGGACAAAATAAGACAGAAAGCGCTAGTGACAAACCCCATCTGCACATCCATATTTGGGAAAACAAACGTTGAAACCCAAAGAAATGCAAAAACAGACACTCCACCAGCTTGCTTGCACCTAAACAACTATGTTAAGTGAAGGCTACACCCCCCCATTTAACAGAGCCCCAATGGAACACATGTTTGGGGCAGGAGTGGTGTTGAACACACCGGGGTCAGTGTCTGTCCCATGGCAACGGCCGCGGAGGAACCCTCCTGGGAAAAAGCAGGCATTCTTCAGCGGAGAAGAACTGTTCGAGCGCCTCCCGACAACAACAACGCAGCAAGTCCCAACATGCACCCCATTCCAGAGAAACAACGCCAAGTCTGGAGAAGATAAACACGAATCGCACACAAATGACACAGTTAACAGATGAGAGACGACAACGAATCAAAAACCAATCGCACGTAGGGCCAAGTTTGAATCCAAAAGATCTGACACCGATATCTTACAGTAAAGACACAACGTTTACAGAAATCAGGGGAAAATGATAAGAAGAATAAATAAAAAGGTGAAAAAAGCAAATCTTAAGGATGTCCTCTGACAGGATTACAGCAACGATAGAAGAATAGATCCCAAACGGAGTTTGACAAGCAACAGCCCCGTGCTCTCCACCGCCACGAGGGAAATCACTGTAACTCCCTCAGACGTATTGACATTTTCATTATGCAGACTGCATCAAATGTCATCTATAGCATTCACACACCCTAGGCCTCCTCATAGTCAATAGCCTTCACTCGACCAACAGTCTGTAAGCTGACCATTAGCAACAGGCTTTCCACTAGTCTTTAATTCATTAATTTCCCTGGATTTTTTTTTTTTTTATTGCCAAACACGGATTACCCTCCAGGCAGAATAGATGGTAAACAGGCTCGCCCACAAAAACCAGCAGTGAAAGACGGGTTCTGCTTTTGACTGGATGACATCCCCGAATTGGATAGTGCGATTAGAAGGGTTTAATGTAATTACTCCGAGCACATTGTGCAGTCTCCCCTGAGTAAGTCAGTGATGCAGCTCCTCCGGCTCAGCCTCAACACTCCTCCCACCGATGGAGATAGGTAGCATCACCGTTCCCACGGGGGCAATCGGGTCCTGATGGACAACCGTTTATTTACCTGTCAGATCAGTATGGTAGTAAAGTGTGCAGAAAGGTGCAGGGCTCAGGCCATTGCGACAATCGCTGTGTCTCACTTTTACCTGGAGGGCAAGACTTGCATAACTGCAGTTCAACAGCAGTTTGTTTCGCTACTAAGGCTGATACACCACAGTGAAACCAGAGGAGGGTTTGAGAAATAGCTAATTAGAAAAGGGTTTGATTGTACAGAGTATCAGCAAATTAAAAACTCTTACTTTCACAAATATCTCCATTAGGATCTCTTCCAAGAAAGGCACTCACTAATAAGTATGTGTGAGTTTTGCCATCTATAATTCAATATGTAGAAGTGAAAATGGAGAGAAAAGGCCTGCTGACCTCAAAGGATTAACTCAATCGCACCAAGAATCCTCACAAAATGTTTACACCTCATTGAGGTCATCCCCTGTGACCACAGCTTGAAGATCAAACCCTTCCGGCTTCCGTTGACACACCTGGACGCAGTGTGGGGTTTCCTTTGGGTTGTAGATAAAGTAGTCCCAAAAGGAAAAAAAAAAAAAAAAACATTTTTCTTTTCCTTTTTTTTACTAAAAGCTGTGTGCTCACCACATCAAAGCAGGTCCAACAGAGTATTTGAACCGGTTTTTCCAAATAGATATGGTGTGTTTATGTTCCAGCTTTTTAAAGATAAGTTACATAAAAGCGGCGCGTGCACGCTCCGACAGAAACTAGCAGAAATACCAGAGCTGTAAGCTAACAAAGAAGCTGCCACCGCGCTGCTTTTGGCCGACAAAACAAAAAATAAATAAATAAATAAAACCACTGAGCATCCTAATGTTTGGCTCCGTGGGCTGTGGAGGAGACAATGCCGCCTCGCCGCTTACCTGAGCAGGCTGGAGAGCGGGTGAGAGGAGGCACCGTGCCCGCCGCTGTTGGCACTTCCACCGGTCCCAGACAATCCGCCAGCGGCTTGTCGCTTCCCGGACAAAAGCTTCTCCACCGCCGCCAGGTTTCCCGTACGCGCCGCATCAAGAAGCTCCTGCTCCTTCCCCATTGCTGTTACCACAAGGGGGGGAGAAAAAAAAACAGGAGGCGCGGGGAGGAGAAGGAGAGGAGGGGGTGTTGCTTGTAGTAAAATTCCTCCGTGACCCTCTTTTTTTTTTTTTTTTTCCTTCCAGCCTCAAGTTATTCCTGGGAGCTACCAAACGCGGCGGGGGAAACAAAAGCTCCCTTCGACCGGCGGGTCCTTCCGTCCCTCTCCACGGTGCTGATGGCTCTCAACGGGCAAAAGTTTCAGTCAGCAGCACGGTACCAACCATCGAGCAAACTTCCTCTGACCAGTCCTCCAAGCGTCGTCCGTCACTTCCTTGAAACTGCCCTTTCTTTCTGCATCTCCAATCCAAAGCCCTCCACACACACAGAGATTCCCTACTACCTCCGCCCCTCGCGGATTAATACAACACATGGATAGGGAAAAGCAACATGGCGCGTGGAAGGACTCCATGAAAAACACTTGAGATTTTTTTCTTTTAATCGTTCCGTTAACCCCAGATGGTTTAAGTATCGAGAGCTTTTTTTTTTTTTTTAACCGGATAATTTGCAAAACGCGACTATCTAATGTCAATGAATAGGCTATATATGAATAAATGTAAAAAGGAAATGCAGCATCTAATAATTAGCTTAAATGATAAATACATTATATTTTTTGTGAGTTTTGGAATAGGTCTTTGTTTAAAAAAAAATACAATCTTTGAAAGTATTAAAATATCAGATTTTCTGTCACTTCATCATTTTTTGTCTATTTCAGTATTTTTGCCGTAATATACATTAGAAGTTAGAAGTTGTAACTGATAAATGAACCGCTATAATAATATCAAATATGTCTATTATTTTATCAATATATTATTGACTTTCCTAAATTGTTTTTATTTATAACCAAAGCAAAAGTTGGGTCCAAAAGTGTTTTATTTTTAATTTTAATTTCTAAATAAACTAATTTAACTTTCTTTTTCTCTTGTTCTTTGTTTTCGATCCATATGTTTAAATTATAACTTTAGTCACTTTTAATTTACTGACTTGAAAACCACGTCAAAACATAGTTCGACACTACATGTTGTGTTAATAAAGTTTTTACAAAACGGAAACGGAAACGCTCGTTTTTTTACGACACTAGTCGCAATCCAGGTTGGAGAAAGCAAGAAAGCTAGCGTTTTGTTTTGTTATTTACACGTTAATGTATTACTTATAGATATTTATACATCGTTTATGCTGACTTTTCATTTTTAGACAGATACTGCTATTTTGTATCGTATTAACGACAATGTTAGTTTAGCATTACAGCTAACTTTGCAGTTTCCGAGGCTTTGTTGACGCTTATCTGGCTAGCTGCAGAAACGGTACGTGAAAGAGATACAACGTTTTCATCTAGAATTAGGAACAATCTAAGTCTCTTAAGCGTTTTTGTTTATGTTTCCAGATTGCTATTTAAATAAAACTAGATTATGGCAGATCCTGCACGGATAAAGTCAGAAGATGACACATCTGAAAAGGCAGTAACCAAAGAGGAGCCGGGCAAAGAAACAAAACATGAACCCATCGCAAAAGAATCTGCAGATGAAAAGAAAGAGTCATCCTCACAAGATCCTACCAAACGGGAGGTGAAACACGTGAGTCAAACTACGTTCAGAAATCCTTTAAGTTTAACCCTTGTTCTCTCTTATGAGATCCAGATGACCCCACCCGTGAGAAGGAGGACAGGGTTTAATGTCTGCCACGGACAGCAGTGAAGATACATTATCATTGAAGAAGAAGAAGAAAGTCAGCGTGTTGTCTTAAGGGGTCCAAATGACCCCACTTTTAATGTAAAGATTTCACAAATCAGAAACTATGCTTAATGTATTATTTACTATCTAAAGCATATCTTAATACAAGTTTGAGAGATTTAGGTGCAATAGTTTTTGATCAGTACCTGTTCTTAGGTGGTCTAAGTGTGAAAAATAGAGTGCAATGTTCCTTTAGTGCTCTCGCGAATTGGAAGCTGTGAATCGGAACTTCAGTGTCGTGATAGCACCAGGGTTACAGGGAACTGGCAAATAACTTTAACTTACTGGACTGTTTGTGAAAATAAACAAATTCTAAGCAAAATCGACAGAAAGTGGAAAATTATTTAGATTATTAAGAGTAGGTTTAAGGAGAAAATTAACGTGTAAACCCCATAAGCAAAAACTATTGTGTCATCAGTACATCTTTGATTAAAAAAAAATATGGTTGTAATTTATTGTAGTTTGGTGTAATTATGTACCTATGATTTTTTTTTTTGTTTTGTTTTTTGTATTCATGCCAGGAATGGTTGTTTTGTCCATAAGAATTCAACCATTTGCAGTAATCCTAGTCATTTCCAAATGATAACTAAAAAACAAAATATTTTACTAAAAGAAAAGACTTGATGCAGTAAGAAATTCAGGGGGAAAAATGCTTTTATATTGGTTTTGTGCAAAGAAAAATAGTAAGAAATGTCTCTGTTTTCTTTAATTCAGAACATTAACAAACACGTGTCACTTTTTGTTTTAGTGATAAACTTTTAAATAAGCATTAATAACAATTATCAAAATTAATATTTATTTAAGCCCTCTGGGCAAGCTTGTTAGTAGCTTTTGTTTTATGATTTTAGTCTCTGAAGAGTTTGCCAAATACGTGTTTTCTTTAAAAAAGTTGTGTTTTTTTCAAACACTTTATTAATCACTTGATGCCTAAGTTTTTCCCCCACTTATTATTTGAAAAAATACTACTGCTTTTTGCCTTTAAGTAGATGGTAAATTAAGATAATTTTGGCACTAAATAGGTTTTATGTATTGTTAAATAAGTGGGCATGAAGGGGTTAAATACTGATGTTTAAGGACATGAACTGAGGTCCCAAAGCAAAGAACAAGATAAACCTGAAGAAAAATGTTCAGAATTCTAGACATGTGCAAGCAAAATATTTGCAATGGGGAAGTATTTTGTTTGTTTTTTTTTTCTCACTTACATATACCAAAAAAAAAAACCTCTAAAAACTTGTTTTTCATTTCTTGGACAGTTGTTCTTTTCTAAAATATAAAATCATTTTTGACAGAATAAATTTGATGGAAAATATACCCTCCTTACTTGTTCCATTGGTCTGCCATTGTTTTAATTATTATAATGAGAAATCCTTGTTGTTCTGTATGTTAAAGTGCAGCAAATTTGCATGTACAGAGCTTGACCTAAAAACTTGCATTGTACTCTAAATACTTGTGTACTGAACAAATAGAACATTAAAAATGGCTTTAAAAAAATGAAAACATTGGAAAGTCATCTAAGTGTAAGATGACATGAATTGATTTGTTTTTCCTTCTGAGAAGGAGGCTGCACCTGGAGATGATGAAGAAGAGGGAACCTCCGGTCAGCCTCCTGCTAAAAGACTGAAGGTGGAGCCGGATAAGAAAAAGGAGAAGCGGCACAAAGTTGATGAGGATGAAATACAAAAGATGCAGTAAGACAGACAGCCTTCTAGTTTTTCAGTTTTTCTTTAAAAGTATATCATTAAGCTGTTATCTTTTTAAATTCCCCCATGTTTTTTGTTCTTCTTTAGAGTTTTAGTCTCATCTTTTTCTGAAGAGCAACTAAATCGCTATGAGATGTACAGACGCTCTGCCTTCCCCAAGGCTGCCATCAAGAGGGTGAGCTGTTTGCAAAAACAAACTGTTTTTCCTCCTTAAACAATCTTTTCTCATTCTTTCTCTCTTTTTTTTTTTTAAACTGGCCTCCAGTTGATCCAGTCAATCACAGGATCGTCAGTTTCCCAGAATGTGGTCATTGCAATGTCTGGTATTGCCAAGGTTTTTGCTGGAGAAATAGTTGAAGAAGGTGAGGTTTTCAGATACAAATCATGTAACACGCAGCTTCTACTTATTTTCCAGGAATCTTTTTTAACTTCAGCATTTTTGCAATAACCTCTCTTTTGTTTTTCGATTCACAGCGCTTGACGTTTGTGAGAAGTGGGGAGACACACCGCCACTTCAGCCCAAGCATATGAGGGAGGCCGTGCGAAGGCTGAAGAGCAGAGATCAGATTCCCAACACAAAGTACAAGCAGATTCTGTTTCACTGAGACAGTTGACCTGTGGGTTAAACGAGAATGCCGGTGATTAAAGCAGCCTCAAAAGCAGATTTCCAAACTGCAGCCATAGAGGCGGTGTACTTTCTTTTTCCAAGGACTAGTTTTCATGTGTAAATACAGATTTTACTCTCATTTTTTTTGTTTTTTTTGAGTTCCAATAAACATTGATGAAAAAGAAATGAATATTTTGTCAGAATATTTTCTACTGTTAATAAGCTTCATACTCATAAAGGATTTGATCTTTAGACAGTATATTTGATTATTTCCTTCATTGTTGCATTGCTTTTACATCTAAAGAAATCTGGGTTCAATACTCGTCTGAAAATAAGGTTTCTTCCTCATACATTATCTCTCTTCCAGTGTGAGAAAAACTTAAGCTTTGAAACATTTTTAATGTAATTTCATTCAGGTTGTCAGAATATAAAGCTTCTTGACCACAAAACATAACCCACCTCTTTGGTATAATTTCACTGGGATCACCTTCTGGTTTATTGTAAAAGTGTTCCCAGTGGTCTTTTAAGTAGAAAGATGCCATTTTTAGCCAAAATCCAAACACCTGTGTTATTTTCTGGAACATTAATTCTGCAGAAAAGCTGTAGTTCTTTAGAAATTTTCTGAGTTGTGAGCCAGACCGTTGGCGCAAAGCAACCCCATCCCCAATTCCCATCATCCATCTATTTACATGCACTCCCACTAGCTTACATCCTCTCAATCCCCCAACTTAAAATGACTGCTGCAACAGCTATTGTGAAATTTAACATCGCCAACTTTAAACATATCAGAAGCTCGTTATCATTAGAGGCTGCAAAGTCTTATTTTTTAAAAACTTTTTAAATTGGTAAAAATGTTTATAATATTTAGACATAGAAAGCTTTTGGCCCGCGCAGATAATTTTCTACATATCAGCTCCTAATTTACAATAATTTGAATAGAAAAATACTTGAAAATGCAATTTTAACTCGAGTTTTCCTGATATATGTCCTTCACAACGCGATGGAAGTGGTTCTTTGATTGCAATAAAGCCAGGCCAAAGTATTGTTTTAATCAAGTATTGTGCATAAAAGTGGCACACAAAATTAAGTTGATTTTATTGTATTAAAAAAAACAATTTTATTAATCAGTGTAGGGTCACTCACCTTCTCTAGTATGAGGCATCATACCCATTTAATTTAATTTAAATTGATCTACATAGATTCCAACACTAAAGAATCCCTAAAATAATGATTTAAAAAGCGTGTGTCACATGAAGAATGCAGGAAAAAGAAAAAAAAATACAATAATATCGAATTGTGTTCCAACAGTTTAATTTTATACACTTAAAATCTTTACAGCACACTGACGTTGGTTCACAGAACCAGTTAAAGTTTAGTCTCAATGGAAGTGATTCAACCAATAGAAAAGTCTTTTTTTCTTAACCAGCCCACAAAAATACTGTGTACAGTTCTACAACATCTGATTCTCATCAAACACGTGCAGTTTCCAGTGAATTGCACTTCCACAGAACAAACAGCTCAGTCTATGCATGTGCAGTTCGCCTTGCATTGAGTCACTTGCATGGCACAGACGGGGAGTGCAAAAAAAAAAAACACCCTTTAGTGTAACATGCTATGGGACTTGACCAAAAGCACCAGTAGATTCAAGGAAGAGAGATGCTACTTAACACTGAAGCCCGACAGTGAAGAGGGAAACTGTACAGCTACATGTTGCATCCAGCGTGGCACGTTTCATTTAGTACCATTATCTAGTAAGGCCATGCAGAATAAACAAACAAAAAAGATACTGATGGCGTTGAGGTAAGCAGGTAGTATGTCTGCTCTGTTACACTGAAATATTAATCACATCTGCATGCAGCCAAGCTTCATAATACATAAGTTATCACTGCAAGAATTAAACTGCACACCCAACAGTTGATGCTATGAATCATCTTTATGTGTAAACTCAAGGGCTCCTATTGCTTTGGTAGGGAACATTCCACTTTAAGAGGGCATGTTTACCTCTTATAAGGTTGAGATGAGACAGAATTTTAACAACTTAACCACCAAACGGTGAAAAAAAAACTTAGATTTTAAATTATATTTTGACACAGATGTGGGTTTTAAAAGCATAAATGACAAAATCAAAAGATTTTTGATCTTATCCTTTTTTTAAAAATTACAACCTCCCAGATATAATCTAGATCGGGGTTGAAAACATAGGAATGTACATTTTTCTCACAACTGTGGTAAAAGTATATCTAATATTGTCAAAGGAATCCACAATCAGAACCACAGGTTTTGTTGTTTGAGAGCGCTGGACTCAAGAATGACTAAAGTAGGGATGCAAAAAGAAAGGATCTCCCTTTCAGTGGCTGATATGGATTCAGCAATATTCAATTAAAAAAAAAAAAATCACATGTGAGCAAATGTCAATAAATAAACAACAAACTTAAGTTAAAGACACATAACGAACGCACAACACATTAGTGTGTGGCTCCTGTAGCATTGTAATCCAAGATACTGTTAGACCATCTCTGCAGATGGAAATGTGTCAAAATAAAACGTAAACATTTCACAACTCAGGATATCTTACCACTTACAAAATTAATCTAAAAAAAAAAAAAACTTGATTTGTGAGGTACCTTAAAGTAGAAATTAAGATTCAGTTTCTTTCTAAAAACCACAAACCAAAAGTGCAACTTTACTTATTTACAACTAACACTTCAAAAACAAATAAAAAACAACAATTTTTTTTCTAGTTTAGAGCTACTAAAAGTCCGATAGTAAATGTGCTACATGTAAATGAACACTGTTGACCGAGCATGCAGGACGTGGCTGGTGGACGAGCAGCCGTCTGGCAGTGTCGATGCAGAGGAACAAAGGTTCTGATGTGCTTGACTTCATATTTCCATTACAAGTGGAGAGAATCGATGCCGGACCACAATGCATGCTGTGTTTAACACACAAACGACACTATGGCTTCATGGTGAGGATGAAACTTAACTGGAACCAATAGAAAATACCAAGACTGCAAGATACTATCAAATGTTAGCTTAGAGGATTTGCTCCTGATCGTATGAATTCGTTTTCAGATTCGTCACCCTTTTTCATGTTTCTACTGCTTTATTTTGATAGTCCTGTCGTATTTTCTCAACAGAAAAACAAGTCATAAACCAGAAGTGGCTGAAAGAGTGAACGCAGGGTTGTATTTCCTAACTTCCAGAAGGAGGCGCTCTTTCTCTTGCAGGGCCTGGGTGAGGGCAGCTTGCATTTGGCAGAGTTGGGACTCTGTGGTTTGTCTCTGCAAAGTCAGAGGTGATAAGGATGATGAGTGACGGCGAGCTCTTGACACCAGATCACATGTCAAGGTGGAACAAGAAGGCTGTCAAACAATCATGGACCAACTCAGACGCTCGTTTACATTATGGCAAAAAAGTACAAGCACCAATGCATTCAAGGTATCTAAATAAAGATTTGAAGAAAAAAATCGATTTTAAACAACTACACATTGTTTAATGGCATAAAATAGTTGATTTATGTGCATATATGGAAATTTCAAAAATGACTTTTATTCTGTTTAATGGAATACTAGGTGCTTAATATCATCCAAAGCTTTAAAATTTTAAACTTTTATTGACCCAATTTATTTGATTATCAAATCTGAGAAAAAACTCGATAAGCTCAGTTAAAAATCAGAAAAGAATGATATAAATTTTACCTATAAATTTAAGAAACCATAACAAAAAATGTAAATTTGAACTAAATGCATGCATAAAAAAACCCCCATACATTTTACGCTTTTGAGAAGCATAACCTTAATTGGCCATGTGATCACTGTTGGCCATTTTATTTTAAGAAAGTGATTATCAAAGTTATCAGAAACTTCTGTTGTGGTGTTATGATAGTGGTTCTCCTGCTCCTTTCTGTACATTTTTTGGCACGTAAAAACTCAATCACACTTTCAGCAATGTCAGCATTCTTGGTACCAAGCTTGTTCAGGACATTACTGCTTGTAGTTTTAGTATTCATAAACTTCCTATTTTTTGAAATATTGAGCAAAATATGCCCCAAAGGAAATGAATGACAAATTGCTCAAATCCTTCAAAAACTTTGAAACTTGTGAACTTCCGCATAAACTTTCAGCTAGAAACACCATGCAAACTTTTAAATGTTCAGCAACCACTGGGTTTCTTGAGGTTAAATTGGCATTTAACTTTTATTTTAACAACATGCTAACTGTTTTTTGGCTAATTTAGACATGTTTGCAGTTTTTTTAGACACATTTGGAGTTGAGGTAGTATTTTAGAATTATTCTAGCTATTTTTTTTTTTGCTAATTTAGACATGTTTGGAGTTTTTTCACTAACTTGGACTTTATCTAACAGTTTAGTAATACACTAGTTGTTTCCCATTTTCTGCCTAATTTTGAGTCAAGCTAACGTTTTAGTACTATGCTAGCTGTTTTTGGCTAATTTAGACAGGTTTTTTGGCTAATTTGGAGTTTGGCAAACATTTTAGCATTATGCTGGCTGTCTTTTTTTAATTTAGACATGGTTCCAGTTTCTTGACTAATTTGTAGTTAAGCTAACATTTAAATATTTAGCTCACTGTTTTGTCTAATTTAGACATGTTTCCATTTTTTTTGTGGCTAACTTGGCATTTAACTAATATTTTAGAAGCTTTCAGCTTCAGCATTTTCAGCTCACTGCTCTGTCTTTAGCAGCCACATTCAGCTTACAGCATTCACAGTTGCATTATTGCAGGTAATGCTACATATATAGTAAACAGTTTGTTTTTTTTAAGATGTGTTAAATAAACTGCAGAAAAAAGCTTTTTCTCTGTCAGTGAAGGTCACATTAGCTTCACTGGGGTTTGTGAAATGTGATACGAGTTCCCTAAAAAGAAATGAAGAAACCTTTTGTTCCAGGACAACATTTACATTTCACTTTTACCTTTAGTTTTGTGCTTCATTCCAACAAGAAAAAGTCTTATTTGTATGGAAGCTATTTTCTCCCATAATTAAAACGAATTCTGGTAAGAAATTGAAATGTACGTTTTAAATGTTGAATTGTAAAGTCCATTTTCATTTGAAATATGATTCCAAAAACCAAAGAACATACAAATGCAATTGATTTAGTTTTCCTTTTACATGTAAGATTGAATTGTAATTTTTCATATTGAACTGTCAATCGCAAAATGTGTTTTTAAAATTTCTATTCAAATTAAATTGCCTAAAAATCAAAAAGCATTTGGTGCGTCTCCCTGTACCTCTTTCTCCCGTTGGTCAGATTCAGAACAGATAGCATCACCGGCAGCAGCTGGAGGGATGTCAGCGGCCATTTTAGGGTCTTCTCTGTCAGCTGCAATCGGAAAACGAGCTGCGATTAGCCTTCTGCAAACATCTAGCGCATGATTCCACTCTGTATCTGTTTTGCATATTTATGAACAGCTCAAAAGCTCTCACTCTTGACTCTCATGATGCCGTCATCACTTCGCTCCATAAGCAGATGATCGATGACGAATTTGGCAGGGACAGGCTGGGGGGCCGTTGGGTAAATCCTGGGACCATCATCCTGAATTAGAATGAAAGAAGTTGTTACACACAGATCTTTAAACCAACTACATGTGATGGTTAGAAATGTAAATTTACAAAAGAAACCAGTTGATTTATGTCTCTTTCAATCCAATAAGAGGGTTTTATATATTAGTATCGTCATGTACTATTAGAGTTCAGTATTAAACTAAATGTATAAATCTAGCCCAATTGTAAACTATGGATTTGTAAAAATGCAATATGTTAATGTGCATTAACAAGTTTAAAGAGTAGGCTTTAGTACTTTACTCACCTTCATGGTGATGGTGATGTTACTCATGTGGAGCCTCATTGGCTGCCCGTCCACGCTGAATTCATCTTCAAGGAAAGGGCCGATGTTAGCCACTGTTGAGGCTAGCAAGTCCGCCCGGCAGTCCTGCACTCGTACATCCAGAGAGGAGCCTGACGACTCGGCCAGAGCTGCAGACGGGCCCGTCTCTGCCCGCAGGCGCAAAACGGGAGCGTCCCCCCGCCTTTCGTATCCCTGCACCGGCTCACTTGGAGCTGCAGGGAAGAAAGCAGAAAGACAGACCCCGCTGGCTCAGCAAAACCCAGTGCGTTTGGTTCTGGAGACTACATCAATTCGTACACGTAGATATCGCGTTAGAAACTTCTTCAGCTTATGTCAAATTACTTCAAAGTAAGTGCTCAAAAATACCTTTCAGTCGATTATAAATTTTTGGGTCAGTAAATGGAGTGATGCTCAGCAGCAGCAAGCCTTCAAATGATTTATTCCTGCTTGAACTTTAGTGAAACCATCTGCACCAATTTGAAATTAACATTTTGTGTTGTTTGTGCAGTGTTTCCTTAATATTTTGCAGATTTTTTTTTTTTTGGTGCAATTTTTATTTTCTTACACCACACTGTGTTTTGCGTCCTGATTGGCTGTTGAGCACCGTCAGTCATTCTCCTCCATGCTGTGACTTCTACACAGAACGAGTTCAGCTCACCAAATCTACACAAGTCATTATTCTGAAACACTGGACTTTATTCCTTCATTTTTGGAAGGCAATAAATGAGGGAACCCTGTACCTATTTACATGTATATTGGTTTAAAAGATAAAAGCAAAAGAGTTAACACTTTGGGAAAAAAAAAATTTCTAAGACACCATGTTCACTTATGCTGTTAACTCTTTAACAGTGAAGCTCCAGTGTTTATGTTCTTTGATCTACGGCTACTTTTTAACCGTTAACACAATCAACGTAATTCCAGTAGGTAATTCTGAAGGAGAGAAGCAGCTCGTACGAGCTGCTTCTCTCCTTCAGAATTACCTACTGGAATTACGTTGATCATGTTAACGGTTGAAAGTTGCAGTACGTCAAAGATTTCGTGTTTTTAAGTGTCACCATGAGGGTTAAAATTCTATATTTTTTTAATGAAAAAGTACAATTTGTAGAAAAACATTTGCTCTTTGAAAGTAATAACACTAACAGATTATTCTTGAGAACGCAAAGAAAAAAAAAGTTGCATTTGTTTGAAAACAAAGAATGTAAAAAAATGGATTTACCTTGAACAAGACCGGCCAGAATGTCCGACTGGCTGATGTTGCCCATCTGCACAGGGGTCAGACTCTGAGCTTGGACTGCCACAACCTGGTGTTCTCCACGCATGTCCAAGGTACAGGCTATGCCACTCAGGATCAGCAGCAGCACAGATGACTTCACAACAAAGCATCACAACACTTCAATAAATAAATTCCTAAATATTGAAAAAAAATAAAACTGTATTTGTGTCTACCTACCATTTCCTGTGACAAATCTTCAGTACTTTGAGACAAGGAGCTGCTTAGATCAGCGGATGAGCCGCCCTCGGTCCCTGGAGCCGGACTCCCTCGACTGTCTGCCGGTGTGCTGTTCAGTCGCATGGACTCCCTACCGGATTCTATAAACAAAAACCATGTTAAACTGATGCATTATTTTAGAGAGATCCATATAGCTCACACGCTTCAAAGTCAAGGCCCAGATCCGGCCCTCCAGATTATTTTATTTTATTGTTATTAATGCCCTGATGTTTTCTTGCGGTTATTTCTAACTTGTATAATTTTGACAAAATGTATATTTATGGACACTAAATTACTAAAAGTTATTTATGGTTTCAGTTAATTTATTCTGTAATAATATTTATTCATTTTTATTATTCATAACTATGTTTAAAAGTTACGGTTTTAAAATATAAAAAATTTGCATTCTACTAGCTTTTGTACTAATTTGGCATTTACTAATATTTCTAGTTTTCTACTTTGGAGCTTCTACATTTCAGTTTCTACATTTGCTAGCATGCTAGCTTTTTTTTTATAATTTAGGCTTTTTTTAAAATGTATTAGGCTGTTTTGGAGTTTGGCCAATTGTTCAGCTACATGCTACCTGTTTTGGCTAATTTAGACTTCTTCAAGTTTTTTAGGGTATTTTTGAGTTTTGGTGTTTTGGCTAACCTAAGTTTTTTTTTTTTAGTTTTTTAGGCTAATTTGGCATTTAGCTAACATTTTAGTTAGCTTTAGCGTTTTTAGCTAGTAGTATTAGTGATTTCAGCCACCAACTTCCGTGTTTTCAGCTATCATTGTTAGCTATCAATTTCAGCATATTTAAATATCAGCACTAGCATCTTAGCGGCCAAATTCAACGTACAGCATTCATACTAGCATTATCGCAGGTAATGCTATACATCTAGTTCATAATAATGTTAAGAAGTTACTGTTTAAAAGTTTCAAAAATTTATTTTTAGTGTGTTCAATAAATGTTTTTCCTGTGTGGTCCGTGAGCTAAGGTGTGTTTTGGATTTTGGCCCCTTGTGCGATTGAGTTTGACAGCCCTGATATGGAGGATTTCTGAAGCACCTGAGTCCATGAGAACAACAAAATTGTCGCTCAAATCGCTGTCAATGGAAAGGTTTTCATCAGGAAGACTGCCGTCCAGGATGGCGCTGTCGAAGGACTGCTGGGAATGCGACTGCTTCATGGTTTTGTGACGTGAAGAAGGGGAGGACTCCTCTGAACGCTGACCCTGTTCCCTAGAAACACACACAGACATACCTTCAGTCTCAATTTAAAAAAAAAAAAAGGTTTTCCAATCTCCTGCTTTTCCTTTACTACTTATCGATTCTGTTCAATCAATCAGAACCTAGAACTGTAAAAACCAGCTTACCTTGCCTGAGCGCTATACAGCTTGCTCATGCCTGAGCCCCGGCTGAGCATGCTAAAGGCATCTTTAGTTATTGAAAAAGCCCCTTTGGTCAAGTCCAGCGAGGCACTGATGGCATCTTTGGTGACATCCTTGGTGACGTTGATGGCGCTCGACAGATCGCCGTCTAAGCTGAAGGTAGAGGGTTCGCGGGAGATGACTGGAGAGGGTCCACCGGGTGAAAGGGGAGGCGACAGGACAGCAGTGTCCTCCTCTGACGCCAGTCCGTTACCTTCCGGGCCCTCCTCTACGGCCTCATACGCCTCTTCCACCGCCCCGTCCATGTTCGTCTTGATCGAACGCGGTCGTGCCTGTATTGATGGAGGAGAGTCCATTTTCTAACCCACTGTCCTCCTGGTCTACAGCGATTGGCTGATGTGTTGGGGACACGTCACAGTCTGTGATGCTTGGGCTGTCTGTTTCTGGAGTTTGAGGAACCTCGTCCTCTTGCTCCGTTAAGACTGGGGGCAGAAGGAGACCCAGTTCCACCGAGCTAGCCAGGAAAGCAAAGCAAACAGTTGGAGGTCCCGTCTTCTGGCCCAGTTTCTGCTTAAGTCCTCGCACATCCCGGCCCAACTCTGCACCCAACCGCGCCAAGGCGTCCTTCATCCTCAAAAGGGCGACGTACTGGTAGTGGTTAAGCCACATCCTCACTGGGGTGATGGTGTGGGCCAGAATGTGGATGGAAGCGTGCTCAGAGTGGCCCTCAGAAGGTTCCGGTTCCGAAGAGCACGAACGAGCTCCGTCAGGACTGGAGGGAGAAGACAAGGATTCACTCTGAAAGGCGGATGGTTGACACATCCAGACAGAAACCGCGAAGGGCTCAACGAAAGGCTGAGTTTTGCCTTTGGGGAAGCGCCGCGCTCCATCAAAGCCAAGAGTGACACGGGACAAGCTGAGAGACCAGACGTCCTGAGATCGTAGCTGCTTTCTGGTTAGAGGCTGGAGTTCCCTTTCATTGGAGTGCTGAGTGAAGGCGGAGGGAATGGGATGGAAGGCACTCGGCTCTCTGGGAAAAGGGCAACCTGCTGTCGGCTGGAAGAAAGAGCAGCTGGCGAACTTTTCACAGGTGCCGCTGAGGTCAGCCCGAGAGCCATGAGGACAGTGGCGAGTGTTGCTGAGAGCCATCTGGGGTACGATAACAGAAAGGGATTGAGGGCGTTCTGGATGGTCCAGTATGGATGAATCCAGGGGGACAATCAGCTATAAAAAGAGACAAGCGTGTGGTTTTTTTTTTTTTTATATATACACAAAAGTCCAAAAAATAAAAGTTTGAGAGACCCCCACCTTAAGTTGAGCTGCGTCCATGCGAATATCTACATGTTCTTCAACTTTATTACTGTCCTGTAAATGGTAGAAAGCTTTGACCTGATCCAGGGTGTGCAGGAGGCCTTTGGAAAACAGACTGATCCACAAAATGCTGGCAGAGTCCACACACAGCTGGAGGCTGTTCAGCTGAGCGTACAGGTTTGACGTCGGCACTATGAGGAGGCAAAGAAAAAGGAGAAATGATACTTATATGAGACACAACACACACTTTTCTGAATATCAGGAGACAAAGTTTAAAGAACATAAAATGTAAGATCTAACCTGGTAAACTAGAGTTGTCAGGAAAGTAGTACTCTGTAAACTGCAGATGGACTGCTGGTACATTTTCAGGCAATCGTAAAAGTTTACGGTTACAGGATAGTAAAGAATTGGTCTTCTTGTTTTGACGTGCCCTTGTAGACACCTAAAAAAACAAAAGACATTCAAAGTACAGCTGGATTTATTCGTTTGTACTTGCGAGAAAACAATGCAGACAAACACAAGATTACAGAACAGTGAAACGCAAACTTAAACTAGATTTCCTGTTAGAAAGTGAAGGTGGCGACCAGACATGAACCCAATTTCCCTTTGGTGTTTTCTGCTTTACCAAAGGGGAACTATGGTTGTTTTCACATTAAAAATAACCTTGGAAATGTTGTGATCATTGATGGTAACAGATGTGAAAATGCAGAATTCTAATGACCGAAAATATCAACGTGACAGGGATTTTCTCATGTTTTTTGCATATGGAAGAATGAATCACCGCTGAGCTTTATTTATTTAGTGGAAATAATCAAAATGATTCTAAACTATATTTTAACTAGATATAAAGCATTACCTGTGATAATGAAAGTTTAAATGCTGTAAGCTGAATGTGGCCACTAAAGACGTCACAGCGGTTAGCTGAAAATCCTGAAGTGGAAAGTTTGCTAAAATATTAGCTAACTGCTAAGTCAGCCAAAAAAACTGGAAACATGTCTAAAAAAACGCTACCGTAATGCTAAAAAGTTAGCTCAACTTGAAATTTTCCAAATAACTGGAAAAATGTCTAAATTTGAAAAAAACAGCTAGCATAATGCTAAAATGTTATAGTGGCAGGATGAGCTAATTGGGATGAACAGGTGTAGTCACTCCCTCCCAGGTGCTGGTCACAATAAAAATGGGACCGAGCTGGCTTGTTCTGATGTTGGGCTGACACTGCCTCCCTTTCAGGGTTGCCGCTAGGCTGCACTCCCAGTGCAGTGGTGGCCGGAATCCCTTGTCCCACCGGGGAACAGCGTGCGCATCGCTCCTCTCTTCCTATAAGATAATTCCAGCACTGGTCTGGGTGAGGCGCGTGCCTCTTCACCCTGCATGTTCTCTGGCCGCTGAGGTAATGCCCTGCTGCCCAGCTAACATGAGGTTAAAATGTAAATTAAATACCAAATTAACCTAAGAACCGAGTGGTTGCTGAACATTTAAGTTTAATTTCAAAGTGAACAAAATTTTTAAAAGATTTGAGCAATTTCTCATTCATTTCCTATGGGCCAAATTTAGCCCAATATTTAAAAAAAAAACTCAAGTTTATGAATACCAAAAGTACAAGCAGTAATGTCCTGAACATTTTGATACAAATATTGTTTATGACAAAGTGAGTATTTACATGCCAAAAAATGTACGAAAAGGAGCAATTACACTTTTTTTTTTATGAAGTTCAAAGGAAGGAAAATTGGTGGCTAATCTTTGAACTTGAAAAATCCCAACAGATCAAACATGAGTCAGCCTCCCTGCCTTCGACCCCGTGAGTCAGGTCTTTCAGAAAACACCTCAAAGACTGCTGATGAGCTGGTGCCTTTTTCTGCCTAATTAACACAAGGCAGCTGTCCCGCCAGCTGCACAAATAATGATTTCCTCAACACCATAAGACACAAGTTTTTTTGTCAACCCTCAATTTAAAATAAGTAGAATATTTTTAACTAGATGTGACAAAATTCTAAATATGCCACTTTGACTGTCAGACAAAGCATAGAAATCAAATGCTTGCCTGGTGAATGTCCACGTCATCCATCCTGATCACCACACAGCTGGATCTCAGCCTCTTCATCGATACCTCTGAACTCGCTGGCCCAGAATTTCTGCTGGTTTTCTGCTCTTTGCTCAAGTTATTTGAGTTAGAGCTGGACTGTCCGTCTAAGAAAAGTACAAGAAAAAAGCATAAGTATACTTCAATTCAGACATTTTTTTAATTACTATTTTCAGACGATTTATGTGCGCATTCGGTTCATATGTTAGGACACAGGGTTGTTTAATTTCTTATACTTTTTAATATAAATACAATTTTTTAAAATAATTATGAGGCTCAAGTTTCTTGCCTGTAATTTTTAGCTAAACGTATGTCTGATGTATAAGTTTCAAACACATTTGAAAATACTTCTAAAAAGCTCATCATCCATATTAGCAAACAAAAAGATCTAAGTTTACACTACATTCCCACAAAAAGGTCCATGATAGGGCCAATCTTGAAGGAGCCTAACATTATTTTTAGCATTGTTTGGTTTGACGTGTTTCTTAGGATGATGCTGATAAAGTTCCTAGGATAATTATTTATTTATCTCAAAATTAAATCATTTGTTAGTCACAAAAAAACAGTTTAGCCCTGTTATTCTGGTTGTTAACAATTCTCCCCCAACCCAACAGAGTTCATCTGCGTGGAGTTGCAGGCACACAAGCTAATTAAAAAGTTGGCAGCTCAAAGAGAGAAGTTTGACTTTAGATATTAATCAAGTTAACTGATCTGAAGAATGTTGGCCAAAATGAATGTAGGGAACCACTAGAAATGGCTGGTATTTCACAAAGGAGGTTAAAAAAAAGGATTAGTACACAATGTTTGACTCAACATAGAACTATTGCTGGTGCAAAAGCTTACATTTAACATTAGTAATATCCTTTAAATAAATGTGCAATTCACCATTGATGCTTTTGTTTTAGTGTAATAACAGCTTGCCTTGTTAACATGCCAGCAATTAAATATTTTAAAACCCAAAAACTGTTAAAAAGCTTCCAAATTCCATTTAGATGCCTTGTCTTCATTTCTTAGAAGTTGACTTAAAGGATAAGCATGACTCTGATTAACCAATGATGGTGTAATTGTGGGCAGCTGCACAACTGCTTCAAAAAATGACAACAGTAACAGAAAGTTGCAACAGAAGTTTAAAGCAGAAAAAGGGGTATGTAAGGTTTTGTAATGTGTTTTACTACTTACAAATGATAAATTAGCATTGGTATCAGTTATAACGAAAGAAGAAAAGTTATGTTTTTAAATATATTTGTGTCCCAATGGGTAGTGTATCAATTACCATCAAGTTTAAACTGATAAAGTTGCCCCATTACCAGCTGTCATGACCATTTAATGCTCAAAAGTTCATGTGTAGAGACAAAGACATGGAGAATCATTTCTGCAGAATACAACAGGGAATGATTCACATCAAAACAGAAATCCCACCTTGAACTGTTTTAGCTGGGGAGTCCTTGGTTGGCTGAGAGACCTCAGCATGTGGACCTGGGAACCCGCAGGCCTCGGCTCGTCTCTGGTACTCCTGCAGCAGCTTGGCAGCCCACTGGGCTTGGGCCTCCATAGCTCCATTGTAACGTTCCCAGTGTCGACATCCGTCAGCTGTACAGGAGAGCAAAAGAAAAAAAAGTCTTGTCTCCTGTAATAAAACTGTTCAGACCTTACAGACAAGGTAACAGGTTTTGTTGTTGTAAGCTCACATTTGTTCCATCAGAATGCTTGAAACAGCTAGTGCTGAGTACCCCATCACCACCACCATTGTCAGAAAAAACATGACAGTGCCATGTTTTGATTTTGTTAATGGTGTATATGAAGGATTTGATTTTTTTCATTGACTGTTAACATAAAAAAATGATCGAACTCCGGCATCTGACTATGATTTACTCTCCTCTTCTTTCTTACTCACAATAAATCAAAGACTGATGTTTGTATTTTTCAAAGTCTAGATTTTAGCATGAATCAAGGCACTAAAATACGGAAATCTCTTATTTTTATTAGCACAAGTAGTCTGGAAACATCTTACAGCATGTCCCCCTTGAGGGACTGTTAACTTAAAAAAAAACTAAGCCTGTTATAAATTAGAGTGAGAGCTCAGTCAGAAGTAAACAAAATAAATACTGTAAATAAAAAAAAGCATGTAGTTACCAGGTCTGTGAATAGGATAGTAGTCAAAGCCAAGCTTCCTGAGGGTCAGCTGCATGGCGCCTTGCAAGCCAGGTGGGGGAGCTTCATCTGTGTGAGACCACAAAAGAGGCCTTTCAAAAATACTCACAAACCATTAACCTCCAAATGCTGAGCAAGAGGCCGTGTTGTGGGATTAGCCTAAAACCCCTGAATTTTTATGTCTGAATGAGCCAGCACAGAGGTTTTAAAGTCACACGGCAGCTCAAGCAAACGATTTGTTGGTTCGTGTGGATTAAATGAAAAACCTTCATCCATCGAGGAGCTGTCGTTGCATATGTGTAAGTCCAGGCGGGAGATGAAGGTGTGATAGGAAGATTCCTTGACGTCATACAGGTCAAAGTACTGACTTATGTTGGTGGGGGTACTTGTTGAGGAAGGAGGGGGTTCTGTCCACAGGCTGTGCAGTCCAGGAGAAGGAGGTGCAGTCTAGAACCACAAAACGCACACACAAAAGATAGAACACTCAAACTAAAGTTAAAATAAATGCCTAACCACATAAACTAAATAGACAAACAGAAAATTATACAAATAACATAAAAAATGTTATCAATTAATTTATTTCATCTTGGTTATTCTTACTTTCCTAAGTTGGCAAATTAAGTCAAATAAAACTTTATTTATAAAGCAGTTTACAAAAATAAAACTAAAGTGTAAAGTTTGCACTTTACAGAAAGTGATTTACATAATAAATTTAAAAGAAAAACAGGGACATTCACATTTTAAAAAGGAAAATAATTATATAAATGCACCCAGTTTACAACAATACCCCCCACTGATCATAACTGCCAGAACTAGAAACCCCCCTGCAACAACCCTGCTCACAGAGAAGGGTCAGTCCCTAGTGGACCCCAAGAGTTAAAAACAAAATCTGAAAAGAATAAAATATGTGAAAGTAAAAACAAACACTTAAACAACATAGTTATGGGTATTCACTATAGATATAAATGTTATAAATGTAATAAATTATAGAAAACAAAGTGACGAATGTGTGTCTTAAGGGTGAGTGTGCGCCTAGAGAGACCTGTAGAGACTCGGCGGTCATGCTTTTCCTCTGCTGCGCCGACTTCTCCATCCCCTCACTCAGAGACTTGGCATAATGAATGATGGCTTTGAGCTGAGAGTCCGTCAACACCCACAACAAGTCGTCCAGAATGAAAAGCAGCTTAGATGCCAACACATTGCAGTCCTTTATCTGTACGGAACAACAAAGGTCAAAGTTACGGTAAAGTTGAGTTGAAAATGTAAAGTTGCAGAGTGAGGAACAAATCTCAGCTTAAATTTACTAATTAATTAATTACTAATTTACTATTAATAGTTGCAATCACAACATTGCAAAATGGAAGGAGCTGCGAGAATTTCCTTGGAGGGGAGCGAAGCTGAAGAGCACGCAGCCTGTTGCTACGTCCACACACAGGGCACACACACTCACAGTGAGCCTGCATGGAGAAAGGTCATCAGCACTGCATTTCTAAATTAAGGCACAGGCCGAGACAAATCAATTTTTTTATTTTCTGCTACGATGAACATGTTGACGAGTTTGAATTGGTCAAAAAACGATCCATGAAGAATTGTTACATCCGTAGCGTCTATGATGACACGCCGACGAAGCCGGATCTAGGTTGACCTCATGAGATAAGTGGTACCCTCAAGGAGAAAAAGGCGGGGCCTCATAGATCAGGTCGTTTTACTTCAAGGTAAGAGTTTGCAAAAATAACGCATATTTTATAAATAATTTGCTTTTCAGTGTTCCAAAGTTAATATATGATCATTTATACATGGATAAAGAGATTAAGGTAAATGTTGAAGAGTTGGAATAGTTGAAAGAGTGTCAACACTGCAGCTAAAGCTCCTCCATTAAAGGGTTAACTGTGTTGAGGGGGGGGGGCATTCTTGGGATCTGGGCATCTTGTATTTTTTGAATCAACCACAAAGTCCCGCGAGTACTTGGTTATTTTAAGATAAACTGGGAGACCATCTGTCTAACTGACAAAGCTCAATGGAAAATGGGTCACTAAAGGTATTCTTGACTTTATAGGTCCTTTTGTACTTTTCATTAGTTTCTGATCAATAATCAGTCATTTAATAAAAATGTAGATTATTTTTGCATTTTTCGCCTTATATAGCAAAAGAAAACCACCTCTTAACCTGTAAACAGAAGAAAAAAAAAAAAGGAGTCTCACTCGACGTTTGAGGGCAATCCGAATGCGCCCCTGGTTGGTGATGAGGCGCAGCGGGGTGTTCCCGAGGTCCTGGTCATCACTCTCAATGGCGTCTGCCTCAATTCGTAGACTCTGCCAGTTAATTTCTTTAAATGTCAGCACCTGATTGGAACAATTATTATATCAAACTCTCATGATGCGATTCCTACAACACAGAAATCTCTCATGCTTCTTTTTTTTTTTTTTAAGCAAAGAAGGGAAATAAAAAGCTCATTTTTCCTTTAAGTGAATTAGAAACCCCCACTCTCAGTTTCTCATCTGAAAATAGCGCCTGCCTCTAATGAAAACATCTGACTTGATTCAATAGTTTAGTCCATGTTTGATCTCACGTGGCTTGGCCACTCAGTCGATAGCACTACATGTAAATCAAAGAGCGTCGGGACGGAAAGGCTGAGAAGAGCACTGCGGCTCACCTCTCCTCTCTTGGGATCGGTGATGCGGGTGTAGCGAAGGTCGCTGCGCTGCCATTTGGGGTTGAGGCTGTTGCCCTGCAGCTGCCAGAGCTCAAAGGACGCGTGGAAGGCGCGAGCCTGAACCTTGATGGTAATGGAGTTAATCCTGACGGACATGCCCTCCACCACTTTCTCGGCAAAGCCATACTCACTGTAAACACAGGAAGCTTGTGAATCAGCAGAGAATGTACTGTTTTAATGTAACTTTAGACATCTAGAATAGACTGTTATCTTACCTCTGGCCTGCTGTTATCGCAATGGGAGAAGGGCCATTGGGTGGACGAGGCTCTTCACAAGTTCTCATCTCAACCTCCACCTTATCCAAGAACTGCACAACAAGAAACGATAAAGCATCACTTTCTACGCAAAACTGAGACAAAGAGAAAATATGTTCACATTTTAAACAACAAAAAAGCATAAAACGGACGAAATGGTGTTTGTAAGGAGAAGAAGGAGAAATGTGCAGAGATGAGAGATCAATGGCGCCATTCTTACCAAGCAGATGGGGCTTGTTTTCAACTTTGTCCATTGTATCTGAAAAGACATCAGTGTCACTCTGAGCACAACAGTCAGGACTGTTTTTCATTGAACGCAGATTAAAAAAAACCACAGAACAGAAGCTTCAACACTGACTTATTTTAATGTTTTTGTTCAAGAAACTGAAAATTCACTTCTGAGTTGTGGGCGGGATTATTGGCAGGGAGGAAGCCTCCCTTCATTTCCCATCATCCCTCGCTTTGTTTACACTCTCTCCCACTATCTTACAGCTCTCACAACTCCAACCTAATACTAACGGTGTAACAAACATGGAGAAAACATCTGAGCTGTACAGCTGAGCCAACTCAGAAGAGGAAAATAAAGACAAATATGGATCTACTCATCGACAAGTGGATGCATCAGAATGGGCGGAGCTTGTGCCCCGCCCGTTGTAGTTTCTATGTAATAAATACGATTTTTTTTGTCTGCTCCTGATTCACAACCATTTGAATAAAGAATTCCTTAGAAATGCAACTTGATTTCTGTTAATATGTGTCTTCTGTCATGGGAAAAATCCTAAAAACACAATTTTCATTCGAATAGGTATTTATAAAAAGTACTGTTGTAAAATTTAATGAAAGGAACTTTCAAAGAAGTATTTTAATCATCTGAAGCTTTATTTAAAAAATTCAAAGTATTCAAAATTTTTATTCCAGCTTTCTTTTATCTGTCTTTACAGACTAAATACATAAATATTGAAAAGTGCACTGCTGAGACCTCCTCCTAAGATTGTGTTAGGATTGTTTGCCTGGGGCCAAACAATCTCAGTAATGTATTCAGTTTCTAAAGCAGTGCCACCTGAGGGCTGGGAGGTCATGTGCATCCAGATGCTTAATCCTCCAACATTTTAGCTCAGATTTTCCTCTTTGATGGCTTTAGGAACATACTAAAAGACTTTGGTACAAAGTAGAAAGCAACACCATTACAGTATAACACTAAAAACGTATGTGGAAAACCCCCTTTTGCTTAGTGTTTAGTTGCATTTCTTAGATCAAGGTTTTTCTTTGCCTAACTTTTAAAGAATGAATGTATAGCTCATAAACACATAATGATACGGTAAATAAAAGCAGTTAAACTGTTTATCTTGTCTTTTTGTAAGCTATAGTAAGGTTAAAAACACAACAATTTGTAAATTAACATTTGCATTAACATCAAGACCACTTTTAAATGTTTGAGGGATTTTCTTTCTATTTTGTGGAAAATTGGACGCCAAAAGTGAGGCACAGACTTAAAGCTATTTAAGGAGTTTTTATGGCATTAAATTTCCGCCAAAAGTCCACGTCGAGCGTAAATCCAACTCCATGCGCGCAATGAATGTTCCATAGAAACAATTCTGCCTGCACGAGCGCTCCTGTAGTCCTACACGCGCACGTGCACGTTAAAACTCCTGCCCGAGTTAGTGGAAAAAAAAAAAAAAGCAGAAACCTGCGTGATTTGCCACTTTTCTACTGGCTCCGCCCCATTGCCGTTGTTGGGCAATACCGATGCCATAACTGGATCCATGTATCATTTGTTTTACAAAGTATAATAAACTAAAAAAAGAAAATTGAAAAATGACTGTTTCATATAAATATAATTTTTTCTACACTATTAAAGAGAAAAAATTCTACATGTTACATTTAAAATATTAAATCAAAAACAAATAATTAAAAAAAATTTAATATTTTAACTACTACTTCCGCTCTACCCGTGATAAACATTTAAATCCATTTTCTAAGAGTTCGTCTTTTTGTGTTTCACCTACACCGTAATCAAACACTTTTCTTAGAAAATCCATTTAAACGTTCATGTAGTGGAATATCAAATTTGTTTTACTACAGTAGTTTAGAAATTGATACATAAATAAAGAAGTCTTTTTCCCCTTTCGCAGGTAATTCCAATTTTTTTTTTTTTTGGATTAAGTTTCACACGGGCGCGCAGGAGAAGCTCCACGGGCGCACAGCCCTCCACGAGGGGGCAGAACTAGTTTTATGGGCGTAAGAATACGTTCACGGGCGAGCAGGAGGTCACAGGTGCGTAAGAATACTCCCACGAGTGCAGAAGAGGTTTCACCAGCGCATAGGAGTAAAGGAGTGGAAACTGTCCAGAGCTCGGGGAACATTCTTCGCATGTGTGGAGCTGGCTATACGCTCATGGGAGAGTTTTCGCAGCAATTTAATAGCATAGAGTTTAACTAATATATAGTGTGTGAAGTGGAAGAAAGGAAAACATTTGATCACATGAAAAATCTATTTAAAAGAAGCAGATTTTGCTCTAAATACAAAATGAATCTAGTTTTTGGAATGCAAGTCCAGCAGTATCGGGCTTGTCCCGCACAGCATCATTTATATAGTTTGGGAACACGAAACAGGCCTCCTGACAGTCCACTGCACAGCAGCCAGCCTATCTCAGGATCAGTCTCGCCTCTGGCTTTCTGTGTCTTTCCAAATCACGTCTTGCCTGTCCATTAAGAGCAACCAGTGCCGGTCTAAAGGATCATAATATTCAAAGCAAAGCCTCCAGCATATCTTTCTTTATGCTGCTACTGTTCATTTCCTCAACAAAATCTCTGCTATTAAGAATGCTTTTATATTGGATTTTAACATCTAAAAATATTTCTTGTCTTTTATTTATTTATTTATTTTGGTGCGTTTCACTCCTGTTTTCCAAACTCTTGTCCCCGTTTAGGCCGGATGAGCAGGGACTAACCCTAATGGCGGCCTTGTTGCAATACACTCGCGTGACAGCCAGCCAGGTTGGCAGGTCCAGCATGTTCTGGAGAACCTCCTCGTCGAGCTCCAGGTTGGAGAGCTGGCCCTCGCCCTTCAGGGTGCTCAAGTTGATCTTGTCTGGAGAAAGGTTCTTGGTGAACCTGAAGGAACCAATTTCAAATTTAAAAAGAGAGAGAGAGAAAAAAAAAAAAAAGCTTTATTTGGAGAAACAATAACCCAAACACCTCCAAAATAAAAGCCCAAATAGTGAAGTACTGCAAACAGGAAATAAAATCTGGTCAGAGGAGAGCCTGCAATTCAATTTAATGATGTTAACAAGGGAGCAAACGTCACTGACGTCATTTTTGACGTGCCATGGGACCTACGTGACCATCACTCCCCAATCTCATCAGTTCGACCCCCAGTCAAGATGTTTTACAGCCCTCATAAATCTACTGTCTGTCTGTAGTGTACAGAGATGGCTCAGCAGCTACTAAATATATAAATATTAGTTCTTTTTTTTTTTTTTTTTTTAGGAAATTCATTATACATAATTATGCATAATTCTAAAAAAATATATATATATTTTTTTTTTTTAAAGGTAAAAATTGGTCACCAACGTTTTCCAAACACCATTGAGACATTTCCAAGATTAGGAATTGTTTACACAAAGGTGGCAGAGCAAACATTCGCTAGCAAACACGTACGGCGAGATAAAAACGGTCATCTTTAGAGAAAGTGGTGTTATCCTGTAGCTGGTGAGGGGAATGCTGCGTTCACTGTCCCCGATAAGGCTCGGTGTTATTTTAAAGGTGTTGTTTCGATGTGTAGCAGAATCTTAATGGCAACCTACACAACACGAACCGAGAATAGACGCAGCGCCCCTATGTTTGTTGAGGGTTTTTGCTTTAATAAGTTACTCTAACCAGCTGAGCTAGCCGGCTAACGCGATTTCAGAAGCACTTACCTTGATAAATGTTTGAGAATTTGTTTTTTAATAATCCCCGCCATTTCTGCTGGTGTGTCTGACAAACGACGCCAGAAGATTTGTTTATTTTTATTTTTTTAGCTTCCAAAACCTAAACTGGCTCGCATGTATCTCTACATTGTACATGCCACTAGTCGTGTGCATCTTGTTAGCAGCTGTTATGCCGCTAAGAACCGGACAGCAGCTAACCCCCATGTCGTGAGCGCGCACACGCACGAAGGCCCGGCTCACGGAGAGAAAATAGAATCAGTGCTCAAACGCGACTCGATGCTGCCCCCTGCTGGATACGTACTGCACGTGTCAAAAAGCTGAAAATACATTTTGATTTTTTTTTTCCAAGTAAAGTTTTATCTATTTTTATTTAAAATATTTCAGACCAAGGAAAACAATTTTGACAAATAATATTTTTAACTTTTTAAAATAATAATAAAAATAGTTAGCTTTATTTAATAGAGCCGTTTCGTCAAACAATATTACTATTTGAATTTAAATTAATAACTACACAGTCTATTAAAATTAAATAAAAGCAGGAATTGCAAATTAAAAACGTTTTATTGTAAGCTGAATTGAAAAAAACAAAACCTATAAACCTTTCAAAAAATATAAAGACCTCAACCCCACACACCATAAACAAACTAACCAAACATTATTTTTATTTAACATACATGATTTAATTAAAGGCACCATTAAGACAATAATAACTGTAGGCCTATACATTAAATTCTTTAAGATGGCTCGAAGTCTGTTGACTGAAAAAAGTTACAAATAATGAAAGACTGCAGCCTCTGCTTTGTAGCTCTTAAATTATCCGTGTAAGAGAAGTGCAAAAGTCCTAAATGTGGATATTTTCCCTGGAACTAATCATAAGATCTTATGAATACAAGATGATGATATTTTACAATTTTTGATTGTTTTTGTTTAAAAAATTAAGGCTTAAATTGGACAAACTGTGAACTTCTTCCACTAACGTTGAATGTAAAAGTTTGACCTTTTTATATTTGCAGTGTTTAGTGGCATACCAATAAAGTTATAATCTTTCAAATATGTTGGTATCCCCTGTTCAAGTGTATGAAAACTTTTCTGTACTCATGTCAGGTGCTGTGGATCCATTATTTAAACAAACCTCGTCTAATCTCCTTTCAAGTATAGATTTTATAGATTTTCACTCGAACTTTAAATCAAAATTGACTTAAAATAATGAAATACGTTTCAAAAGAAGATTAAATTAAAATTGGGATGGGATCTTCTAATTAAAATAAATAATTTAAAAGCTTGAGTTTTCTTTTCGCAGGTAAAACCCGCTCTGTCTGGTGAACTCCGGTTGCGCATGCTCTGTTGATCTCTGCGCGGGTTTCAGTCATGTGACATGCGCACTCGGCCCCGTTTTTTAGTTTTGTTATGACAAGTCGAGGCCTCGGACTAAATTAGGAGCGGAACCCCAGTGTCTGCTCGGGCGAATCCGTTATGGAGAGCATGGACCTGGACCTGGACCAGGAGCTCATGCAGAAGTTCAGCTGCATGGGGACCACAGACAAAGATATTTTGATATCGGAGTTTCAGAGGCTTCTCGGCTTTCAGCTAAACCCCGCCGGCTGCGCCTTCTTTCTGGACATGACCAACTGGTGAGCTCGGAGTCTCGTCTGGCCTGCTGTGCGGTTACAATGAGAACACATTTAAGATACTAGCGAGTGTTTCAGTCTTTAAATGAGGCTGGACTTTAATGAGATAACTAACCAGAAAAACATAAAGTAATATAACAAACGTTCATGTTTGTTGTGACGCAAACTTGTCGGTTGTAGAAATTAGCCGTGCTAGCTAACAGCGATATAGTACCGTAACTAGCTGAGTCAGTGAGACTGACTTTTGATTGCTGGACGTTGCAGTGTTGTTACGTGTCTGTTTTTTATTTTCTTATAAATGTATTGATCCGACTAGTGTATGGGTTTATACACTCCTCGTTTTCTGATTTGTTTTCACTAGTATATCAGCGTTAGCTTGTGTCCGTTGTACCTGTAGCCACAGCTTCTATTACGTAATAATCAACAACATCGCTTCAGTCAGTCAGTCAGGTCTGACGCCGCTTAAAGCCATTCCTGTAGTAGTGCAGTCTAGAGTAGTGTTTACATTATGGCAGCTGCTGGTAAATGATATATATATATATATATATATATATATATATATATATATATATATATATATATATATATATATATATATATATATATTATGTGTTAAAATATATCCTACAAACGTATTTTTCTTTCGCAATTATTTAGAAACTGACTTCCGATTAACCATTAAAGAAAACAAAAAACGAAAGGGCGCTAATGGCTGAAAGTGAAAATGAATATGATGAAAACTATCATCCGGGAGGTTTAAGTTTCTTTCCTTCTTCTTTTTTTTTTTTTTTAATCTGAAGAAGACAATGGAGGTTAATTTCACATTAGGGCTTTGGGGATGTCACGTGACACTCCTCCGTAACCACCTTTCTAAAAATAAAGTGTGTAAGCTGGTGGATGACCTCCGTGTCAAGAAGCTCAGTTTAGAAATTTAAAGTTAGTTCTCGTGCAAGATATTTTAAGATTATGTTTGGAAGTATTTTACCCTGAGCAAAGTTTCTGGTGGACGTTTGGGATTTCAGATAAAAATCAGGATACGTTTGTTTTTAGTTTTGCCTTGAGGTTTTGATCCATTATTTACACTAAATAAAATTTTAGGTATATAGCACTTTTCATAAAAAGCAAATGCAAGTGTAAATATATCTTTTTAGGTTAAGTGCACCCTCATCATTTCTCTTTTTACAGTTTTTTTTTTTAATTAATTTTTTTATCTGAATCATTTGTGATTCAGTGCTTGGTGGCTGGACAAGCAAATCACAAGAAATCTATTTCACTATTTAAGTAAAGGGACTGGAACTAAAAACATCAATTGTCTCTTAAAACTATAGGAAATCCTTTGGACTCATTACTAAAGATGTCAAAGATTCAGATACATTTGTAAAAATTTACAGTGCACTGGGAGGAACAGCAGTATTGGTTGAAAACCACCGATACAAACAAGATTATATATTGGTTAAAATGCCTTAAATCAATTGAAAAGTACAATATATATATTTGGTTTCTGTAAGTTTCTGTTTCCGTCTTTCTCTCTACTTTCTGTCTTTTTCTGTTCATGTGATGCAAACCAAAAGACGTCTAGTTACAAGCTCGATTTTACCAGGTTTTGTCAATTAAAATTGAAAGAACAACAGCATGGGATGTGTTGACTAAACATATGAAAACCTTTTTTTTTTTTAATCAAAACACTTCAAACCTGAATGAATTAATATGACACTTTTTTTGAGAACAAAACAGTCAAATACCCAAAATGCTTAATATTTGAAACTTTTGTGTCAAGAATATTTTGTATTTGTTGCTTAAAATAAAAATAGCTAGTTAAAAAATGATTTTATTTGTTAAAAGCATTTTCATGTAAAATTTTAAATACCAAATTAATAATAAATACCATTTAAGTAAAGGAATTGGACTGTATCGGATCAACACAAAATTTGTTAAAACTTGAATGTATCGATTTTTGGACTGTTTATTGATCGAGATGCGTATCGAACCATGCGAGAGGAAAACGTACATGGGGTGGTGTAGACTTTGAACAACTTTATTTTTTTTATTTATTTATTTTTTTAAAGTTAAAATCTGCTCTGATCACTTGGATGTTTGCTCCTTTCCAGGAATTTGCAGGCCGCTATTGGAGCTTACTATGACTTTGAAAGTCCCAATATCAGTGCGCCGTGCATGTCCTTTGTGAAGGATGTAACCATCGGCGAGGGGGAATCTGTTCCACCTGACACGACTTTCACAAAGACTTGGAGGATACAGAACACCGGTAGGTCACTTGGAGTCGGCATGTCACGTCAAAGCAGGCGGGCGGCTGATTTGAAGTTTGAATTGTCTCGTAGGTGCAGAGTCGTGGCCTCCGGGTGTCTGTCTAAAGTACGTGGGAGGGGACCAGTTCGGACACGTGAACATGGTGATGGTGCGCTCTCTGGATCCCCAGGAAATGACGGACGTCAGTGTGCAGATGCACAGCCCAGTTTCCCCTGGCATGTACCAGGGTCAGTGGAGAATGTGCACAGCAACAGGACTCTACTATGGAGGTGAGGGGGGTTAACTTTAACCACAACAACCGACGGCAAAAAAATAGAAGTTGTTATGACCCATATCTGTGTCTCTGACTGATTAAAGAATATTTGAAGGTATCTACGTCTGCTACCACTTTCTTATTTTACGTTTTTGTTTAATTATAAAATGTTCATCTTGTGAGTTTAAGTTGTGTGTATAATTGGCGTCAGAGATTATTGCGTAAGTCAGTAGAGTTGAGTTTGATTAATTTTATGGTATCATTCAGAGCTTAAAGAGAGAAAAAAAGGAATCTTCAATAAGGATGCATGATAATATTGACATAAAATTGCATTAAAAACCTTTTGTCAGTATAAGGAAATAAATCAATTTCTGCCACTAGTTTGTTTCATAAAGTTTTGCTTTGATCGTGTTGCTACAATAGCTGAAAATGTCCTATGTTGTGCAACCTACCCTGAGCACAGACAGAGAGCAGCTTGCCTCCTGCAGAAGCGAACGCTGAACCCAGAGTTAGTGATTTAAATATTGGTTTGAAGTAGATCTTTGTCAGAAAAAATGACAGGCCTTTCGCAACAGTCCCTAAGACCCAAAACCAGACTGGAGTCAACTGTATTGTTAGACAGCAAAAGTTTTATTTTTTTTGTCTCCAATAGTTGTAAACTTTAAATTTTTATTTGATTAAAAGTAGTTAATATGAATCTTAAGTGTCTTTTTGTTTTGCTTAGTTCTGTTTGTTTAGCTGAGCAGCTGCATGAATGTTGCTCTCTAATGAAGATGAAATGCTCCATAATTGTGGTTGCATTTGCTGCAGTTAAGATTTAACTGACGAGCACCACCACAAAGTGGTGGTCCATTTATTTACAAGTCATTTATTTTCCTAATTAATGCTCCTCTAGGGGCAAATTCTAGATTTGTCTTCTCATTAGTAATTGCAGGATAATTATTAAAAAAAACACTTTTACCATAAGTTTGATAGAAACTCAAAATTCAAAAGACCAGCTGCTATTTTACAGAATGCTTTGAATATTAATTTGCATATTTTTTGAATCTATGTAAGTTCCTTCAATTGCTGTTTTGTTGCATATTGTTGTGTAAGATAGAGGTTGTGGTTTTGCGTTTTTAAGTACAACTGGGTTGATAAAAATCGATTAATTTATCTGAATTGATCTAAGCTTAATAGATCAATAATTGATCCATAAAAGTAGAGATCGATCTAAACCATAAAGTTAAAGTCTGCTAGCTTGATGCTAACATGTAATGGAAATTCCCATTGGATGGCTAATGCTAACGCTTGGTTGACCTAAATGAGCCAAGAACATCTTTAAATACTCACAGGCATGAATTTTCCAAACTCTTCTAAGGAAATATTTATTTTAAAGTAACCATCTGTGGTCTAAAGACCATTTTTTGCTCATACTTTCTTCTTCTGGAATAAGGTGTAATGCCATAGCACGATCGCCACCTAGTGGCCAAATTGAATCGCTCTCCTGGAGAGATGGAAGAATTGTTGGAGCTTCTCTGGTTGAGAATCCATGTAACACTGTATGCTATTAACAACCTCAATATAATTTCACTAATACATTTTACAATGTGTGAACTGTATCAGATTTAGGGCTGGATTGAATCAAATCGATTCTGGAAATTATTGGCGATACCGTTCCTTATTTCTGAGGATGCTGATTGCTTCCCTCCACAGACGTCATCTGGGTGATCCTGAGTGTGGAGGTTGGAGGACTCCTTGGCGTCACGCAGCAGCTGTCCTCCTTCCAAGCGGAGTTCAACACCCAGCCTCACCGCAGCCTGGAGGGAGACTACAACCCCTTTGCCTCGCCACAGAAAAGCAAGTGCCCCAGCAGCAGCAGCAACAACAATCACTTGAACAGTGACAGCAGCCACAGAGGCGCAGAGGAGCGCTGGCAGGAGGGCCCACACCAGCTGCAGCAGGACCAGAACGGACTTTCAAACAACTCTGTGGATTTAGTAGCAAATAGTCTACAAAGCAATCTGTCTATAGTCTCTTGTAACCAGGTAAGAGTTCATGCTTTTCTTTTTTTTTTTCTTCATTGAAGGTCTTGTTTTTTTATAAATCGTTTTTTGTTTCACAGATCCAGGAGCCCTCTCCTTTTGGGCACTCTTAAACCAAGGGACTTCTCACACTAAAGCAGCACTAAATCGTACCTCTGGAACCTGTCACAACTATAATAATAATATTAAAAAAAAACAAACAACCAAGTGGCTTTATGACAGAAATAGTTGAGATCAAAAACACTTTCTTTCTGCTCCATTTTGAGATGCCAGGAGGCGACGTGCAGCTGAACAAACATCCCACACCCACTGTATGCACGTATGAATGCTAAGTTAAAACAAAACGAGTGCAAAGAGTGACCTGTTAATATTATTGTTTTTTTTTCTCTTTCTTTTTATTTGTTCTTAGCTGACAGAGTGTGCATGGAACCGTGGTAGCAGGGGTGTGAGTTTAAGAGCTGTGTGTAGATGTGTGTGCATTGTGACACCTGGAAAAAGAGACTTTGGATTTAAAGCCATTTATTTTTTTGCCAATGGATTCTCCAATTTCTGCTCCGAATCTTAGTTCAGCAATTTTTTTTCTTTTTAATCAAGTGTCTCACTGGAAACCTTATAAGGGGTATTCTTTGAAACCTAACCCCCTGTGTGTGTTTTTTTTTTTTTTTTTTTTAAATCAATCAACACTTTCCAGGATCTGGAGGATTTTTTTGTGCGTTTCCACAGGATATTCATGTTTATTTCACACTACCTTTTACTTTTAAAAAATAACTTTTTTCACTTGGTTTTCAATACTGACAATATGTTAGAATCATTTGCATGAATTGGTCATTATAGCAGTAAAACCGAATATTGTACAAGTGTCAACAGTCATGTCACACAGTTGTAGCGTACGTTTCATTTTTCTGTGTTTAGATGATTCCCCTGCTCTGTCAGTCACATTGTTTGTGAGGAGATGGCCGTCATTTTGATGAAAGTTTTGCAGATAAACACACCGTGAACGTTGGTGTGTAAGGTTAACTATCTGCCTTTGTAAAGACAAATAAATATTGCATATTTGTCAGATTTGAAATCAAGATAAAACGACACTGAAGTCAAGAGATATACACATCTGTAAAGAGATTACTTCATGGAAACAGAAATGCGTCTTTCTGCACTGATTTTTTTTTTTTTTTTCTTTAATTCAACATTTAATGAATGTATCTGAGAATTCTCATTGACGATCTATTCATACTCCCAAAGAATCTAAATTAAAACATTTTAACTGACCTGGTATCTGGAAGTGTAAATGAGTGTTCTGCGTTGTTCCTTCTGACGCTTTTTGCAAACAACTTTTAAAGATTCAGTAACGCTGCAGCCTGAAAGGATCACAATTCTGTTCATAGCAACACCTCCAATAATGGTTCCTGTTAAAATGGTCTGATCTGAGCAGGAAATGTACACACCCTTCACAACAAGAGCTGTATCTGCATTTGCAACTGCTTGATTTGGCTATTTTTTTTAGTCCTGAACATCCTTTTTTTTTTTTTTTTTTTTAATTTTAAATGAAGCTGTAAATTCTCAGGGTGCTAAGCCATGACAGGATGACGACAACAGCTGATCACACAAGAGTCCCCGGGCTCTGTTCTGTGCATGTTACCCTCTGTCATCCCAGATACTGACTGTCTGTCCATCGAGTGTTTTTTTGTTTAATATCCAGAGTTTCCAGTGGCAATGTGGAATGAATCAGTTAGCATTGACTCTTACAGCAGCAGCACATGTATGCAAGTGAGGTGATGTGAACATTGAATGCTACTCTGTATTTTTAATGAATGTTTGTATGATTAAATTATCACTGAAAGTGGAAAAATAAGAAAGTTGTGGTGTGCAGCTTATTTACATATTTTTAAGACTCGAAACAAGACGTTTGGCCGAGCGTTGGCAAAGCAGTGATGAAAATGGAATTAAAATTCGCTGGAATTATGACACGGCATATGTCACACCAATGATTTACTAACCAGTTTTTACAGCAAGAGTGGATGTAGGGGCTTAGCGATAAATACATCTTATTAATTCAAATATATGTAGGCAGCAAACACTGAACCTAGCTTTTTTTTCCTTTTTTTTGTTCATGATAACATCTATCTCGTTATCACGTGATAATGAGACCAAGAGATTCTATTTTTTCATCAGCATGAGAAGAGCACAGATGTAACTTTTCTAAATAACAATGACTGGTTTGGACGTTGTTTATGACCAACAACATCAGCACAATCTCTGCCTTAACTTAGACCACAGTTAAAGTAATCTATTATAAATTAATCAGTTCTTCTAATTTTTTACCTTTTTTTTCTGACAAACTGCTGTGTTTTGCTGTGGATTATAGAAAAATGAAAAATGAAATTACCAATTTCGTTATCTCATGATGACCTAACCTGATTGTAGCTGTTGTTATCATGAGAAAACAGGAAATAAAAAAGTAGACATGTCTTGGCTTCCGTACGAACACGCCAATCAGGAAGATTAATTTTTTGGGTAAATATGGACTTTATTTTCCCAGCCTCCTGCTCTTTCATTTTTTTGGAGCCCGTCCATCTCTTGCAACAGGCAGACATAAAAATGGAAACCATTCACTGCATAGAAGAACTGGACCGAGTGAGTGTGATGTCACCCATAATAAATTACTTACTTCCAGCTCCAACCAAATGAAGTCAGTTCAGTTACTGTTTCTTAGCAACGCAAAGGATGCCACGTTGGAGCCAGATAAAATCAACATTTCTATGGTAACCTCTACCACCAATCAGGAGTGAGCTTGTTAGAAGTCTTTCATACTGTATACTACTAAATTAAAAAATTCTGAAGCTTGTTTTGGTTTTGATAAAATATTTTTAAATTTAAAATTAAAACACAGAAATGATTGAGGGCTAACTGCACTATATTGTACAATATTTCTGCAAATATATTTTTAAATAAAAGCATATTTAGGACATGTCTCAATTTATTTTTTCCCATTGAATTATGGGTAAAACTGACTAATAATCCAGTTTTTTCAGATTTTCACTTTTATCTAACTATAGCTGCACTTGGGCCCCAAATAAATTATGATTTATGAGAAATCTTTAGAATAAATTTCTAATAATCACAAGAAGAATAACAAAAACAAACCACAGACACCAGCTTTTAGTGTTTTTCCCAACAAACTTGTTTCCCTTTCAAACCACTTTTGCAACATCGACACATCAAACTCCCTGCCACCATCACCGTCTGTGATCGTTTTCATCTTTATGCATATTTGAATGAATTTATTATTACATCAAGATGAACAGGCACTACACCAGTTAGGAGATAGAAGTACATCACTATGAACAAACATCTTCTAGGACCTCTAATATAGGGTTTTTCACAGCGTCGGCTGCTGTCTCCTGTGTGCATAAGGAAGAGTTGAACATAAAAAAAAGAAGAAAATAAAAATAAAAGCATTTACATGTACACCTTTTTACTTCCTCAATATGGATTAGATTTCATGTTCAACTCAACACAGTTGTACAGTTACAATACAATATAATCTTTAAATTACATCATCATATACAAATCTGACAGCGTGGGATAACGTCACGCTTGTATGATACACCGACGACTCCATTGCAATAAAATTCCTACGATATGGTGCTATTACTTAATATGTTGTTCATTGCTGCAGTTGAATGAAACACATTTACATGTATAACACTACATTTTGTCCTAATAGTCAATCGCTTGCACTTTTTTTTGCCATTTTTTTGTCTTTTTTTAAATTATTTTACATTTACACAACTCATACACACTGAATGATTAGGATGTTATACCCCAAAATATTAACCCGGTTATGTCGCTTGTGTTGCGCTGTATATCTTAACACTTGTGTGTGTGTGTGTGTGAATCAAAGATGTGGGACAGTTTGGAGACAGGAGTCCTTTTTGCTATGCTGGACAGCTTTTACTCTAAGACACGACTTGTGAGCTGGTGATGTGTTTCTCGTCACGCGTGAGAGCCTGTTGGATCCTTCATCCAGACAGAGAACTAAAACACATCTGGACCGCTTCTGGATTGTTTCTCAATCCGATCCGAAAAAAACAGAGCCTTCCTCCAGATTTAAGAGCAACTCGATGGTTAGCATATAATGAATTTGAATATGTGTGTCAGCAAGTAGCGTTTGTTTTTTTGCAGAGATTGTGGCGTTTGGGTGGACTGGGAAGCAACAACACACAAGTTATTTCACATGTGGAATGTGAAATAAGCGCATGGAAAGAAAAAAAAAAGAAAAACATTGTTGATGGGTCTTTCTTTGGCTCAGCTGGGACCGTATAACTAGTGCCTGTAGCCTCTCAATGTCACTAGTACATTCATGTCCTGTTGGGAGAGGTGCAATCTTCAGGCACCAGGCCGTTTCACAGTAACGCATCGACATGCCTCCATTGGCCCTTGGCTCTCGAAGAAGAGTCCCAGGCACAGTTTTTTTGTATTTTTTTGCATGTCAAAACCCCACCAAACAACACGAATGGTAAGCTCAGGAAGAAATGTGCCACTCACATTTCTTGGTGGTCAACTGAACTCAGACTTGATTCACTGACCTACAAACAGAACTTGTAAATCCTTTCCATAGTGTTGCATGAGGATGATATGGTCAAAGGATTTACAACGCTGAGAAAAAGCAAAGGGATGTTCAATCAGTTCCTTGTGGCGTTTTTGAAATCAGAAGCATGTCCAGAAAGATGCTTTTTTTTTTTTTTTGCTGAAATGTTGCATCAAATTGTTGCCTAAACTTTGGCTGCAGGATTCAGGGGTGGGTAGCAGAGGGGTGGTTGCATAGCCCATGCTGCTATGCAAAACCAGAAACGATTCAACACACAGCACTGCACACGCCGGAAGAGAGAGTCGACCAAATCACACACACGGAAAAAAAACAAAAAAAAAAATCCAAAACTGAGAGGAAACGAAAGGATACAGTCTGTGGTAACTCTTAACACTACACGGCATTCCTGATGTAAGAATGACACACAGCATTAAAAATGCTACACAAAATGGCATCACATCGTATATACACAACGCAGGTTAGAGATGGGTAGAACTGGTTACATTTTCTGCCCTTTAGCACAACAGAACACACTGCAGCAACACTGCAAGCGTTAGCCAGCTGCAGCCTTCTGTCAGTGCAGCCACAGAGAAGCAATGTGTTCCTGCTCTGTCCTGATGTGGGTTAGTGTGTATATACTGGTAGAGCTGCTGTTTTTAACGTGTAAGTCCACCCACCCCCACGGACTGGCTAAAATATTGGTATACTGATATATTGTCTTATTTTTATTCTTTTTTTTTTTTTTTAGATTACTAAGATTTATTTAGGCAAGACTGCTTGGCGCGTTTGTTGGGCAGGGGATGTGTTGCTCGTAAGTCTCTGGCTATGTGCGGTGGGGTTGGACGGGACAGTTCAAGCTGCCTCCAGTGGCGTGTCCTTGTCGAGTTGCATGACTAGATTGGCTCAACATAATTGGCTGGGTACAGTCCCTCCTGGCCATTGTCCAAACGACCTCTACACCAGCCCTGCTCGTCTTCGTCCTCCGTCTTGGTCAGCTCGTCACCTGCGAAGATAACCGCTTTCTTTAATCATCACATCTGTGTCGGTCGATGAAATTAAAGTTCTCTTGGTTTTATGGAGCCACGTCAGCTTTAAAGAATGCACACGTAAATCTCCAGCACCAGCGGAGCGACATTTGATCTCATGAGAGCTGGGTATCGATCATAATTTCCAGAAACTATTCTATTCAAGAGCTTGGATCAATTTGATTCTGATTTTTTTTATTCAATTCAATTTTGAATTTACACATTTATACACGTTTGTTTAGAGTCTTAGAGGAATAATTTCCACCACTGAATGGACTTCTTTTGCCTCAATTTTGGACTGTTTACCCAAGAGTTTGAGTTCACTGGTTCATAGTGTCTATAATGTACTTCCAACATCGTAAATATTCACTAATTACTGCTTAAAAACAGAGATGAGGACAGAAGTGTATGGAGAGAAAAAAGACTCATACAATTTGTGTGTGTGCATGGTTCTTGATTTGGAACTCATACAATACATTTTGTGCATAACTGAGTAGTTGCAATTATGTGTTTACATGTAAAAAAAATACCAAATGTGAAAAACAAAGTATAATTTAAGCAAATTTTAATTTACAGCAGCTTATAACTAACTAAAAGCACAGATCTAAAAAAAAAGTACGCACAAATCACCTGATATAAACACAAACAAAATCATATTTATGCCCAAATCCGATGTGAGACTCTTCACATCTCCAAGATTTGTAAATGATGCGTTTAAATGCTGCTAGAATGCTGGGTCATCAGAGTTTTCTTATTAATCGCTTAGAACTTTAATTGAGAATATTGACTGGTGAAAACGTGACATTTTACCAGATTTTTATGATGAGTTATGCTCACTTAATAAAATATAAAAAATATAAGTTTTTAAAACAATAAAGTTACACACAAACACGTAGATACAAGAAACACACACACACACAAATCAGATGAGACTATTTTCTCTCCATAAATTGATCTTTTTGACATATATATATATATATATATATATATATATATATATATATATTGCTTCAGTTCAGCATCTTATCCCCAGCAGCCAAAAACCCCATCAGTCGTGTTCTCCGCTGCACATGTTTACCTGCTTTGAAGGTCAGCTCGTCCTGTTCCTGGCCGTCGTAATCATAAAGAGCGCGCACGCGGACGCCTTTGCCTGCACTGGAGTCGTCTTCAAAGGAGTTTCCGTTCCCGCCGTTCTCGTTGCCGGAGTATCCGGCGGGCTGCTCGTCATCAGACCACTCAGCGGAATAGGCTTGGTTCTTGTCGTAGCTGCTCACGCTAAAAGAGGATGAAAAAGCAAAACAATGTTTAACCATCTGGATAAACAGCACAAAGTTATAATCAAAACATTCTTTTAACTCTTTGGTGCCTAAAAGTATTTCTAGCAATGAAAACAAATTATTTATGTTTTTACTTTCATGTAGATCAGTTTTTTCAACCTTTTTTGAGCCAATGTACACTTTGTCCTTAAACATTCTGCGGCACACCGACATCCAAATATGTAAAACAGGAGAAATTCTATGGTCTGTATTGAGGTACAATTCCTGCACAATATTGTTACAATTTTTTGTAATAATTCAGGCATAAAAGCTGGAGGTGGCAGTAATTTTTCCAAAGTGTTGTAGTGAAAGCCAGTAACAATTTTCAACTTAATTAGTTTAAAATTTCCTCAAGTAGTTGTTTTCCCCTTTGTTAATTTACCGTATCAATAACTTTAGTAATATGCAATTTTATGTGACTTCACAAAAAACACTAATATATTCTTTACAGAGAGTGATTTTTTAAAAATATTTCTTTAAATGTTTGTGGCAGAGCAACTGTAATTTCTGAACAAATACATGATTACAACATGCTTGCTTTTTTACACAAAAAAACAAACATTATATTCATATTTAAATTCAATTGTAAAAACATAAAAAGTGAACATTTTGAAGTTTTATTATTTTTCAATTTGTCTTCATAAAAAATATAACAATAACAAAAAATGTTTCATTTATTTTTGAGTGAATGAATCATTTTATTTTAGTAGTATATTGCAGAAGTGCTGACACTTCAACCCAATGCATTATGGGAGATGCAGTGCAAAAACTGATGCTGGACACACTCACATCTCTGAGCTTCATTATGTTGTTCACTTTTTCCACAGTCTGACACCGGATCCTGCGGGAAGCTACATCTCTAAACACAAGCTTTAGCTGTTACTCTTGTTGGAACTGTGAGACTTTATGAGCCAAGTCGCAACAAAAAAGTGAGGATACTAACAACTTTTGATTGGTCAGACTGATGAAATGATTAAGCCTCCAAGAATGATTGGCGGAGACAGTTGGAGGGGCGAAACTTTTCCAAAAAACAGCTAGCCTTGGCTAAATCGTGGGACCATCATTCTTATCAAAAAGTCTTTAGTGGAGTCAAATTAACGCAAAGAAAAATTATTTTATGGTCTTTTATACTCCTAGCTCTTCAGTGTTTTATCAGGGCCTGTTTGGATAAAAATGGAGCTGACCTCCTGGTGATAGAAATTATTTTTAGATAAATGAAAATTTTTATTTCCCACGGCACACCTGAACATCTCTCACGGCAGCACATTGGTTGACAAACACTGATGTACATGCTAAATGAAGGTTATTTTGGAGCTGAAGTTGCTTGTTGCATCAAAAGGCACAAAAGGGATTATAAAACAAATGGCTTGTGTTCCAGTAAAACACATAAAAAAATTTAATATCTCTGCAATAAGTAATTTTTGAAAGAACATTGGAGGGGTGTGTGCATCTTGTTTGTGTCATAAAAACTAAATACTAGAAGTGCTGTCAATGTAAAGCACTTGGATTGTGTATCTTTAGAAGTTAATGAGCTAAAAACAAAACCCTTAAAAACAAAGTTTGAGTTAAACCAAAAACATATTTTTTGTTTCATTATTTTCATATCCTGTTTACAAAAAAACACAAATATTTCAGTAAACAACAGATTTCTTGAAGTAACCTGCTACGGTCACCAGGTGGAGCCACGTGGTCAGTGCTGGGAGTGGGTGGAGCTCCATCTGGTTTTTTCTTCTTTGGAGGAGCTGCAGCCTGGTCTGGGTTGTATTCCTGGTGGAGGCAGAAGGAGCAAAAGCGTGAGAGCTCGAACACGTGAAGGAAGGAACGGGGAAGCTCGGAGGGATGCAAGCGTGCGTTGCCGTACCTCAAATGCAGGCCAGTTCATGTGCATCCCTGGACCGTGGTTGTTGCTGAACCACTTCAGGTCCTCTTGTGTGTTCGCAGCCAGGATCGTCCGCTCCAGTTCTCTGTATATTGTAGCATAGCTGCAAGCACAAACATGGGAAAGGGAAATCTCAGTGCCAATGAATGGAGATCTGCACATGACTGAATAGGTCTAATTCTAGAAATTTACCAAAATATTTTGCTGCAAATTTATTCATCTGAACATTTTCTTGTTTTGCCCAAAATAATGCTGTCACAATTTCCTTAAAAACAAAATACTTATTAGAATATAAGAAGCTGCAGCGACAGAATCATCAGTTAAATCAGTGTCCCTGGATCTGAATGAATTCAAGTGGAAGCTTGCAAGGAGATTAATCAGCTTCAAATGAACGCTGCTGATTATGACAATTGGTAGAACACAACTGAATGATTGTAAATCTGTTTGTTATCCACCATCAACCGAATTGAACGAGTACTATCCATGAATTCATCACTTAAACCACAAGAAAGTACTTGTTAGGATGATAAAAAAAATCAGTGTGGAGAGACATAAAGATCTATAGATGACAATTTCCATTCATGCATACATCTATATGAAGTCTCTGAATCTCTTTCAGGGTCATAGGGTTGCTGGAGCCTAACCCTACTGTTGGGCAAATTTGCAGTACACCTATTGGACAGGTTGCCGGTCTGCCACAGGATCACACACATCCAGATTCAATTTAGAGACACAAATGAACCTGTGGAGCATGTTTTTGGACTATAGGAGGAAACCAAAGCTCCTTGATCAAACCCACATGTCCCAGCTGGGATTTGAACCAGCGACTTCCTACTGTGAAGCAAGAGTGCTGACCACTGTATCACTGTACGAAATCTGCTTTTTGAATGTTGTGGTTTTCATTGCCATTCCAGGGCATCTTGAATTGTCCAGAAAGCATTAAAAGTAGACGTCTTGGTGTTTCAGGGTTCATCACCCCCACACTCCACGTCTTGCTGCACTGAGCTCAAAAATGTACAGAACCTGGATTTTAGACGCCCTTTGGACATACGTTTTACTTCTTACTTTTCCTTGATGCAAAACCATCTATAGCTTTATATTGAGTGAGTATATAAAAATTTTTTTTTTTTTTTCAGAACACCAATCATTTGTATTTTAAAATCAAGCCATATCATTTACCAGTCTCAATCAAAAGAAAGATAGAAAATGTTGCTTTTTTTTGGTGAGGAAATCCAGCTGTGACTGACTTCTTCTTTTTCTTCACTCTCTGCATGTGAGGCCGTCTTGGTCTAGCCTGCTGCGGCAGGGTGGGGGCGCCCGTGAAGGGAGCCGCCTCGCCTCGCCACAGGATGACAAGGCTGGATGTGCAGATGAGCTCATCCTCCCTTTATTATCCCCTAAACGCCCGTTCAACCCACAGTGTTCCTCCCAAGCGCCTGTCCGTGTCGTTCATATCAGGGCCCACTGGTGATATTAGCGATGAACCCGGTTGCCGAGCAACAAGTGGAAATTAGGGCATAAAATGTTGTTGTTTTCATCGACGTGACTAACCTTTGGTTTTCAGTGAGGTTAAGATGGCGTTTGATATCCAGCAAGGCCTCCTTGAGAAAGGTCAGCCTCTTGACTTCATGCTGCTGGCACTGGTCAAACACCTGCTCCATGGACTCCATGTACTGCGGAGTGCATTTGTTCAGCTCATCCAGAGACTTCTCATACTTCTCTTTAGCCTGGAGGAGACAACACAAAAGATCCTCAAAACTTAATGAAAATAGAAATTATTCCTTGACATCTGCTTTGTTTTTTATTAAAGTCCCACAACTTTGATCAGCTTTTGACTTACATTAAAAGTGTTCTTAGTGGTCTTTTAATTAAGTTGTTTTAAGCCAAAATCACATTTTCTAGGACATAGTTTCTGCGGAGCGGCAGTAGTTCATTAGAAATGTGCCTCTTGGTTGTGGGCAACCCCGCCCCTCTACTCCTCCCTGTTGTTGAGAGCAGGATTTTCTACATATTTTCTGTGTCACAAATACAATTTTTTCTCAAACTGAACTTTGTCATCTGCTCCTGAGAAAGAAATATGCAGGAATGCGATTTTAATCGCAATTTTTTTATAGATGTCCTCCATCACCAGAAAAATGTTAAAAACACTTGGGAAGTTGGGCCCGAACACGTGGTCGATCAGTATCAAATGCTGTTTCACAATCGGCTATTTCATTTATTCTTATTATGATCAGCACTTTATATTTCAAGCTTATTACTACAGATGAAAATTCCACTGGAAGTCAGCATGTCATGAACGGATCACGACATGTTATAGTGGAAAAGTGCAGCAGAATTTGGAAAAACAGTTCAAGCAGGATAGCTTCAGTCTAGCTAGCAACATGTTCATTAACTATTTTTAACTATTTTAAAACTCTTTAAACTGATACAAAGTATCTCTATTATTTTGTTTTGATGCAAACAACAGCTTACATTTTTTTTTTTTAAAGTTCTTATTTTAATGTTAAGCTGCTCTGACAGACAGACAGCTGCAGAGCTACAACTAGCTGCTAAGTGCTAGCTTTGTGATTTAACCACGTAGGACCTGAGCTGTTCTTTGATATGCCTTTTTTTCCTGACAGAGCAATAAAACTTAAAAAAAAATAAAAAAAATAACCACTGTTGTGAATAAAACTGAAAATATAAAGTCTTAAGAAGTTTTTTTTTTTAAAAATCCCATAATCTAAAACAAACAAAAAACCGAATATAAATACTTAGCATTGGGTTCATGCCACAATGTCATCATTAATTTTGAAGAACTTTAAATGAAGATATGAATCACATTTGTGTAAAATGTTCAAAAGTTCTAAAAATAGGCTATTAAAGTTAAAGTCACTGCATTTTCTCACATGACAATCACAAACATTTACTAGATAATAGTTCTTGTTTTTTAGGTAATAGTAAAAACTTTTTTTAGTACTTCACAGAAATTACGTTTTGAATGATAAAATAGTTTTAATGAATTTCAAAAAATAGGGAAAAACCTAAATTCGTTATTAAATTTTTGCTCATTTTAAAATGTGTTACAGAAGTATGGGATCGAGACTCTCAAAGGACTCAGAATCAGATCGGGTCCAAAAAACCTGTCCAGGGCATCCCTAAAAATCATCAAAAACAGGATTTTCATCAGGGCTTGGCCTCTTTGGGTTTTTAGCCCATGTAGCTAAACCAAATCTCCTACCTTTTGCACGTCCTGTTTACATTTGTCCACCTTCTCGTGGAGTTTCTTCTGCTGGTCTGGCGTGACGGAGGCCTCGGTCTTGCCGTTGGCCTCTCGGGCTGCCGCCAGCTTCTCCTCCTTGCAGGCCATGTGGTATGTTTTCTTTGCTGCTTCCATCTGTACATCAAACACAAGAAGCGGTCAGCATTAAAAAAAAAAAAAAAACAGCTACTCAGTAGACCCATACTTTGAGTGAAATATTTTTGAGGCTTGTGATTGGTGCATAAATGTATGTGTTTATAAAATGTTTTTAAATTAAATGCAACACCTACACCACAATTGATGGATGGTTTTGAAGTTTCTACAGGACACTGGCTTGGTTAAAGCCTTGCTTTTATGTATTTTGTCATCTATGGATTAAGCTCAGAGAATGCTGTGCAGCTCAACGGTCCACATAGGGGTTTTCCTTGGCTCGTGTGTACTGTAAGCAGTTCTTAGCTGAAGACCAGCAAAGCCTTGTTGTTGCTTTGGCACCAGATTTGGTGGCTGCAGGCCAGTTGTTTGGCTGCAGAAGCACAAAGGGCCGCTTTGAGGTCGGAGCGGCTGTGGCCCCACTCTGGAGCTGACATCTTCAGTCAAAATGAAAGAACAGTCTGAGATTTGCATATTTATTACAAGTGCTTTGTTATTCCATGGACAAAGTTTGGAAAAAACTGAATTTTATTCCAGTGGTCACTACAGGGAAAAAGTAGTAGCTTTGATTAAGGTTTGGATGCCTAATGTCCATCCTGTCCACTGCATATTAACACACCCTACATCTTATGCAACCCTAAGATTGTAACAAGCACTCAAACCTTGAAAATTAGCCCCATATCAACACAAAAAACTATTTTTTCACAAAGAAGTCAAGCATAAAGCTTCAACTAGGGGCAGACTTGAACCCAAATTCTAGTTGGGCTTTATCTGTAACTTTAACTGTACCTCTGACAATAAACTATAAAAGTGTCACATAAATGCCATTAACAATCTATCTATTTTTTCACATTTACAATCCGGTTTTTTATTCACTTTAGCCCATTAACACTGGAGTGTTTATGTTCTTTGATTTACTGTATCTTTTTAATTGTTAACACAATCAATGTAATTCGTTGATCAAATTACATCGATCGTGCTAATGGTTAAAAAGTTACAGTATGTTAAAGATTTTGTGTTGAAGCTTCACGGGCGACGCCTCGAGTGTTCAAGGGTTAAGCTGATCCTGATTTGACCCCATAGACTTACCGTTAGATTAGCAAACCACGGAATAGATTCTAGTTGAACCTCAGTCCCACGGCTGTTTATTTTGACCCACTTTATCCATCACTTCACACTGACTTGCCAAGTTTTGCACACGGCACTATTGCTTCCTTTATTTATAGGACTCATTCCCTGTGTCTACAACTTTTAAGCACCTGATAAGTTGTGGATATAAAAACTGTGATTGACTTTATTAGCCTGGATGTACCTAGTCCATAATTTCTGCTAAATTCCATGCTCCGCCTCCAGCCAAGAGCGTCGACATCGTGACCCCAAAAGGGATACAGTGGGTTAAGAAAATAAATGGATGGATGGACTTCTGTTCATCAAGTCTCTCTGCATCCTGCTCACCTCCTTGAGCTTTTTGGCCCATGGCTTCTGGGCCTTCTTAAAGCCTTCCTCTGCTTCCTTGGCCTCTTTGAAGCCTCCGATCATTTGCTTGTGATACGCCTCCTTCTGCCAGTTCTTGACTTTCTCCACGTCTTCGTTCAGCAGGTTGTTTTTCACGTCTTGGTGCAGTTCGCTGACTTTTTCTGCCTCGGTCATCACAGCTAGCCAGGCTCTCTCCACGGAGCCATACTGCGGACCTGAGAGTCACACGAAATCCTTGGTTTGAATCGAAACGTGGAACGCGGAGCGTCTTCATGAAGCAACCAGAAAACCTGACCTTTCTCAATGAGTTGTCTCCATCTTTTGGACCAAGCGGTGAGCTGATCTCCGTAGGCTTTTTCTATCTTGGCACGTTCCTGCAGGCAGCCCATGAGGTCATTGCAGAGCCGATGGCCATCGTCAAATCTCTTGACAGCGCGTTTGTAGTTCCCCACCTGAGCTCAGAAAAAAAATAAAGTCATCTTTGTCGCTTCTCAAATAAGAAAAAAACACACCTCAACCCTGTAATGATGTGAGTCTAATAAAAAAAAAATAAAAAATATCAATTAAAGGGCTATCTGCTTTTGCAACCAGCTTCAACTCCTCTGGGAAAGCTTTGGAGCATTTGTGGTGACGTTTGCGATTCTTCTAGAAGATGATAGACAGGAAGGATTGCACTGGAACAAACATCCTTTTAAAAACAAGTTTAAACTATACAGAATATGAGATGTTTTGACTTGTTAGATGTGAATACATTTAATGGAGCTTGTCAGTGGTGGAGCTGGAACATTTTATATGAAGAGTGGAAATGCGTTACAAAGAAAAGATCAAAAACACAAATCATGTTTTTTCTTGAATTCTTCTTTCAGCATTTTCTGTGGTTGAAGCAGCTTCTAGTGATTATTCTTAATCGTTGCCAATAATAATACAAATATTAACTCAAAAATGGTGATGGTGGTGGTGGGGTTCCTAGAAGGAGGAGCACCCCACCACCAAAAAATAAAAAATAAAAGTCTGCCCCTGTGGCTAGAACCATTCGTTTCTGGAACAATCTTTACCTTTTGTGAGATAATATGCATTCTTGAAATGAGCAAGAAACACCCATATTTAGGTCTGTTGGTATGGCAATTGGAAATATTATGTCTTTCAATTTTGTTTTTTGTGAAAAAATGTTTTATATCTTTAAAATAGGTTATTTTGTATACATGCATATGTAATTTATCTTTTTCTCCTATTTTAGAGACTACAACAATCCAACAATCCTTTATATTAGATCAATTAAAATAAGACTACAAAAACACATTTTAAGATTAAGTTGTAAGAATTTCATATAACTTTATTAAGTAAGTAAAAAATGTTTTTAAACCAAGAACACTTTCACTGTAAAAGTTACACCATCACTTTTTTCCGGGTAATTTTTTCCCGATTTTACATACCCAATAAAAAATATTTCTCATAGAAAATAGCTCAACATATTTTATTTTTAACTGCAAGAAAATGGAAAATATAAGCATAGAAACATGCTGGAAAATGACGGAAAAATTAAGAATTTATGAATTTATCTTAAAAAAAAAAAAATGATATTGAAGACTCTGTTTTTGGTCAATCCATTCCTGGGATGTGTATGACTTTACCCAGGGACCCATGACACCCAGAAAAATGCAATATATTAGAAATTGTGTAAAAACTTTTGCTCGGGTGCTCTAGGGTTAAGATCAAGTTTAAAAGAATCTAAAAACAAGTGGTCAAATCTGACTGGAAAGTTACTAGTTAGTGAGTTTAGTCTTTTATTAAGTGTAAATATATATTTAACCAAACTAAACTAAAATACTGTGCTGTTCAGTTTTTTTTTGTCACATAGATAGCAGTTTTTCCTCTAATTCATCCCAATGGTGTTTCATTGTCTTGAGGTCAGGTCAGTCAAATTCTCCTCATTCATGTCTTTGTCCTCACTTTGTGCGCTAGTGTGGAGTTAAACAGAACCAGGAGGGGCCATCTCCATACCGTTCCCACAGAGATGGGGGTGTAGACTTGTTGCTAAGCAATCAGAGTTCCTTTCACTGATACTGAGGGTCAAGCCCGCGTCTTAGAAGAAGCCCACACCAAGATTTACACTGGCTGTGAATTCTGTCTTGTACTTTTTTTCTGGTGTCGACCAAACCTCGATGGAAAGAACTGTAATTCTTCACTTGACAGAGCCCATCTCTGAGTCCAATAATGAGGTCCTTCACGCCACTGTATCCAAGGCTGTAAGCTCGCTGATGTCCACAGACATCTTCAATTTGTCTATAATTGAAAATATATACACAAATATTTTTTGGAGTCATGTATTAAAGAGTTAAAAATATTGTGTTTTCTTATTAATCCTATTTTTTTTTATAAAAATGTTTGTTCACATCAGTAGAAGTCAGGTTAAAGGTCAAAAGCTCAACCCAACAAAAACATCTTTATGAATTTCTTTGTTCTATGTTTAAATGCAAACTACAATAAGGCTAATTTGAAATCATATTCAGTTATTTTCCTTTAATGAGCTTTGCTCAGAAAAGGATTTAATGAGAAAAAATGAAAGCAATTATATTTTTGCCATTGAATCACTATTTTAGTAAAAGTTACACATCTAATGTGTCTAATAATGTGTTGGAAAATAGTCGCTTAAAGAAATACTATATCATTTTCAGGTTTTGTCATCGTGATCGAATGAAAATAGAGGTTTTTTTTTACTTCTAGTTGCATTTAGTATTCATTTACAAAGTCAATCTTCACAGATAATATCTGTTTTTGTCTTCCAGTTCATGTCAATAGTGCTTTGCTGCATCATGTCTCAATAAGAGGATGTTTCTCTTTAAGAGAAAAGGCCCTAAAAAGACAGTAGCAGGCTGTGTGGCTCCGCCTCCCCGGGTGCCTGCAGGGGGCGTGAGCTCATGGTGCCCAATGAAGGGAGGGTAGTAAGGAGGGGGGGTTTACTCGTGCCTGTGCATGTGTAGTTATGCAAGGACATGGGCTTGTGTTTGCATGTGTGTGTGTGTGGTTACTTTAATCCTCTTGAGTGGTGTAATGCAGAGAGACTGACTCTCAGGAATGGATGAAGAGGCATAGACAGAAGTACCACCATCCTTTCATGTGTGTGGTGGATGTACAGACATCCAGCATCTACAGCATCATAGCTTATGGAGACCCTGTCTGACAGCTTTTGCAGCAGAGCTGTGATTGGTCCACACCCCGGCTCGCATGTGAGGCTGTGATCACAAGATGAAAGCTGCAGGGAGACGTTGGAACAGGTGTTTGACCGTATGAGTTTTGTCCTGAGCGACACAACGCCAACTCACTCCACCACCAACACTCGGGTGGAATGGTTTGGTCCCTGACACACACCTGAGCTCCACGCAGGATCTGTAGCTATTTTTTTCTCGCCAGAACGTTGAGACTGTGCAGGTGCGAGCGGTGAAAGGCAGCCTCAGAGCGGATGATGACACGGGCTCTTTGTGCGTCTGTGGCTAAGAGCCGCTCGTCAAAGGCGACTCTGTGCCGAGCAAATTCATTATGGCTAATTGAGTGGGTTTAAAGTGCTCACCACACACCCACAAGTTGATGTCACTTCAGAGGACATTACAATGACATATTAAATATAGATTTTAATCCATCCAGCCGACTCTCAGCCCCAACCTTAAAAAACACTAAACCGACATCCACTGAAAGTCTTTTATTCTGGAAAGAAAGGCTGGAGCTCGCAGAGTGGCTGTGACACTCATAAGCGAGGATGGAGCTTGTAAGGTTTTTATAGCAGCTTATGATCTAAAGCTGAATGTGGAGAGCGTGCATGAGTGTGGAGGAATGTGAGATCATTATGGCTGAGAAATAAATGCATCAAAGATTTATCTGTTTTTGTTTCTCTGACTCTCGCTCAGGTTGCCGGGAAGGAATTGTTTATTTTTGAAGTTTTTTCTCTATATTTGAAAAATAACAGATTAAAATTGTAACTGGTGTCTATTTATACAGCGCCTCTACCTTCCTAGAAGCCCCAAAGCACTCAACAGTCACAGTCCCATTCACATACTGATGACGGCTCCGCTGCCTAACTAACACTGGTGGGATCCCAAAACCACCGGGAGCAACATGGGGTTTGGTGTTTTGCCCAAGGACACTCCAGCACATGGCTGGGCAGGGCAGGAACCAAACCTTGAATCCTCTAGTCCGGGGTGGCCAAATCCAAAAGAAATCAAAATGGTGCATCCCTAGTATACTACAAAACAACTGAAATGATCATTTACATTTGTATTTGTATTGGTGATTTGCACCCAACAATTTAGAAAGTATATTCTGATAAAATGTTCTTTATCCATGTATTTGTACACAGCTAATAATTTGGAAGAAACATGTTTGCAGTTGTTTATTTTATATTGAAACAACATAAAATTACTTCCATTTACCTGGCACCTGTATTGGATTACTGGATTGGCTAATAATGTCCATGTAAAAAACAGTGTAAGAAAATAAAAACTTTATTGCACCAGTGCCGTCTAAACAAAGAGTATTTCTTGTGTCTTTGTCACTTAACCGTTGTAGATATAGTATCTATACTAAAGTCGTATATTTACTACATACAGCATAGTAAAGTATGTATACAAATATACTATACCACCGTAATAAATATAAACTAAAATAGTATAAATAATATGGTATATAGTATATAATAATATACATACTGTAGCATATTACACCAGTACAATATATAACAGCCTATACTAATAGTATATACTATATATACTTTATACAATATGTATAATATATTTACCAGAATACTATACTAGTAAGCTATATAATATTATATGCTACTATGCATAGGATGTACAGTATAGTAGATATACTAGTATACTTCACCAGTACAATATATACTATACACTAAAGTCATGGTTCCGCAGCAATTGTGTCTTTCTTGCAGCTATGCTATCCTATGCTATGCTATGCTATGCTATGCTATGCTATGCTATGCTATACTATACTATACTATACTATGATATGCTATATATATTATACTGTACTGTACTATACTGTAGTATACTAGCCTCTAGCATACACTAGCATATTACAGTGTAGTTTCAGAAAGTATGGCTTCAATAACTAAAGGTACATGTATTCTTCTTGAAAAAATCTAACCCGGTCAACCTATGTAACTACTATCAAGTAAATTATAATAATTAATTCCATCCACCATATATCATTTCCACCATCGGAAAACCAAACATGAGGTCTCAATTATTCTTATGCCTTTAAGACTGGAAACAAGATTTTCTCTACATAGGTTTGGGATTTTAAATGTATTTTGAACCAAAATATCTCTATTATTTACAGACTTTACGGTGCTGAGATGTTGTGACATGCGGCATTTCAAACATAACATTTCTAAAGGAATCCCCCCAAAAAAGCCCATAGAGCTTTAAAAAAGAATCAACATTCAGAGTCACTGATGTGTTTTTTCTGTTGAGAGAGATGACTCTTCAGAACAAAGTTGATGAAAACACAGTTATTCACACAGCCTCTCATTAGGAGAAAGATAAAAGTGATCCACTGAATGGCAACAAATCCTTTCAAGCAGCTCTCCTGCTCACTAATGTGTAAAAAGAACATTCATCAAAACAGTTCAAGAGCCAGAGCAATGCTAGTCAAAAACAACAGTAATCTTTTAAAACTCAGTAACAACCATAGAACGTCACTGCTCGATTTGATCCATCAAAGCATCACAAAAAGTGATGAGGATGAGGTGTCTCTTTACCTCCCAGAAGCTGTCCATGGTGTCGTCAGCACCTGCAGATTCATCGTAGGAGCCAGACATTGTCCTGAATGTGGCAGAATACCCTAATTGCTGAGCCTGTCCTCTGAAGCAGAGCGGGGTTCCTCATACACTGAAAGAGACAAGGAGAGAGCCACAAGCGTGAGGCAGAAACATCTCAATCGAGGAGGTGAAGCAGCGCGGTGGACGCAGTCCAGCAGGTCTTCTTTCTCTTAGCGTGGGGGGGGTTGGGTTTTATTTGAGACATTTCCGATATTGAGATAAAGATAAGTTCATCCGCCAAGCATCCAGCCCCGTAGCCTGAGGGGCATTGTGGGGCATCGTAGATTGGTGTGTCCTAGAAAAGAGTCTTGAGTGAGCCTCCCAGCACTGACCCTGAATATGTCTAACAGTGAAAGCCCTGAAAACACGCAACAAACAACACAAACACAACACAAGCCCACACTGCAAAAAAGAAAAAAAACAAAAAGCAAAAGGCAAAAGGCATTCAAACTAGAAATGCAGAACATGTAAATCATAGGAGAACTGTTCTTTTGTTCTCTATTCAAAATATTTAAATAAAATTGATTTTTTAAAATGGGGGCCTATAAATAGAAATAAATTAATTAAATAAATAAAACAAATAAATTAATAAATAAATTTGATTTTAAATACAGAGCCTAAAAATAGAAATAAAAGCATGAAATAAAGTAAACTAAATAAATTAAATAAAATATATAAGGGAAGCCTAAAAATATAAACAGATATAATACAACAATAGAATACAATAGAAGTAAACAAATTAAATAAAGTAAACAAAATAAATCAAATTGATTTTTAAAAGGGGAGCCTAAAAATAGAACTAAATAAAATAAATAGATAAAATGATTTTTTTTAAAAGGAACCTAAAAAATAGGGGAAAAAAACTCACCAATCTTAAAAAGGAAATCACAAAGGTAGCACAATTATTTGTCCAAAGAGTAAGTGATTTCAGCCTAACAAGATAATAAGTGATCAAAATCTAGAAACAAGGAGTTCCACACAAACATTCAAAAAGGGAAGAATAAGCTAAAAGAGCTAACTGTTAGATTGAATTACTTTAAATTGAATGTAATACAGCCCAATAATAAGTATTTCTCTGCTAGTTCTAAGCAAATGCTTTGTATTGGCTTTTTTTTTGTTTCTATTTACCTACTTGTAGTTTATTTCGATTGTGACAAAATAAGTTCTATTTGTGGAAATGATTCATTTTAGAACAAAGTGAGAATACCATTTTAGTACACTAGCCTATCTTAATAAATCCTCACAAAAATCTAACACTAACACTTATCCTTAAGATAAAAATGTAAATTAAATTTTTGTTTCCAATGAATCCTATTCTAACTTCTCAATATTTGTCAAAATTAAAATATTATCTTTAACCAAAAAGTGTAATTTAAGGATTTTTTTTAGTCTTAAATCAAGTTTTTCAAGGATTGTGACTAATTTTCATCATAATTTCCCTATAGATCTTAGCTCTTAATGAGACAAAAACATTCTTAACTGTGGGGATTTTGAGAAAAGCCTGGAAAATGTAGGAGCAAAAGTGAGTTAAAACCGTCAGATCATCCGGCTTGTGTGTACAGACTGCAGACCTGACGTGAAAACAGAAAACAAATCGAGACGCCCGCCCCTCTCGGTGTGTCCCGTCATTATTCGGCCTCATCAGCAGCTGTAATCTGCGGCTCCTCCTGGAGTCGCTCAGTGATCTCAGGAGGTTTATTTGTATTTGTTTGACATGTGTTCAATATCTCGCCACCAAGGTGAAAGCAAAAGAGACTTCTCGCTGCTCTATTGGTATTGAACTTGTTTGAAGCCTAATCCATTTCTGCTTTTATGACTAATGCCTTCCGCTTGACAAAGAGCTCTTCATCGCAGCGACACAGCCAGACGCACATCCTCTGAGCTCCACTCCTTTTTCATATTTACAGTCTAATAATTATTATTTAAGTTCTGCATATGTGCATAAAAGTCCGTTTTTTGTGGGATATTACTGTTTGGACTGCATGCAGGACTTGGCTTCTGCGTTTGTGTACTTTATGGAGGTCAGTGTAGATGAAGGAGGACTTGGGGCCATTTTCAGATGGTACGTTGAGTCAGCAGTTTGCACATTGCTGCGTCACAAATTCAGAAGTAACCACAAGTTTTCATGCCTCATCCTTCTCAATTTTCTCTGCAGCAACGTAAAGCTGCAACTCTGAAGCATCCTCTGTCTCCTTCCAGTGTTAGACTCATCTGGGTTACAAAGCTGTTCTGATGCAAAAATAAAAGCCGGTGAAAATTGCTCAAGAAACATCAGAGTTTCTATTGAACCTCAACCGATCTTGACAAGCTTTGCTTTATCAAGGTTACTAGTTACAATCTCCAGCGCTCTCAAAAGCTCTGCATAGTTTTCTTCATTCATAGTCATCAGAACTGTCATAGGAGGCAGAAATCCTCAGAGAAATTTAATCCTCTGATGCAAAAATGCACTTCTGCCCCAAACTTACCTTCATTTAGCAACAACTTGAAAGCAAAAACAGGCATCAAGAAAGGTTAATGCCTGCAGCTTTTGCTGTCAAAAATGAAATGGGGCACATTTTGGACCCTTTTGGTTTGTGTGCATTTTTTGCTGTTAATAATTGTTCCGACTGTCCAGGAAGTGGCTAAAACTTTTTTATGCTTAAAAATTAACTCTCAATAATAAAACATTAAAAGGCTAAGAAATACTCAATAAAACTTGATTTTAATAACACATTTTAAAGGGGCCATACAATGAAAAATTAACTTTTTGAGCTTTTAAGTGTATTATCCTGTTCATTCCTCATTATAAACAACCCCAAATAAAAAGCTGCGCTCTCAACAGCACCCCCTCCCATACCCACAAAAACAAGCGGGTTCTCACATGCTTACATTACAAGTTGAGAACCGTCCCATCTAGGAAGAGTCTGCTCCGCCCTCGGGCTAAAACATACACTTTCTCCACAATGCTACAGTGATCAGCTAGCAGATGCTAGCTGTCTGTGTTGTGAGCCAGTGTAGCGAGAGCCAAGAAACGCTCATTCGATTTAGCATTAAAACTCTGTACGGTGGCATGCACCAAAGAACTTTCTGGTGAGGAATCTACACGACATGTTGGGATGGATCCTGTATAGATCCAAGAATGGTGCACGCATATGGAGAAGAAGGCAGGAGAAAGGGAACAGACTTTTTGCCGGTGGAGATAGGGAGAAGACTATTTCCAGGTGGAAAAAGTAACAGACTATTTTCTGGTGGAAATGGGAAGAGAATATTTGCTGGTGGAGAAAGGGAGAAGACTATTTCCTGGTGGAAAAAGGAACAGACTATTTGATGATGGAGAAAGGGAGCAGACTATGTGCTGGCAGAACAGGGAAAAGACTATTTCTCGGTGGAAAATCACGAGCGATGAATCAGAAGAATTGGTTCGAACATGGATTACTGAACATAGACGGAAAGGTGTTCGCGTCTCCAGGAAAATAAACTGCATTAAAGCAAAAAAGTTTTTTTATATGGAGATTGATGACGCTTCAAAGAAAATAGAAAAGTATATAGTGCAGTTCAATGTTCAATAAATTCTGAAATGTTCATCTGGGGTTGTTGTCCACATTTTATGACCAAATTTTACTGCAAAATGAACCCGTTAGCCATCACCATTCTGTCTGTGCCAAATTTTGGGGATAAATGCCCAGGTCACACAGTATGTATATCAATATACATTTTTTAAATTTATGTTTTGTTTTTTTTGTGGGTGAAACACTGATGAGGCCGGCTCTAGGATGACATCATGAAATGGATGGCACCCTCTAGGAGTGAAAGGCGGAGCTTCAGAGATAGATTTGTTTTACTTCCAGGCATGAAAAGTGTTCACAAAAATAACTCATATTTCATAAAAAATTTGTTTTTCAGTGTTCCAAAGGTAATATATGACCAGATGGATATAGTTTACTCTGAAAGACTTAAGAAAAGCATGGTAGGGCCCCTTTAAGATGGAGTGACAAAAATACCCAAACATCTTTGTAATGTTTCATAAAATAGTACAACTTTTTGGGACTATTTCAGATAAACATGTTAAAGGAAATTTAAGATGGAAGCATCTCATCTTTTTCATCTTCCAATGTTGCTCTAATTATTTCGAATGGTCGACTTTATGATGCAAGCAGCTAGAAAGTTAAGCAGCTCTAAAGGAGCGTTTCCTAATCCCGGCCAGCGGGACCGGCCGCGTTACCTGTCCTTCAGCTAAGACACCCAATGAGCTTCAGCATCTAAGACTACAATACCTATTAACATTAAAGCCTTTTAAGCTCTGGCAGAAAACCAGAGTCCAGGACTGAGCGTTGTTCAGCTAAAACTCACACTTTTCTTGAGCGCAATACAAAATGAAATCTTGAAAACCTGCAGAGATTGTCCGTGTCCGGGGGGGGGCTATTACAACACAAGTTGCCGGTTTAAAACCGGATCAGACAGCAGTTTTAATGCATTTAAAAGCAGTGCAATTACTCGTGTTTTTGACCTTAACTCGTCAGGTCAGACTCAAACAAAAAGGATCGTAAATGAAAAACTACAGATTTGGTCTTTTTAGGGGGGTGAACGCTTTAGGGCTGAGAGACTTTTCTTCAAGTTGTGAAGGTCGGTCCACATCAGTGACCATGAACAAACCTCTCTCAGCAAAAACAAACTACTCCCTTTTATTTTAAGAGGTTTACTGGGGCATAATAATAAGTTAGGCATGTAAACATCAACAAAAAACAGTTTATGAAGTTTGCTTTTCAAGATTTAACAATAAAAAATGCAGTTCATTCGTCTCTTTTTAAATAAAAATCAATTTATTTGGTTTGAAAATGTTGACAATTCCCTCATTGTTTCAACAGTTGCTGACAAAGCAGTCCCTTCTGAAAGCTTCAGTCTGTCAGCGCCAGCTGGAGGGGCAGCAGTCGAAGAAATAAGACAGAACTGCATATGACAAACCACTTTTTTTTTTTTTTTTTACATATTTGCTGTTACTTTTTTTTAATTTTTATACATGCACTTACCAAAGTTGGTTCCATCATTGAAAAATGAAAGAAAATCCACAAATATTTTGGAAGTTTTTGCCTCTTCAAAGATAGGAGAATCTGCAGTCCAACTTTACAGACTTTGACAGATAAAAAGTTTTATTTTCCCAAAGTCTGTGGCCAAAGTGGACCCAGACTGAACAATATGTCTGACTAAAGCAGCGTGTCTCAGAGGCTGAGCGATAATCCTGCAGAGAGTCATCTGAATAGCTTTAGAGGGGGGAGGGAGCTCACCAGAAAGACGAGTAAAGAAGCTGATAGGACGACTGGGGACAGAAAGACAAGGGAAAGTAATGCTGGTGTGAAATTCCACCTCCTCTCATTTTTCTTTTTTTTTTCTTTTTTTAATGCTGCAAATGCTCTGTTGGCATAAACAGCACCAATACCTGCACTTTGCAGTCATTCAGAACAACTAAACATGAACAGAAGGGATTAAAAAAAAAAAAAACAGAAGCAAAGGCAGCCAAGCTGCAAACGTTCAGTCAGGAGTCCAGCAGTCTTCAAAGCACTGAATGGGACCCACAACAACACATCATGTAAGCCTGTTAAGGTAAGAAGATTTCGCTGAGACGAACTAACTTTACTCCAGCACATAATTAAGCACGATGTGTTCACTCTGATGAAGCACCAGCACTGCAAAAACTCAGGTACTGAGCAAAGCTGAGTCAGCAACATTTTTTAGTTTTATAATTAACACCTTAAAGACAAACAGACATCCTGTTTTTTTGGTGTTTATAACATGTTCTTGTCGTATTTTTTCTCATGACGGAGGATATATATAAAAAGAAAATTAAAGTGGAAATTGCTTTTCTGAGTATTTCTTTGTTCAAATGTGACTAGATCCATGTACGTCTTCCTCGCCTTTTTCTTTTTGTTTGTTTTTTGTTTTGAACTATATTTGACATTTCCATTTCGCTTCAGGACGGATTCATTAGTGTCCAGAAGAACTCTGCTGCGTCATAATCAAAAAGTGACATTTTTACTGGCAAACTGAATCTTTCAATATAAAAAAAAGGTCAGAGCAGTTTTCTATTTTAGAAACATATTTGATGCGAATGCAGAATTATATAGGTCTATTCTTTTTTTTTAATAAAAGCATGTGGGCTTTGGCTTATTGTATACCAAACATGAACATCATATCCACCTCTCTCAGAACAGATCACTTTAACTTCTCTCTTTTTTTTTTAATTCATTTTTTTTCCTTGTCATTTTTTGATGCACCACTATTGTACAGGTTGGAGATGTAAAAAGCTGGAAGATAGCAGGAGAAAGTGTAAACAGATGGGTGACGGGAAGGGGAGCCGGGATTGCTACGTGCCAACGGTTCCGCCCACAACACTGAGGCAAAATTCTATTGATCTACTGCTGCTCTGTAGAAACTACGTCTTGGAAAACAACATGATTTTTTTTCTTTTTATTTAGCCAAAAAAATGACATAATTATAATTAAAATGCTGGAAGCGCTTCTACAATCAAAAGAGGATTGGAGAGGGTCTTTATATGTTCTTCGTCAGAAGAAGAGGTAAATAGATTATTTTTTAATCTATTCTAAAATCTTTTCCGGTGATTTTTTTAATAATGGTTATGCTGTTTGTTTGTTTTTGTGTTTTTTTTTTAATCAAAAATAGAAAAAAAAGTTTGCTAGGACAAAGTTTCTGCAGAGATGCAGAGTAACCTTGCACTAATTTCCCATCATCCCATTTGTTTACATTCTCTCCCACCAGCTTACATCCCCTCACAACCCCAACTTAACATTACAAAAATATTGAACAATATCGGAGCTATCCAGACGTACAGTTTTAAGATAGATGCCAGCTCAGATGAGGAAAACAAAGATGTGCACACATTTTTTTTTTGCTCTCAACAAACAGAATAAAGGAATAGTCAGAAACGCAATTTTAAACTTAATTTCATTTGTGTCCTCCATCATGAAAAAAATACTACAAGAACATGTTAAACACATCAAAAACACAATTTTCATTGGAGTGGGTCTTTAAAGGTTTGACATAAAAGAATAGAAATAAAGGGGAACAGTACAGTACCACTAAGATATATTGTGGGGCCGGCTTCTTCTGAGTGGATTAGAAGGAACTGCTGGGCCAGAACGGGAGCCCAGCACATCAGCACAGAGATGTGATTCATCTCACGGTGCAGCACAGAACAAACAGGCGGGTGGATGTTGCCAAGAGACAGCGCTGCCTTGTGCAGACTTCACACACACGTCACATCATAAAGCCCGGCATGTGGCCGACGCTTCGGACAAGAGCAAGAAGGCGGGTTCGCTGATGACCATCAAGTAAACTTGAAGTGTCTGCGTGTCCGGCATAGTCAAGAAGGAACGGAGCTTTAATGTAAATGCAGGCTGAAGGGAAAAAGGAGCTACCGCAGAGAAAGGGAGACACAATATAGAACAATGCACTGGATTTAAAGGGGAACTAGTGTATTTAACCTCTGAAACTGGACCATGTTACACTCTTTCAGTTAGAAATTGGAGAATCATGGATGAAGTCACGTGTAAAACCAGTTTGTTTGTGTGTATAATGGTCTCATGGGAAAATACAGCCTTCAGTGACTGTTTTTCCACCTCCGGCACTTTTATAAACACAATGCGGTTAAGTAATGCTGATAAATCTGAACACCTTTACGGAAATTTGGACCGAAATCTGAGTCGGTCAAAAAGGTAACGCTATCAAAATGCCTTCATTCTTCAGAAGAGACGTGCTGTATTCTGATATGTTGTTATTGATGTGGTGAGATATTAACTGCCAGAATTTGGGTTCAAGGGTTGCGTTTTTCTTAAACTTCAATCTATTCATCCACTTTCTTAGTTCTGTCTTTCCTGGAAGGTGTTTCAGTTTAGCCACTGGGTGGAGATTGCTCTATAGCAGTACACTTTTTTCAGGAAGAATAAGTAAAGAATGAGCAAAAAAAAAACTGTGTTTTAGACCACAAATGGTTACTTTAATTTTTTTTCCTTAAAAGGCTTTGGAAAATTCTTGCCTGTGAGTTTTTAGAGATATTCATTTTGTCAGCAAAATATGTTTACATCGACCGAGTGTTAGCATTAGCCGTCCTATGGGAAATTCCATTAAACTTTAGCATTAAATTAGCAGACTTTAGCTTTGTGTGCTAGATATATTTCTTTTTTTAAGGATCGATTATTGATCTATTAAGCTTAGATTGATTCAAATTTATTAATCGATTTGATCAACCCACCCCTAATAGTCACCAGTATGTTGCAGGGCCGCACTCTCACAGCTAGGGGCAATTTAGAGTCACCAATTAATATGTTTTTGGACTGTGGGACGAGGAGAATGTGCAAACTCCACATTCATTTTTAGTTATATTAGAATACAAGTGAGGTTTAAAAGGAACATATATAATTGAGATCATACTCATACGAGCTGAAAAACACAACACTTTAATGGCCCTAAAGGCTTCTGAAGATGCACTTCCAGCAGCAGCCTCAAGAACGACTGTATAAGCGTGCATTATTTTTTTTTAAGGAGCTAAATTACTATGTGTCGTCTTACATTCCCACTTAGGTTGATGGACAGGATATATTAGGTAAATGAAGTCAGAAGAAGTGTGCTGCTCCTCACAAAAGTGTTCTGCAGGAGCTGTGGTCAGAGGAGTCCACACAGACCGTTCAACCATAAAGTGCACTTAAGCAGTGCGTGTGAATGCAGACTATCCCTACACCCCCCCTTAAGGGCTGAGTGTGTTTCTGCTCGTGCCCCGCAATGTATTTGTTTCAGTTCTGAAACGCCTAAAGAAGAGAATGCCACAAATGAGTGACACGCTTAAGTGAATTAAAAAAAAAAAAAATTTATAGATGTAGAATGCAATAACAAGGCAAATGTTTTTTTTTCATAATTGGCTCAGTGAAAGCAATTAATGCCACAAAAACTGAGCAAATAGAGCAAAAATTAAGGTAAAATCCAACTAAAATTATTTTCTCATGGATTAATTGACATTCAGATGTTCTCATTAACAGAGCTTCTCTTTGCAAACCACATTAATTTTTTTTCTACCACGTTAACAATCATTACATTTTATTAATATTGCACAGCTTAGCTCTTTGATTTAATAATAAATAATTTAGAACATTCTGGTCAAACAAAATGTTGATCAGTTATAGATATTTCAACACATTTAAAAAAATGATTCTTTTTTTTCTTTGCATGGGGAAAAGTCACATAACTGAATACAAAAATATTAATGTATGTTTTTTACTATTAATGAATAAAAATGAATAAATAAATAAAAAAAAGATTGGAATTTTCAAAAAGTGCCCTGACATATAAGTAAAAATATGTTCAAATTTGAAAAAAAAACCTATTTAAATAAACAAAAAAATCTATGAATTGAGTAAGAAAAATAACTTAACAAGAATTCTTATTTCAAGAAAAAAAATTCTAAGTCATGTTTTCTTAAACCAAAATTATTTGATAATGAAAAACTTTCTTAATAACATTTTTTTCTTGTGGGAGAGAAAAATATGACATTTTACTTGAAATAAGCATTTTTTTTTTACTTTTTTTTTTATACTTCAGTTTTTACTGTAAAAAGATGTCCAACCACATAGGCACATCAGACACAGCAACGAAGCTGTTACCTTACACATTCATTTTCCTTCCCAGACTTTATCTAATAGATATGGTAATGCCGGTTATTGTAATCTATTTTGACCGATCCCTGTGAATGCTATTGAGTCATCCCTTCAAGCCAATAAGCTTTGACGACTCGGCTGTCTGATCCTTTTTTGCTGCCAGTCTGCAGCTCAAATCTGCTTCTTTGTGGTCCACCGTGTGTTTCTGTAATGTGTATAACCACTACTTCTAGAGTTATTGCAGTCAAGTCATGGAAACACATCCCAGCCCACCCATCCTGAACCCGCAGAATACAGTAAATCCACAGTAGGGGTATGTAAATTGCAAAAAGATCATCAGCAATTAACTCCATTGATTTCTCCATTTCTCCACCCACAGGGAGAATCAGCACCAGGTCATTCTGAGGTAATTTATGCCGACAAACCAACTGTCTTCAGATGGCTTGATTAAAAGCTTCTTCTTTGGATCAAATTAATCTAATGCTGCCAAAAAGACCAGCTTTTACAAAAACAAGAGAGAAGCTGCAAAAATGAAAAATAAATAGAACAAATAATAAGTAAATAATTTCCAGGTCTTACATAAAGGGGAAATATATACAAATTGTAACAAATTCGAAATTTATGATGTATATTTAAGTCTTTAATTTATACTATTTAGATTAGTTAATGTTAAATAGTTAAAGACCAACTCTGTGAATTTTGATGTTTTTTTAGCATGTTTTTTCAACCTTTTTGAGATGACCAAGGACCTATATAAAGAAATTTAAGCCTAAAATTACATTACTGAGTATTTATTTACTCAAATTATTGTTGCAGCTTGAAAAAGAGCATATTTGTACAAATAAAATTCACTTGGTGGGCTACGAGCTCTCTGCTCTGCTCCATTCCGATGCCTCCACCTGTAGTTGCATCCACGTCTTTGTTTTCCTTAACTGAGCTGAAATCTGGATCAAAACTATACCGTGTTCTCTATCAGTTGTAATTGTTAGTGTAAATAGAGATTTCATAATTATGGATGATGGGAAGGCGAGGTTGCTTCCACAAAAGGTTCCACAAACAACTCATAAGTGAATTTATAATGAAGCACTTCCATTCTACAGAAACTATGACCTAGAAAATTAAAAAATGTTTTGACTTTGTGTAAAAATGACATAATCATGATAACATTTTTCAAACTGATCAAAAAATGATTCGAGTTGGGCTTGAAGATTCCTTTCTTTTCAAGCAGACATAGTTTGAACAGAACTGGTCCTGTGATGGACTGGCTGACCATGCAGGATGTACCCTGCCTTCACCTGACTGGGAGCAGCTGGGATAGGCTCCAGCAACCCCACGCCCCATCTCCATAGGAGAGATTCATCAACCAACTACTTTAAAAGCTCGATAAAATGCTTCATGCTTCATTTGTCTATTCAATCTTATCAAAACATTTTTTTCTTTACTTTAAAATTTACATTTTAAAGTCCCACTTTGATGAAAATTGTATTTTTGGTGTTTTTAATAAGTACTTGAGGCCCTTTTCTCACAACAGAGGCAATAAATAAATTTAACAAATCTTAAATAGTTTGTTCAAATTCAAATTATTGTCAATTGGAAGCATTCAGATAACAGGAAGCTAGGTCAGGCTCATGCTAATCGTCCACTCAAAGCTCAGAGGTGAATTTCTTATTATCTTCTGCCGCTCGGCAGAAATTATATCCTAAAAAATTATTTTTTAAATAAAAATAGCACTATTATAATTAAAAGACCACTGGAAATACTTTCAAAACAGACCAAAAGATTTTTGGAGTCTTTAAAAGATGTTAGAGGGATCTTTTAGTGGCTATTCACATATATTCATAGCATCACTATATTTTAGATGAAATATGAATGCTTATATTATGATGTATGTAAAACATTATGAGGCTAGACATTTGGTTTACTCCTACTACAGCTCTGTTTTGTGTTTAGCCTTAATTAGCTCCAACATGCTAACATGCTAACGCAACACAACCACCTGCTACATCCTAGCATGCTAATTACGCAGCAACACTGTCATAAAACACTATGTTTCCCAGACAGAGGGAGTAGTAAAGCCATGCTGTGATGAGGAGAAGACACAGAATCAAACCTGTGTTGTGATTCAACACAGTGTCCTGCTGCAGTGGTTATGTAACGGGGAGCCACAAGCCTCGTGGTGACAGCGCAGACAAGACAGGAGGAAAATTGTAAGGGGGAGGGTAAAAGAATCACAGCAGAACAGAGCAGAGCAGAGAGCAACAGACATATTGTGATAGGAGGTGATGATGGAGGAATGAACTGCAGCAAAGGGCAAGAAGGAGCGCAGAGGATGGAGGCGCTGCCCTCCCCCCTGACGTACAGGCCGACAGAGGGAGCAGAGGAGGGGAAGGAGAGAACGGGCAAAGAAACAGTTAATCTGGGAGAGAAGCTCTTTGAACGTTCAAGCTTTCTGCCTTTTTTATCATTTAGCTGCCAGACGCTGATCTGAATACTGATGGGATGCCTTCAAAACCACAGCGCTAGCATGTGTGTAGGTGACTGAGGAGGAGATGGAGTGAGAGGAGTCGATAAGAGGAGGAAAGTGCAAGGCAATATGCAAATATAGCACAGAATTTCTGTTTATTTTACTAAAATTAACCAGCAGATATCTTAATTCATCATATTTTTATTTTTTATCATATAAAAAAATCAACTTAAAATCAGAGATTTATTTTGAAAATCTAAATTGACTCTGATAGAAAAATTGAATATTCTCTTACTTGACGGAAAATGAAGAAATAGAATGAGATCAAATTTCATTTTGACACAACTGATCATTGATTCTTTGCATTACTACTGTATTACCTCTGTTCCTGCTACCCAGAAGCCCTATAAAGTCCATCTAGTGCTGTGATCCGTCTTCGTTTTCCAAATCTAGACTGCACTGAATCCCTGGAGATGTTTTTATGAAGTAGGCCATCAAGCTGTAATGGGTCTCTTTGCCCTTGTAAATACAAACAACTGGGGTCCCTCACCAAATTACTGCTGAACGCCATTGTTGCAGCAAAACTGTGCCATAATGTACACAACATAAAAAAGATCCAGCAAGAGAAATGAAAAAATCAGGCTTGAGTTATGACTTTATGATGCCCAGAGCCCAGAAATAGTCAGAATTATAACTCTTTAAAATGAAGAAACCAAAGATAAAGAGCGATTATTAACAATCACACATCCATCCATCCATTTTAGGTTTTTTTTTTCAACTCTGACATTTTCGCTCAAAATGACCCAAAAATTCCAAGAAATCTTGAAACACCAAAAAGCACAAAGTAGGTTGACTCACCTTCTCCACCAGTGGGAGTTCAGGTTTCCATAAACCTTCAGGAGAACTTTTCGGCCCCTGCAGGAGATCACCTGTGAAGAAGCAGCAGGACTTCAGTCCTTTTAGCAGACGTAAAAAAAAAAAAAAAATACTAATAGGCTGCTAATGGTTTTTAATGACGATAAAAATGGAAATTAGCTGAGGACGTGTCAGCACAATTAGCTTAAGTCTATTAGGAGATTGGATTCATTTCCTTATGAAACGTTGTAACTAAGAGAAAAGGAGCCGGCGCCAACAGAGAGTGAATTTGGATATTAAATCATCAGCATTTTCTGGTTTCCTTTCAGTAGCATATCAGTCGTTGCTTTTTCTGAACATAACAAAAAAAAATTTGTGCGGCTCAATAATATTTTCTTGCTTTTTTTATTACTGTATTTTGCTGTTTTGAAAATTTCTGGATCCAACATTAATGGAATTTAAAATTGTTGCTTAGAACTATTGTGGCTTTAGAAGATTTGCACATTCAGAAACCATAATCACACTATTTCCAAATATAATAAAACTTTGAAGTCCCACTCCAGTCATCTTTAGATTTAGTTCAACACCAGAGCTCCAGTGTTTATGTTCTTTGATTTACTGTAATTTTAATGTAATTCCAGCAGATTCTGAAGGAGAAAAGCAGCTTGTGCGTTAAAAACATTCCCATTGGTCCTTTAATTTTGATAATGCTGTATTTAGCCAAAATGCAAAAAACTTCTGTTGTTTTCTCCATTGGTACAAAGTGAGCCCGCCCCTTCTTCCCATCATTCATCTGTTTACCTGCTGCCTCAGGGGTGTCAAACCCAATCGCAAAGGGAACCAAAATCCAAAACATGCAACAGGTCAGAGGCCAAACGGGACAAACGTTTATTGAACACATAGAAAAAATAAAAATTATCAAGACTTTTAACCTTTTAAAAAGTGACTTTTAAACATTACTATGCATAAAACAAACAGGAATATTTTTCCAGAATAAATCAACATAAACCTTAAATCATCGTCAGTATTTTACTCACTAAAATATATATTCTGTCAAAATTGGGATGTTACAAGATAATATTGCACCATTAATAACAATAAAATAAAATGATCTGGACATAATCACCCTGTGGGCCTTGACTTTGACACATGCGCTTGCTAATAGCCTCTCACGCCACCAACCTAACATTCCCAGTGCAATAAAAATGGCGAGTAATACCAGAGCTATGCAGCTGCTCGTTTTTAGCCAGATACCAGCTAAGACAAGTAAAACAAGGACCCACATGGATCTATTCGTCTGCATGTGGATGTACCAGAATGAATTGGAGCAGGGAGCTTGTGGTCTGCCTTTTGGAGCTTTTACTTTTTCATCTTTCGTCTGTTCCTGAATGACGATTTCAATTAAAAAAAATACCCCAAAACACAACTTTAAGCTTAATTTTCTTTATGTATGTTCTTAATCGTGATAAAAATGCCACAAGAACACGTTAAAAGCACCAAAAACAAATTTTCATAAGAGTGGGTCATTCAGTGAAAAGCAAACAAAATTACAGGAAAATAAATTATGCAACTTATGTACTATTTTTCAGAATAAATGCCATTTTTTCCCTCAGTTCTTGTGTGTGATTGGCCGTTTCACTTACACCAGATCACCAGCTGAAGGAGGAAAATGCATTATAAAATTGTTCAAAATGTTTAAACATTTATTTTATTTTAAAGCATTTTGCCCTCCAAATTGACGTATTTCTGATTAGTTTTGAGCACCTCTCCAAAACAGAAACGTCTACATTTTACTGGGCTGCATGGTGATGTGGTGGTTAGCACTCGCAGCTCGCAGCAGGAGGTCTCAGCAGGGAGCTCTGTGTGCATTTTGCTGGTTCTCCCCGTGCATGCGTGGGTTGTCCCCAGGTGATTCCTCCCACAGTCCAAAGACAAACGTCTGACAGGTTAATCAGACACTCTGAAGGCTCCGCATGAGAAAGCGTGTGCTTCTCTGCGTGACCTCGTGATTGATCGGTAACCCGTCCGGGGTGCACTCATCCGAATATGGCCGAGATGACGACCCGCAGACCTCATGACCACGACGGGTAAAGAAATCTGTTGATATTTGCCACATGTCTGCAATTTTGTTTAGTTATTTTTCCTTCTCACCTGTAATTTTAGTTTTAAATGTTTGGTTTGCAGCTGGTGGAGTCTCAAGAGCTGTTTAACCCTTTAACACTGAAGCTCCAGTGTTTATGTTCTTAGATGTAGTGTAACTTTTCAACCGTTAACACGATCAACGTAATCGTGTTAACAATCAACAGTACGTTAAAGATTTTGTGTTTAAGCATCACCAGTGATGCCTCAGATATTAAAGAGTTAAAAGTGGAGCAGCTGGAGAAGCTCATTTATAGCTTGTTTGTCGATAAGGTCAGTTTTGTTCCTTCTTTTTTTTTTTTTTTTTTTTGCTTTCATAGCCAAATGCTCATATTTACCTCCATGGGTTAAAGAGGTGTGAGGGAGATTTTGGTCTGCTTTTTTATTTTATTTTTTTTATATTTTATAATTTTTTTATGTTTTTATGCTACATTGTATTAAAAGCTCTATATAAATAAAGATTGATGTGATTTGATTATGTTGGCACTACCTCCCTCCCTCCAAGGTTCATTTGTCAAAATGAGTCTAATTATTAAAAAAGTGTTGTAAATCTGAACTCTGGGATGTGTGTTTATGTCTCTCTGGATAAACATATTAGAGACCCAACTAATTTTTTTTTTTTTTTTTGGTTAAAAAAAAAATTACAACAATTAGTTGGGTCTCTTTAATTGTTGTAATTTTTTGGGAACAATATTAAAGTGTTGCTGCACATCTATACTGTGATTAGAGCTCAAGTTTGTCCAACAAAACACTAGTTATAATTTGATAATGCAACAGAAAAAGTCATCTCATAAGAGTATTTCTGAACAGTTTCAAGTGAAAAATATTTTTTTGGCAAAAATAAACTAAATCTTTTTGCATTCACACCTTCACTTTTCATTTTTGTCCTTAAATGTATCAGTTATTTTTACCTGTTCTCTAAAGTCTTAGTGAATCAGGAAATTGTCCGTCTGAATCAGGTGGATCTGTGAGTGAGCTTCAAATAGAGGAGAAGAATGGAGTTGAACCCGGGTCACATGCCTTTTAATGGGTTAATGAAGAGCATGCTGATAAGTCCCCAATGTCGAAAGAGATATAAACACCCATTTATTCCCTTATTCAGAGTGGCTGCTGGACCAGACCACTAGCTCAGTGCTTTTATTTGTTTATGCCATCCTAACTTGATCTCTATTCACCTTTTAGCCCTAAATTTAACATTAAAGATTAAATCTTGAAAACAAAAATAAAAAATACAATAACGGGGAAACACACTGAACCGTGCACATGGATTTCTAGTTAAATAAATAGCATTAATCATCCTGATTATTTGGATATTTGACATACAAATTAGTCAAGCTTTGATTAAAGTTTATTTTATTATTTGTTTGTTTATTTCTCAGGGACAGTGGACATTAAATGCAAAACTGCAATGTACCAGAATTAGCAAAGAGCATTTTTTCATCTGTAGTCCCTGGACAGACATTCAAAATGTCAACCTAAAACATTAAATCAAGTATAAAAAAAAAGCACCATAAAAATAAACTAAAGTAAAACGTTGTTTAATATTCAGATAGAAAAGTTTCACTATCAACAGTAATAGGATGAATTTACTGTTCAGAAAGATTAAGAGATTCAACACAGTACAGTCTAATGTCATATTAGCAGTAGAAGTCAGATTTCCTCTAAATGGCTGCAAACACTTAGACTGTAAACAACAGTTTATTGGTAGACTGTTTACAACGCAATTATGCTAATTTTTGCTCTAATTTATCATTTCTTTTTTAGTACAAAATTTTCAAAAAAACACTTTCCGATTAAAATTTGTGTTTTTGGTATTTTTTTACATGTTATTGTAACATTTTTCTAATGATGGAGGACATATTTACAGAAAATTTACATCAAAATTTAATATCTGAGTATTCCTTTATTCAAATCATGTGAATCAGGAGCAGAAGAAAAAACATAGTTTGAAGAAGATTGTAGTTGTGACATAGAAAAATCTCTGTTCTGCTCTATTCTGGTGCACTCGTAGATGATTAGATTCATGTACGTCTTTGTTTTAGACACAGAATCTGACTCCAAACTGTACGTCTGGACAGCTCTAATGCTCTCTATTTCCGCTGCTCCACTAGTATTAGGTTGGGGGTGTGAGGGGCTGTAAGCTAGTGGGAGAGCGTGTAGATAGATGACGGGAAGTGGGGGTGGGCTTGCTCCATACCAAAGGAGAAAACAACATAAGTTTTTTGAAGAAGATTTTAGTGAAACTGGGAAAAAAAATCAGTTCCTTTAACGCTTTAGCACCCCAGATCCATTCTTTATGTTCTTTGATTTACTGTAAATTTTCAAGGTTAACACAATTTATACTTTCCAGATCAATCTGCTGGAATTACATTGATCGTGCTAATGGTTTTTGTGTTTGAGCGTCACCGGCGACACCTCAGGTGTTAAAGGGTTAAATAAAATGATCTAGAGGTTCTTTTAATGTGAAAATCCTAATGAGAATATTAATATACATTAAGATTCAACATTTTTCTCAGGTTAATCAGAAACACACATCTGCCATCTCTTACCCAAAATCAAACGTTTTAAATATTGAAGCTACAAAAGTGAAATTTCTTTTTAAAAAATGCTGCTTGAAAAAAAAAATCTTGATTAATTTCAAATCTCCTACAACGATGACTCTCCCGCAAATGTGGCATGCTCACAAACTGTGACTAATATTGTTTGTTTGTTTGTTCTCAGCTGAAATGTGTCAGTGGTAAGTCATTCAGGAAGCGGATTTTTCTCTGAGCTGAGCTCCGGTGCTTTCACGTGAACACAGTGTGTAGTTGAGATGCTATATTTGGCAGGTAGACTGACTCCAGGCAAAAACTATGACCAAAAATGAGGGACGCATCAGCAAAGCATCGTCTGCATGAAACAGCAGCAGCGCCTGACGGTTTCTCCTCCAGATACAGAAAGCTTCAACACTTCATTTTACTGTTTATATAAACCATTTTGACTATTCAAACCCCCTTTTCTTTTTTTTTTTTTTTTTTTAATTTAAAAAAATCTCTAGATCCTTTCCTTTTTATATAAAAACTGTGATACTAGTGACCTTCTAATTTCCTCAAACTTCTGCACATATTCATTTATCTTTTTATATATGATCTGGTTGCTTTTTTTACACACATGAATCTTTGATATAAACAACAGCTCCGTTGCAGATAAATGTTTTGTTTTGTTGCATTCCATTTTTTTCATTAATAAAAACACTAAACTGACTTTAGAAACAAAAATGTCACCCTAAACTAATTTGAAAATTAGTCTTTAAAACTGCATATTTTATTAGTTTTGCATTGGAAAGAATAAAAAGAGTTTAGAGGAGCAGGTAGAATGAATGTACAAGTTGTTGATCACTCCAAAAAACATCAATTAGTGAACATTGAGACTTTCTTCATCCACAAATATGAGCTAAAAGTCATTTTAACCCATTGCCCCTTTAGCTTGAAGGGGAAAATAAAAGTTTCTTCAAGAAACAGATGAAAATGTTCAGTTTAGGAAAGTTTTGGGTTCTTATTTACAGTTATATGAAGCAAATCATGTGACATCTTTTTTAGGAAAAAATAACTGGAAAAATGGAATGAGTTCTTTAAGAAAATTGACCCATAATGCCTCAGTGTTCATGACATTTGTCACCAGTTCACATGTAAATTATTATTTTGGATGTTTTCCGTTTTTTGGAGAAAACACTTTCCCTGTTTTTCAAGGAAGGAGTTTTTCATTAACATGATGTCCAACTATGAACATAACAAATAACATTTTTTTAAAAATTTGCTATTAAAATAAATGTTTCTTTTCAAAAGACAGCAATTGTTCTCTTTTTATTCAACAAAGAGATAGAATAATAATAATTAAGTTCAATAAAAATGTGTACATGGTAGACTGGTAAACATGGTAGAATCCAATTTTGAACAACAAAAGAGAACTTTTGCCGGGAAGCACAAAGTTTTCTGAGATGCAGAGCCGTCAGATGCATGTTGAAAGATTGTGTCAGAACCGACAGTTCATTCATGCATCAAACTGAAAGTCCTCCCAGCATTCTCTAAGTAGGGAGTGCACTCTTTACTACATTACATGGTTTCCTGCAGACACAAAAAAGGATCATATGTTAGTTTTTAATCATAGTTCAAAACTCCAAAGCTTAAATGTTGTTTCAGTCTAAAAATACTGAGATTTATCTTTGCTGCTGCTTGATAAACATAAAAAAAAACATTGCAGGGATTTGGATTGTAAATATGATACATGTGGGATGAAATGTAAGGAATTTATCCTAAAAAAAGAAGACCTGCCATGCTCCTTCCAAGCTAAAGATGTTAAATTTTAGCTTCAGATCGTACCCCTGGATTCCTGTTAACAAAATAGGGTGCTCCTGTAGTGTGAAAGGCATCATCTATCTTCCTCTGGGGATAGACTTTCCGTGTGTGTTCCCCTCCTCGGTGCAGAAAGAAATGAGACACCCCAGCCTCCCTGTCAGACTCCCTACCCCTGCGTTGCTTATTTTTTTCACGCCCTGTCAGACAATGCCATCTCCTCCTCAACGCCAGAAATGACAACGTTAACCCTAACACAGCCCGCCGTTTCACACCTCGCCCTCTGTATTCAGCACATGATGTTCCACGAACTCAGAGGAGCAGCAAAACAAAAAAAAAAGGGCGTTAACAGCAACCTTCACGTTACCCCCTTTGTGGGTTGTGTTTGAAGAGACAGAAATGATTCAAAAGTTTGTGGGACTACTTAAATAAAGTCTTCTTGTTCATTTTCTTCAAGTAATGTGCGGAAATAAAACATAAATGACAATAAAAAACGTGAAATTATCATTCATTTAGTGTTAACAGGCAAATCTGTATCCAAGAACATGAAGCAAAAAACGTCAACCTGAAGAATCCAGCAACTTTTTTGCCCATCATTCTCACTAAACCATTTCCATATTAACCTCTTGGGTTTAGTTTTTCATCAGCTGCAGTGTGGGATGGTACATACTGCTCACGTAACCCATGTTCTGTCAGAGTTTACAGAAAACGGTGGATCAGGACGGCCTTTTGAAGAGAACAAATACCAATCATCCCCTGATAAGATACTTCCGGTGTACGGGGATGTTGACCTGCCGTAACCAGAAACACAACAAGGGAGCGAGCACGAATGCCACAAACACACAACACTGCAGGAGGAATGTAAACAGTAGGAGGTGAGGTGAAAGCCTCACGCTTAAACAAACAAGGAGATTTTCAACACTGTGGATGGATTATTATTATTATTATATATATACACAGTATATATATATATATATATATATATAATGAGATTTCTAAATATATAGGAATGGAAGGATACAGAAATTGAGAATTTTGAATTTTACACAGTCCTTTACTGTAATAATCACAACAATCTTCCTCTGCAAATCCCTCAGATTGAGAGGTAGAGAGATTGTGAAATGTTTAAGGTTCAAGGTTTAAGGTTTTTTATTTACCATGTATGCAACAATGTACATTGAAACATATTTGGAATTTAGGTGCAAAACTCAACTAAAAACGCTATCATGGTGTTAAAATAGAAGCTACACTCTAATTCAGCCCATAAAACCCCTCAGCAGATAATAAATTAGCCAAAAACGTTAGCATGTTGCTAAAATAAAAGCTAAACTCCAATTTTTTTAAATTACTATAAAAGGTTAAAATATAACACTTGACTATTTGTATGTAAAGGCTTGTTGCTAATCTACCTACTGTAAAATTTTGAAATGTTAAGACTATGAAGCATATTTTGCTCAATACTTCAAAAACTTAATGTTTATTTATCTATTGTTAAAACACACGTAAAATCATAAAAGTCAACAAGATTAAAATTCTGAAATTTAAAATATTAAAAACATACACGTAAAATAGTTCCCATTCTAAAAAAAAATTGATAAATAAAAACGTTTTCAGCTTAGATTTGAACATTTTCAGACATGTGGCCTGTCTCGCATTTTCAGGGAGATTCTTTCAAACCTTTGAAGAGAAATGCTGAAATGCTGCTTTACCACGTTTAGTTTTAAGTTTTAGTTTTCACCCAGATTGCTGAAATCTCTGAAAGTCTGATTGAGTTTCCTCTTGCCAAAAATAAAGATAGATAGATAGATAGATAGATAGATAGATAGATAGATAGATAGATAGATAGATAGATAGATAGATAGATAGATAGATAGATAGATAGATAGATAGATAGATAGATAGATAGATAGATAGATAGATAGATAGATAGATAGATAGATAGATAGATAGATAGATAGATAGTCTCCTTAACAGTGTTTGTTATTTCAGCACCATGGACAGCTCCATTAAGGCTGTGGTTAACCTGTGTGATGGTTTGCTGTGGAAAATGAGGCGTTCACTGTCATGCGCGTTTTTCTGTTTTGGTTTTTTGGAGAGCGCATCCGCTTCAGCGTTTGGGGGGGTAGTGACGCCCCTTGCAGCTGCCGTTGAACGCAGGCCTTCACGCGCGCATCCTCTTCTTCATCACCATCATCATCGCAGCGTGAGGGCGGCCTTGTCAATATCCATCGTGACGGTTAAAGGGGGGGGGGGGGGTAAACGTGGTGCTGGGATGCTTCAGTCAGCTGTGAACTCAGATGCATTTCAACTCGGGGAGCAGATTTGATGAATGATTAAAACACCACCTGCACCTAATCCCATGTAGAAAGCGGGATGCTCCACCTCCTCCTCCTCCTCCTCCTCTTTCTCCTCCACCTCCTCCGCGGTGCTGTTGGTTTGTTAGAGGGAAAAACAATGACGCGAGCTATGGCTCCTGGCTGCGCTGTGACAACCAATTACATAACGTCAACGCCGAGCGCTCGCATTAACATTCGAGTCCATATTTGCCGAGAAGTCCTGAAGCACAAAAACGGCCATTTTTATGTTTCTTCTTCTTCTTCTGTTATTAAACATCAAGTGAGGTGTTGAACTTGTAAAGCTCCTCTCGCACTAGAGAAGATGACGCCTGCTTGGATGGAGATGCTCCATATTTATGCTCATCCATCTAGAGTGCGCGTAAAATGGCAATCTCTCCATAGCCCTAAAAACCACACCATATTCCATGCTAACAGAATCTAAATGCATGATGAGAGTTCTGCGTTCAGTGGTGCTTTCAAACAGAAAGGATGAGGTCAAACGTGTGCAAAAAGCCCGCTCTTCAAACCGATATGTGCAATATGTTTGTGCAGTTTGAGTGCAAAGGAGTAGAATTCAAGGTGATGACAGACGGATGGTCTTCATCCTTGGCGCGTGCACACAGTACATCATGTAACATGACGCATGCATGATTCCAAACTGCAAACACAAATTGTTGTTGTTTTCTGAACGGTCTGTACACTTGGCACTGCAGCGTGACGGAGGGATGAGGCGGCGGAGCGATGCGTCGCCCTCTGCGCGGAGGATGCTCGGCTCCTCTCTCCGTTGGCGCAGTGGTTGTGCCATCAACAGAAAACAACGCGCAGGCTTCACTTACCAGAGGTGCTGCTTCTGGTGCTGAGGTGCAAAGGCAAGCCCGGATAGTCTCAAGCCACTCAGTATCACCCCCCCACACTCCTTCTTTTTTTTTTTTGCAGTGACAGAAGGTGACCCTGCTTTTCTCCGCGAGACTCCACATCCACGAGATCACGATGCGCGCAGCAAGGGGGAGCTCCACAGCCACAGCACAGGCGCGCGTTGGATGGAGGGATGGCCCAGCTTTTTACTCTCAATGGACGACACAAATAGACTGCAGTGAGCTGGTTCAACGAGGAAAGGCGAGTTTTTTAAAACTCCCCCTCCCAGCCCTGGCCATGTAAATACGGAAAATAGCTTTTATGGAAATAAAATAACAAGTTTAGTTTGATTTGCGCAAAATATGAAAGCAGTTTGTATGCTGGTGTGCTGTTGTCCTTTCAAAATATTTAATTTCCAAAAAGTTATATTAATGTTTTTATGGGGAGAGCCCCAAATGGGGTTTCCACTGGTGGACCAATAGGAAGCGAGCTTTAAGACAGAGCGACGCCTCCTGTTGTTGGAAACCACGCCCACATTGCACTAGAGCACAGAGGAAGAGGAGGAGGAGGATGGTGGGTTTTCTTCTGTTTTTTTTTCGCTCTCGCTGCCTGACAGGCCGACTGACTCATCCGCTCGTGGAAGTGCATGAAACAGATCTGTGGATCTGTAAGGTTGAACATTTTGTGCCAAACTGTTCATCCCAGTTTGTTTCATCTTCTCCAACAAAAAAAAGCAAGATGGAAGCAAAGAACAGTAATTTGGATGCAACCAACTGTTGAGACACTGTTTGGATAATTTTAGATGAACTTTTATTATTGCTTCCACTTCCAATTTGTCTACCCAAAAATTCAAAATTCCCACCCAAACACATGGATGGGTGGAAAAAGCCACGATGTCTTCTTTTAAGCATATCAGGACTTAGTAAAGTCCTTCAAATGAGTCTAATGACCTCATCCTTATCCAAAATGAGTAGCATCTCAGGAGAATTCATAATATTGCTCCTGAGGATGCATTGGGCAAACCAACTCTCTTCTACGAGGTTCCATTTGTGCCAAAAATGTGCTTTTGGTCATAGACAGAGGCTTTGCCTAATTCTCACCCTAGTTCCTGACCACTAAAAACTATATACTGCAGTTTATATAGTGCCCTGAATATTAAAAATAATTCAGACACCATGCTCACTACTTTTCTTTGATTTTTCTAAATGGCGGATATGACGTCACCCATTTCACAAAGTGAAAATCTAAACAATATGAACGTTTCACAACATCTACCTGTGACTCCACTGTATTATAATGAGGAAAATGCAGATCGTTTATTTAATAATTACATTTAAAAAAGTTTTTTTTCGCCAAAATTGTTCAAATGCAATGCATTGTGGTCTATATTTGAGAGAATTGATGCATGCTAATTGTTTGAAAAGACTTCTAGGAAACTTCTAGGACACTCGAATTTGTAAATTGTTTTGTTTTGTTTATTTTTATTTCATTTTCATAGAACACAAAAGACTTTCAATAAAATAATAAGAATAGTAAATAAAAAACAAACAAACTTTTCCTTAGTGAAAATGAAAAGGGACAGAAAGAAGAAGACTTATTATCTCTGCCCCCTTGTACTAAATTAATCAATCAATCAATCAATCAATCGAATCTATTGCTTTGTCTTTTACAATATTATTTATTATGTTATTTTATTATATTATATATATATTTTTCCTTTTTTAAATCGTCGACTCGGACAGCACTACATAATGGCAAATGCACTATATAGTGAACTAGAAGGTAGGGAAGGAAGAGATGTGTTTTGACACAAATTTAATCCCACACCTATTACCCTGTAATTGAATATCTATCAATTAAGATCTGCACTTTACCTGGGAGAAAATTTGTAAATGAGAATGAAAACTAACTTCAAACAAAACCAAAACCAAAGAAAAATTTTGTGTAAACTGAGAGAAACTGGAACAAATTATATAAAAACATTTAAAAACTTTTATTGAAGGTTCTATTAACGGATTTTCAAAATAAAATCCAATCATTTAGCTAAAATAAAACTTCAATTTTGCCATTTTTTTATCAAATCTGCTGCAGAAGGAGCATCTTATTTGACACAGGATGGATTTTATTTTGAAAGGAACTTGAATGTACTGCTCACAAAATAAACCGAAGTGAATGTTGTTATATGTAGAAAAATATAATTCTATTATAATTCTAAAACCCCTGACACAGAAAGTGACAACAAAAACCTATTTTTGGCACAAACAGAACCTCATACAGTATATACTTTTTTGAATCGCTTCCTATTGTATTGATTTATTTTTTTAACACATAAAATGTACTTGCAGTGGCAGCTTGTGGAGGAAACTACATTACAAGTCCTCCAGCTGTCACTATAACCACTGGATGTTCAGCTTCAAGCGCTAGTGGCATCTGCCACGGGTCCTTACGGCAGCTGCCACTATCGGCTGCCAGATGCCATTAGACTCAACCCCACCCTTTTTATTTTAGAAAAAGTCTATTTTACAATGGTAAGGTATGCTTTATATTATCAGGAAACTTGGAGTAAACATGTTTCCAGTGTGTTTTAGCGGTTGTAGAATGTCTTAGATTGCTATAGTTGGCAACAAATGTGACTTTAAACCACATTTGTTTTAGGACTACATTTATTAAAAATCTTTTTTGGTACATCTTTGTGTGTGGATAACCAAACTTGCCCTCAACTTCTGTTTATCTTTTTTGCCATACAGGATTTTAAAAAAAAATAACAATTTCATGTCACATTTTTATGTCATGTCAAACAAGTTTTTTGTTTTAATTATTAATGCATGCGTTTATTTTATAGTTTGCATGGCAGTTTTGTTTTCTGCAACATTCTGATCATTCCACAACTTATGGTCAGGAAGAAACAGCTCTCTCTGCTGGTAACATGCTGTCAGTGTTCCTGTGTATTATGGTTCAGAATGCTTCACAAAAACAATGAAAACAATGAAATAAACTGTGTTCTGGGACAAATATTATGAGTATTCCACATTTGCAGACAGTCTTTGTGCTGATCCGGCTGAACAAGTTCAGGTCTGTACAGAACATTTCTTTAGCAGAGGCCGCTCTTGATGTTGACCATCAGTTTAGCCCCGTGTACTGCATTAGTTGACCTTTGGTTGCTCGTGTATTGATCCATGGGTCCGTGCTCATCTTAGCTGGTGTGATGCCTGACAGGAGCTTCAGTGATCCGGCCCACGGGGTAATTATATCCGGCCCTCCAGATAATTTTATTTTATTGTTACTAATAGCCGGATGTTTTCTTGTGCTTATTTCTAACTTGTATCATTTTGACAAAATGTATTTTATGGAAAGTAAAATATTGAAAGTTATTTATGGTTTAAATTCAGTTATTATGGAATAATATTCCTGCCTTTTCATTATTTAAAAAAAGTAGTGGTTTTAAAGTTTTAAAAATGGGCATTCTCCTAGCTTTTTGGACTATTTTGGCATTTGCTACGATTTTTTTACGCTGTTTTGGAGTTAGGCCAGGGGTGGGCAATTGTTTTGACTCGTGGGCCACATAGGGTTCTAAAATTTGGCATAAGGGCCGGAAAAGGAGCAGATGGAAGGAGAGATTTGGTAATCAACCTCATAAACTAAAAAAATAATATGGAATTTAGAGAAAAACATGCTTTAATTTGGATTCAAATTCACATATATTAATTTAAAAACAGAAAATTTGGGAGTTTTAATTTCTAAATTTTGATTTTTGTTCTCTTTTGGGTGATCCAATGGGTTAATGTTCTTCAGAGGAAAATGTGAACTCAAAGAAATGCTGCATTTATGTGGTGTCGGAATAATCCGAAAGATCACCATCTGACTCAGAAAGGAACACACACGAACATCAGAGAAACAACACCATTCATGAGAAGAAACCAGAAATACAATGAAAATAAAACAATAATTAGGATTTTTGATTCAATGCATTTTAATTTGGAGGGCCACATTAAGTAGCTTAAGGGGCCGCATGTGGCCCCCGGGCCGTAGTTTGCCCACCCCTGAGTTAGGCTAATATTTTGCTACATGCTAGCTGTTATGGCTAATTTAGGCTGTTTTTCAGTTTTTTAGGATACTTTCAAGTTTAGATATTTTTTCAGCTATGTGCTAGCTGTTTTGGCTAATCTGAAGTTTTTTTTTGTTTTGTTTTTGTTTTTAGGCTAAGTTAGCAATTAGCTAACATTTTAGCTGACTATCAACTTCAGGGTTTTCAGCTATCAACTTCAGCGTTTTCAGCCATAGGCTTCAGTGTTTTTAGCTATCAAATTCTTCAATTGTCAGCACTAGCATCTTCAGCGGCCAAATTTAGCCTACACCATTTACACTAGCATTATTGCAGGTCATAGGATATATCTAGTTCATAATCGTGTTTAAAAGTTACGGTTTTAAAATGCATTTATAATGTGTTGAATAAATGTTTATTCTATTCAGGCCACGACCTAAGGTATATTTTGAATTTTGGCCCCTTTTGCAATTGAGTTTGACACTCCTCTAGCCTCTGTTAATGTAATATTATCATGGGATATTTCTTTCTTTATCCAGTATGGTTCAGTCTCCAGTCTTGCGGGATCCGGCCTGCTTTCTGTACACTATCATTGAGAGTACACCTTTGATGCTTCTTTGAAGAACATCCGATTTCTCCTTCTGGCTTGAATCTCTCTAATACACTTCTTCAAGTGAGAAGTGAGGGCTATGAGTCAACAGGCTCAGCAGGTCATGCACTTGTTTTCTATGAGGGATTCCCTCAGGTGTAGACAGGTATTCTATTTCTTCTTTGGTATCACTTTCCACACCTTTCACACTGTATATTTTCACAAGACCTTGGAAATTCATCTTAGCCAAATGAGCCCTTTCGCTTCATCTTTCATAAATGTGTGAATAAAAAATTGAATGAGCCACTGCGCAAATCAAACTGGGCAAAACATAAATGATACAGTATACAGAAATAGCAGATTTCAGGAAGCATCTCTCCCCTGATGCTGCCATAAGTTTATTTCTAGAAAATTTTAAATGTTGACCCATTTCTCAGAAAGTGTTTTCTGTTGGTTCATATCATGTCTTATGGACAGAACACAAGCAGTGCAAATAGGTAACTCTCACTTGTATTTTCTACCTTGTACAGCTGGAGTTCCTCAAGGCTCAATTTAGGGGCCTCTCCTTTTTAGCCTGTATATAAACAAATTGCCAAATATATGGACAAATGGAAAAAATACAGTTATATGTAGATGATACAGTTATTTATGTACATCCAAAAACAATAGTTAAAGCTGCTGCAATTTTATCTAAATAAGTTTATGAAACGATTCAATTTGATTTATCAAATTTTAAATATCTGAAGCAGCAAAAGTTTATTTGCACTCAGTATTTTTTTTAGTCATTTAACCTATTGTCTCTCACAAACAAATGCAACCGTTTTAAAGCCCCTTCAATCCCTCTTTAAAAAGCACTGAAACACTTGAAACGAAGTATCACTATTGCTTCATTCTCAGTCAATATGTTAGATGAGGAAGTTACCAGTTGCTTTCTACTGCCTGTCTTATTTTGAAAGTTTTAAATGGGATTTCTCAACCACCTTTCATGAATTATATTCATAAGATAAATATCCTATCTACACCAGAGCATTAACCAGAGAAGACTGGGAGGTATACAGATACAGGACCAAATTTAACGAAATGAGGTGGTGTTCACCAAAGACACCATATCTGAAATTTGAAAACAACCAGACTTGTACTCACATTTAAAACCATCCCTCAAGTCCATTGGACTGTGGAGTATTTCTTTCTTCTAATTTCTTCACTCATGTCTAATTTGTACACTGTTCTGTATTAACAATAGTCTTTCACTTGTGTCTGTTGTCAAAATTGCTCAATGTGTTCAATGTTTATATGTTTTCCTCTTTTACCTGCCTCAGGACAACAGATGTCATTCTGGCATATTTGTGTTTGTATTATGCTAAAGTATTGATTACGGTATTATACACTATCCTAATTTAAAAAAAATTGGTTAAAATCAAAACAAATAGATGTAGATCTATTAATTTGTGATTTATTGTAGCACCACATGGCATTTGATCTAGGGAGGTTTCCTAGCAGCTACAAAAATGAAATAAAACAAAGTTTGAGAGGCATTTTAGCATCCGTTACGATATGAAAGTGTCTATTTGCATGTAATTTTAAAAAAACGTGCGGCCAGTGCTAAACTTTTTTCTAGTCGCACAGACCTAGAGGGAATGGGTTATGGTTAGGATTACAGTTACGGTTAGGGTTAAACAATCAAATTGTTCCTGAGTGCGGCTGTCTCTGCAGCTCATGGCTCCACCAGGGGATGAGTCAAATGTGGAGAACACATTTACGCATTTAGGACTTTAACTTTAAATTTAATTTTAAATATGTGCGGCCAACAAAAAAATCCAGCCTTGGGCACACTTAAAATGCACGTATTACGTGTAGCCAATATAGATTTCCATCACTCTTTATGCTGGTCAAACGTAAATACGGATGAATAACATCAGCCTTCTGATGTTTGGATTGTTTTTTTGACAGCCTTACAAAAAGTAGGCTAGTTCAGATTTTTTTTTTTTTTTGTTTGTTTGTTTATATGCTTTATAAATAACCCAATTTTAATATCCAAATTAGGAAAAAAAATTAAAAGGACAGAAGTTTTTCAACCAGTTCTTATAAATTCAAAATAATTGCCCCGAATCACATAAGAAAAAAGTATGACTTGTGGCTATTTCATTCTTTTATTTTGTCATTCAGACCGGAAGTTGATTTTGCAGTGAATGGAGAATTTCACCATCTTTTTAAATATTTGCAGGAGATTTTCATGCTTTTGCTAAACATTTTTGCAATTTTTTAATACATTTTGAAACTTCAAATCTTTCAGCAATTTTGTCCTCCTTGGTCATTTACATTAAGTCGTGCTAGTTTTTGTCTCAGAACTTTAGGAATCGCAGTAAAAGGGTCATTATTTAGTGAAACGATGGCATTTTCAGTAAATCCCCTCAGCAAACCAATTCAAGTACAACCCTTTAGCATATTTAGTGACTACATTCACCTCTTAGCATGCACACTAGCGTTGTCGCAGGCACGGCAATGCAACTTTCCTAGTCCGTGCTTTTATTTTGTCCTGCGGACCGGAAATGGTTAGCTATTGCGGCTAGTAGCGGAAGTTCAGTTTTCTGCTGCTGTTGTCCTTTTCTTAACGTTAAAGCGAGGCTTGACACGGTGAGCGTATTTCTATTAACTCCGTATTTGATGACACGATAATTACAAGGTGGGGTTTGGTTAAAGGAATATTTTAAAAACGAGGAAACAGAAGCAGCAGTTAGTTTGTGTTCGCGCTATGTTGCAATTGTTGGTCTGTTGTCGCCTCGGTAGCTGTATTTGCCTGCGACGATTCTGACAGATCATTTTTTAAAATGACAGTTACTTATTCAAAAAAAATATTTGAGTCAGAATCAGACTTTTTCTTATTAGTATCGGTTAAAATGTGTATCTGATTGCTTAAACATAAAGTAGCGTTTGTGAACACATTACTTTTTAAAATATATATATTTAAGTGTTGATTATTTTCCTCTTGTAACTTTAGTGAACTTGTTAAAACAAATAAATCTTTCCATCTGGTTTTCTTTTAGATTTCTCGCTGATTAGGGAGGGCAGTGATACCATGTGGAAGTCACATGAACGACGGCGATGAGCCATAAAACAAGAGGGCAGCTTGACGAGCCCACAGCTGCACGGCCTGCTGTTTCCTCTGCTCTACTAAATCTCTGAACATTAACAAATATATACAAATAAGAATGAATAACAGCACACAGCCTCCAGCCGTCATAGATGGTGGTGCTACAGTCACATATGTGCTGGTACCATTCCTCCTCATAACTCTCACTGGAATTGCTGCTGCTGTGGTGAGGATGACAGTCCACCCAAATGTAAACAAAACACATTTACTTATGTTTTACTTAATGTTTTACTTTGTTTTATTCCAGATTCTATATATTCGCAGGAAAAGAAGGTGAGTCCACCATTGTAAGAGTTTGACTTCTAAAGAGAGGAGCTTTTATTTTGGTGAATTGTGCAAATGTTCTGCTCCTCAGAATCGACAGACTTCGACATCAGCTGTTACCAGTTTACACGTACGATCCCGCAGAAGAGCTCAATGAAGCAGAGCAGGATATTTTATGGAGAGAAGAAGACACGAGGGTAAGATGCAGCGGTATTTATCATGTTTCTCAGCTAAACAACTGCAGCGACTGGAATGCGCGGCCAATAAATTACTTGCATTAAACGAAAACTTCTTCCCTTTTTTTTCTTCAACTGAGATATATTTGTCATTAGTTGCAACACTTCCCTATCTTTTTTATCACTCTTCAAAGTTGAACAAAAAAGGCAACATTTTCATTGTTTTTATTGTAAGGCACGTTTACAAAATATTAGTTTTTAACATCATAGCTGAGCTGTATGTGGTTGAACTTCATACTGCATTTATTTTAAGAATTTAAACAATATCTGCTAGGTTTGCTGTTAGCATGTTATTAATGTGTTGTTTACCGAAAAAATTAAGTTTGCAATTTTTTAAAAACAATGTAAAAATCTCTCATTTTATATTTTCTTGTCTTTTTGAATTCTGACACATTTTATTGTAATCATCCTCTCACACTTAAACATCAGTGTGAGAGTCAGCACTTCTCTTTTTAAGAGAAAAGCACAATTTCTTTTGTATTTGTGCACCGTACTACTTATAATCTTTTATTATTCCATTAAATTTTACACCTTTCTCTTAAAGTCCCACTCCGATCATCTTTTGATCTGTTGTAAAAGCGTTTCCACTGCTTTTTAAATTATATTTTTTGCCATTTTTAGCCAAAATCAGAAAACTTGGGTAGTTTTTTATAGGATAAAGTTTCTGCAAAGGTTCAGTAGAAGTTCACCTCTGAGTTTTGAAATGCCAGTTCAGATGAGGGAAAGTCATAGTGAGTACACGCCGGCTGCGTCGACTCGCGTTTTAACCTATGCGAACGCGCGCAGACCAGAATCGCCTTCTGCTTTTGGAACACGCGCGCCGCCATGCAAGTTTTTAAGTTCGATTGCGGACTCTACACACAAATCAGGCGTTCACTGATAAACATTGCTGAAACTACAAGTGGCTGAACATTTTCTCGCTTAATTGTGGCAATGCAGTACTGGAGACTGATTTGGTCGTGACGTGTGGGTGCCAAAAAGTCTGGAACAAGATTTACTTTGACTTTGCGCTCTGAGGCTCTACCCATTGTAGGTGGCAGACAAATGCTGATAAACAGTAAATACACAAAAGAGAAATCTTCTCCCTGCCACTACCTGTGTTTGTGGCGCTGGTCCAGTTTGTTCACCAGCGGCCTGTTGCATGTTCATAAACCCGCGTAAAGTGTGTTCTTCAATGCACAAGGTACATGGACTGACTGATAAATCTATTGCATGTCTTTTATGTCACAAATAAAATCTTTTTCAAACATTTTTTAATCTGCTCCTGATTCACAGCAATGTGAATACATAAAACTCAGTAGTGCATATTTTAATCTTAATTTTTTTTTTATATGTTCGCCATCATTAGAAAAAACACAAAAGACATGTTAAAACCACAAAAAAACACTTTTTTAAAAATCGGAGTGGGTCTTTAATTAAGGTCAATTTTACCACTGAGCAGCAATTCAATGCACTAGATAGCACAATTTTTACACTGATGCCAATAAATAATTGTCTTTATTTATTAGTCTTATTAAAAATTAAAATGTATTTTTTTAAGGCAAAATTTTAATCTGCTGCACATTTTTTTTATTTATTCTCTAATTCATTTTATTGATTTTCTACAATTTTGTGTTTAAGTTGCTATTTACTAGGCTTTTGTTATTTATGCTGACAGTTCATTTGGTGATCACATGAGAGAAAAGGATATAAAGCTGTAAAAGGCCAAAGGTCATCTGTTCAGGAATGCAGTCTTCTTTTTTTGACAGCATTTTCCATTGTCAAAGGCTGCTTTCACAAGTGTTCTTGTATAGAAAATTAATTGTATTGTGACCCCACAATATTTTTTTTGGGTAGTTTGTTGGGTAGAACTTATGCAAAGCTGTTTCATTATAAATGTTAAAATATATACTAATTATACCAGGTCTAAAGTAAAAAAAAGAATAAATAGAACTCTGCTAAAGTTTTGTAGTGACGGTTAAGAAACACTAGGGGGCGACATTGTTTAAAGATATCTGTCTCCCTCAAATGAAATCACAATACAAAACTCAATTTTCCTCAAAATGAATAAAAAACTTACACAAAAGCTATAAAACTAACACTAACTTATCCATTCAAATGCTTTTATAACATATTAACTTGTGGAATATTAAAAAATTAAGTGTAAAAATTCAGTCGAATCTATGTTTTGTGTGTAAAGCTTTGACAGCTTCATTAAATTGTGAATTAAAATTATTTTTTGGAACAAAAAGATTTTAAAAATTGACAAAATGACCATAATAAAATGAGTAAACACAAATTTAAAGATATTTATAGGTAAAATAATAAAAATGAACCATCAATGTTCATAAACTGTGCAAAAAAAAAACAACAAATTGTTTCTTTTACAAATAGAAAACTATAATTTCCTCTTTAAAATAATTTAGTGGAGTTACGTGTTTGTTAAACAGTACATTATTGTTTTAAAATGTCAAAGTCATCTTACACTAAAGGAAGTTGTAACTGCTAAGCTGAGCTGTTCTCTCTGTTTCCTGTTTGCAGGTCATCCAGGGATGGGCTAAAAGTTATCAGCAGAGGCGCCCTCTACTGACCAAAGATGTTACTGCATGACCAGTGATGCTGCAGGATGTGGTGGAGAGACAGACGGTGCTCCTGTTTGCTGGTTTTCTATCATTTTAATGCAACAATGAGCCTTTTTTGTTGTTTTTGTATACAGACTGTTGATTTTTCATTTCATAATTACATTTTATCTATTTATTTGCAATTATTTATACACACACAGCCAAACTATGGAACTCAGAAGGATCCCGTCTGCTGTAGGTTCAGCCCATTGTTTTCTTTCGTGATGTGGGTAACGGGCGGCATGCAGCTTTGTTTTTGTGGTTTGCAGCAGGCATCGGTACAGATTGGAACGTCATGTCCTCGGTTTAGTGTGGTGAGACTTTGTATGTCGTGCACTAGTTAAGTTCTGTTTGGGTCACGCAATGTTTGAGGAAAAAAAAAAAAAAAAAAAAAAAAAAGTCATTCATTTCACTTTCGTTTCTTATCTACGATGCTTGCAAAGGAAGCTGGAACTTGAAATGCAGTTTCTTCTTATGGGTTTTCTTTTTACTGAATCCTGAGTCTTGACAATGGTATGACCCGCCAGACTTTTAAGTACATCGTTTCCTCTCATCTCCTAGAACACTTGTGAGTAGTGCCCGAAAAAATGTCCCGCCCACGAGACCGGGCACCAGCAGATTCTCCCTCTGGCTGACGGATCTGTTGAGGTGAATGCCAAAGCTCTGACTACCACTCAGGAAAATTCCCCCCGTCTCGCTGTGAGCTTTATTTGCCTTGTTTTTTGTTGAATGTAACCGTTAAGCTGTTAAGTGGAACAGCTTGTAATTGCACAGACATGGGTTTATTTGGGCATGACACGCAGAGGTGCTTTTTTTTCTCCATCCTCTTCAAGTTTGGACAAGAAGAATCCACGCAATAGGTCAAGAGGCTGCACTGTTTCGAGATTTAAATCTGAATAAAAAGATAAAACATCTTTTGTTTTCTACATATAAAGACAAAAGTGACAAAGAAAATTCTCTTTATTGACCTTTTCTGATACAAATTGTAGGGCACCATAGAAATATAGACATTGTACATTTATATATGTGTACATTAAAAAGAATGATCCCATCCTATTGAGTTTACAGTATAAATCAAAGGATGTGTGATGTTGCCATGTAAAAAAAAAAAAAAAATTAACATTTAGTAGCTGGATGAAAGACACACTGAACGACTGGATTACACTTTTGGGGGGGAATTGTGTCAAAGACAAAAATGGTGGCCAACAGAACAGTGGAGAGCACCCAGTCTACACTCAAAAAAGAAAAAAAAAAAAACATTTGTCCATGAAAAAAATTTTGAACCAACATTTCAGTGCACCAGAATAATAGTTTCAAAAGATAAAAACACACCTGCTAATCTACCACAGTCAGCGAACACAGACGTCAAGCTGACAGGTCTCCCTGACTTGCTTCACACGCACACAAAAGAAAGAAAAACTACAAGCGTCGATTATGAACAAGCCGAAAAATTTAAAAGGCGAACAAACCACATAGACTTTGACATCTTTAATGTTACAGTCAGGTTTAAAACTTATGAAGCTAACAACATCTTCAACTCATGCCAAAAGTTCCATAAAAACAAGGAAAAACCAGGTAATAGGGGGGAGGGGGTACGGTTAGCTGTGGAGTGAGGTATGAACTTCCAGGCCTCTGATGGGGCCTGTCAATGCAGTGATCCGGGTTTCACGACTGAGGTTGTAGCAGCTCGGGTGTGGAGAAATAAACCCGGGTAAGTAAGTGGACTGACTGCAGCATCCCTGACACGCTTTGATTTCTCTGTAGCCAACAGTAGATGGAACAGAAACCGTCACGAGAATTTGAGTAAAAAAAATAATCAGAAATGAGGAAAAAGAAAAGGTGGAATGAATTAGGTACAGCCCTGTTTGATAGTAGTGCCACCGACTATCCACTGTCACTTTGACCAATTGCAGGTTTGTCTTAACAAAATGAATCAGTGAGCGCTCGGAAAAACATAACGGTGTGAAGACAACAGCATTTGTAAAAGCTCCCTGAAGAAACGACACTGATGACTCTCAGCCTTAAACGCTGCAAACGATACACTTAAAAACATTTTTATACCAGATTTGAGTTACATGAAAAGCAGCACACTTTCTTCTTTTTTTGTTTTTAAAGAAAAGAAAAATGTTTTTTAAACATGGCATGTGACCTGGAGAACCAAAACCTACCAACTATACACTTTACATCTCCCCTCTACATACAGAAGACTCGAGGAGGTCTAAGAAGCTTTTTCCTAACTATGAACGGGTTCTAGCGGGACGCTGGGGAGGGAAGCTCTAATATGGGCTGAAAAATGAGAGATGGTTTTCACTAGCAAATCACCTCATCCTAAACACTGAAGCTCAACTCCAACTATAGTATGATGTAAAGGATAGGCTAACGACTTTGAACAGAAACAGGTAAAAATTCACCTTTGTCCAGTAAAAAAAAAAAAAAAAATTATAATAACAGGAGAAATGTCAAATATGCCCTACCATCTCAGATGCAGGTAAGCAGAGGAATTCTAGAGACCATCTTTAGGGGGAGGGGGGAAACATACAAACAAACATCCAGGCCCCTCAGAGCACACTTTGTCCAGTATTAGAGACTTGTGATAACAGATTTGCAGAAAGGCCATTCATGTAATTCTTAAATCTACCCACGATCAAGTCCGTCTTTCTATCCAGTGCTGCTGCATGATATATGTACTGTGTTGACCCCTCTCCGGCAGTAGAGGGGGAGGGGGTTTGGTGAACAGTGGTCATGTGGTGGCACTGGTGTTGGAGATACAGCCCAGTTCTGTTAACAGTAAGTCAGTATGTTGAGTGAGGTAGCATGCGTTGAATTACTGGTCCTCCTCCTCCTCCTCTTCCTCCTCAGATGACTCTTGGGATGCCTTTTCCTCCTTCTCCTGCGACGACAATAACAAAAAAAAAAGTTACGGGTCGTGCCTCGACTTGAATCCTTCTGCACCAACATGAAACTGAATAAACTATCTTTTGTGGTGCATCCAGGGTGAAGGGCGAGCTGTGTCTTGTGAAAGTGATTCATAACTTGTGACTCACACTAATGTGCTTTTTTTCACCCCTTTCTTCTCCACACACACACAAACAGCATGCCCATCATGTTCATTCATAAAAATGAGTGGGTTCATTTTTAGAGTGTGGCCTTGGGTCATTCCTTTTCAGTGACTAATCCAGGCGTCTCTTAGAGTCCGCCCAAACCGCACATGCAACGACGGAATGCTACTACAAAACCACACAATGCAAGATTTAATGCTTTTTCAAGGCTGGCCCACTGAATTCTGGTGACCTGCTTTGTAAATTTAGAAGACCCGCCGGCGCTTGGGTGAAAAAAAAATAAAAAATATATACACAAACTCCTGCAAAGTTACTTTGCAAAAACAAATTTTCTGTGCAGACAATACTTCAATTAGAAGCGGAATAGTTTAGGAAATGTGCTGTTTTTGAAGCTACTCTTACCTCTTTCTTGGGTCTTCCTCTGCGTTTCCCCCCTGAAGATGGAGTTGCTGCCGCTTTCTGTGAATAAAAATGACACAAGGTCAGTTGTTCTGCAGCGATCAGCCATTTCCATGAGGGGGGGGGGCAGTGCCCTGAACTGCCTGTAGATGGCAGCCACACTTTAACAATGACAGAAGGAAAAGGGGCATTGGGTTCATTGGCTATTATCTGGAAGGCCGACAGGAACTGCATACGGGGCACTCCAGTTCGCCGGCCACCTGGTCTGAGGCTCAGAGACAGCTGGTGAAATCGAGTGGAGACGCAAAAACCCCTCTCTGCAGCGCAGGCGCCGCTGCTAGAGCGATCGTGGTGACCTAAACCCGGTCCGCCTCGCTCCCCCTTTTTTTCCCATGCATTAAAAAGCAGCGGCTGAGCACACGGGGGAGCTGGAGGGTTGGGGCGAGGGAGGGGAAAAAAATCTGATGTTGCTATGGAGACGACAGGCAGAGAGAAGAACTAGGGCTGTGTGCTGGTTGAGAGTGTGTGTGTGTGTGTGTGTGTGTGTGGGGGGGGGTTCTTAGTGTCAGCTTGGAAACAGTATTGCAGCCTCTGCACCTGCACCGCCTGCACTCTGCATGACAAGCTGCAGGACAGGAGTGCAGGATGACCCCCCCCTCCCTTTATCTCTCTCTCTCCACACACACCTTAAAAAAGTAAGACAGTAAATCAATGGGTTTTTACAATAGTGAAACCATAATTGGGCCATTAATGACGGGCTTGGGGGTGGGGGGCAATAAATATCACAAGTAACAGCTCGACATCCTTTAAGAGGATGAGGTTAGCTGCTGCAGTGCTGAACCAAATGGAATTAGCAGGGTGGCGTTGAAAAAAATGGGGATGGTGCAATAAATTTTACAATTTGTCTCATTTATGGCTACTTACTTTGCCCTTGCCGGACCCCTTGTTTTTGCTGCCCTTTGGTCGCCCTCTGGGTCTCTTTGGAGTCGGGGATCCACTCGGTTCCTGGTGATCAAAACGATTCATTTAATTCTGAAAGTTGAAAGTGCTTTTTTTTTTACACCAGCATCACTGATAATTAAACCGTGAGTTGAGTAATAGTATTCATGCGCAAGTTGTGGTTGCGGGGTGTCATGGCCGACTCGCCTGCTGTTGCATTTGTAGCTTGTTTACAGCTGCAGCTCTTAGCAACCAGGCAACTCAATAGTAAACCACAGCAGACTGACTGACAGGCCAGTGAGCCACTCTGCGCTTGGACTGGGCTATGTCATCCATTACATAGGTGGGCGAGAGGATGGGAGGAGGGGGGGTTAAACCGGTTTAAAGGTGTAGGGTTACAGGTTGCTTTGAAATGGAGGGGGGGTTGCTACTTGCAAGGCCTCTACTTGCATGCTCAACCGGTGCAACACATGCAGAATTGCAGGTCCACAGCATGCACGCGGGTGCACAAGAGGGAAGGAGGGAGGGTAATAATGAGCGTTACTTACGTCAGACGTCTTTACCTGGGGCTGCTTACGGGGTCTTCCACGCCCTCTCTTCTCTGCCGCCTCTTTCTCTTTCGGCGAGACGGTTCCCTTGTCGCTCATGCTTACTTTAGCTCTTGGAACCTACAAGGAGAAAAGCCCACAGATTTGGCTGCTGCTGCAGGAGGAGGACAAGGCGTCGAGTTCACGCACAGCACAACGTGTCCGGCCCGCTAAACTCAATGACCGCAACTCATTTAAATAAAAAAATAAAGAAAAATCCGATCGTCCCTAAAAATACACGCAAACCCGGTTTAACTCGATTAATCCGCGCTAACTTCCAGGTCTATTTCAGTCTCATCCGCGCTCCATTACTGAGCACCGTGCTATACAGACAACGAAGCCGATCGCATGTTAACGCACGAGCGTTAATGCACGAACTCGAGGGGCGGTGGGAGGAAAAAAAAAAAAGAAGAAGAGGGGGGGAAACTACTGAACCCGTTGCACCGTTCCCGAACCAAACACATTTAGGGGCCCGTCCTGCCTGGAGCTGTTGTGACCAATGGTCGGGGCCTGTGCACAAATCTATCTCCCAGCAGGTCTGCACGCTGGGGCCACCGAGAACACAATGGCTGCTATGTGCTCGTTTGCATTTGGAGGCTAAAAGCATCGGCTAAAAGCGCGCGCGCCTTTTGGGGATCCCCCTCTCCGTTTAAAAATACAACAAATATTTTTTTTTTCGATATATTTTTTGAACACATGGGGGGTCACTTAAAAGCGACTGAACGTCGGGTACAAAAGCAGGCCGAAAAAACATCAAAGAATGCGGCGTCCTTTAAGCTAGCTGCACAACTAAAATGCTGTAAGCTAACCGAGCACATTCGGTTCACGACGGATTTATCCGCGCTTACCTTTCAGTAGCCCGCTTCCCCAGTCCGAAATTTTGTTCTGAAATGCCCCTAAAGCCTGGCCGAACCGGTTCAAAAACCTTGCAAGGGTCTATAGGCTGGAGCTTTTTATTCGTCAGACAACGCACAGCCCGCCCCATTTAAAAAACCCTGCTCACGCGGCCGACAAAAACCCGCGTTGAATTAGGAAATTAATACACTTTATTTCAACCAGAACGAATATTTCAAAAAATATATTTTACCAGCAGGATAAGAAGATTATTCCAACGCTGTCCTGGATGTAGCACGTGCGTCTGGTCTCGTGAAGATAAAGAAAAAAGGCGCGAGCCAGGAGGAGATTTTTGGCCAATTTAAAGAGCCGCCCTCATGGGAGCAGGAACACTGGAGGGCGGAGATATGATAAATGGGGCCACCAACAGCACCACAGAAGCTCAACCCCCCTCCACCCAACCACTCCTTATGGCGTGGATTCTTTACATTTTCTTGATTCGGTCTGAAAACGCAAAACACATGTTGGAAAGTATCGAAGGGAACTTTCACGTAGAAGAAAAAAAACGAACAAAAAAGATGGTTAAATATAGAAGGTGGCGCCAAGGTTTTTTTTTTTGTCCCTTTTTAGCTGAACAGTAGGTCTGCATTCCAGCCTCCACTGTAATGGTGAATGAACTATGACCTCCCCCAATGTAAACACATGCCTCCTTTATACTGGGAGCATTCAGCTCTCCCACTAAGCAGTCCAAGAAAAAATAATTTCAAAACTTCAAATTAAAGCCCAAAAATGTTAAAATATTCCTTTGAAAAATATTGAATAAATTCATACTGATGTGATCCTAATTTCATTTTATTTTATATATTTATTCAAAACAGATATTCCGATTAGGTTGGCTGTTAAAAGGCTGATTGCTGTCTGATTAGCTGCTGGTTTGATTCCCTGCTGGAACATTATGTTCTCTTGTGTGACGTTGTCCACATACGTCCGTGCATCTGTGCTTAGGTGTGAAGCTGTTTAGCTCCTTTAAGTTGATCTGCTTGAAACAAACTAAATAAATAAAAAGCTTTGCAAAGATAAAAAATAATTTTTACTCATCTTCTGTTTTTTTTAACATAGCTTTTCAAGCTTTAATAATACCCCCAAAAAACTTAAAATACACAAGGATGTGTCGTGACATTTAAAGGCTATTGTTAGAGCATTTAATTTGGATAATTTCTTTTAAGTTAAACTTAAATTTGGATAATATGTATAACTTTTTGCAACTTAAATATCAGTTTGGGACTTTTTTTTAAACCATTGTCTCCCAATTATTGTTTTATTTTCTGCAGTTAATAAATTGTCTTATAATGTTTGAAAACTTAAAATTCAGGCAGTTTTACTCACAAAGCACAAATGAGATTTAATTTAAACACTAAGGAAAAATGTAGAAGTGTTTTTAATAATAAAATTACAAGATCATCGTATTGCTTACTGTGCAAAAAAAGTTTTTGTAGCTCATTCTCTGTAGTAGTTTTTTCTTATAGAAACTTATATTTGTAAATTATATCTATGATTTCTGAAAATTCCTATTTTGGCAAGAAATGCTTTTCTCTTTGCTTTAAAATTGATAACTTTCTTTTAGATACTTTTCATAATGAAGGTCGGAAATTTTGAGAAAAAACATGTTATCTGTTTTCCTTAAACAAACCCTTAAAAATACTTTTATTTATTTTAAGTATTATTATTTGGTAGGAGAAGCCATTTTCACGCATGGTTCTTGAGTTAAACCACTGTTACCGCACAACACAACGCCTTCTGGCCCTAAACATTACTCAGTAACCACAGTGCCATAAAACCACTAACTGCCACCTCTTTCAATCAAAGGTTTTACTTTACTACATTTGAAATGCATTTATGTTGCATGGTAGATAAAAAAAAAAAAAAAATCAGAATGGCCCATCTGCAGTTGATGAGCAGCTTGCACACTGCTGTTAAGCCTCTGTTTGTCTGTTTGTTTAGTCGAGGTAAATCCCAAATGAATTGACACACGTTTGTCATCTGCATATAGTCTACTTGTGTCAGCTCACTGTACATATATGATCGGAGGACTAGAAAAGAGGAAAAAAACTGGGAAGGGGGGACTGGTACGAAGCATGAATGGAGGGAGCGCTTTCCTCAATGAATCCAATGTTCTGCTCAGCATGTGCTTGCCCTGCACAGCCCCCCCACCCCCCTCTACAATTTCTCACTCTATTCACTTCCTTCCTCTCTATCTTCCACAAGTACTTCAGCCCCATCCCCCACACCCTCACACGCCTCTGCCATACCCGACAGCGTGGAGAAGGAGGCAGGAAAATAGGTTCCCTATGTGTGACTGTGTTTGTGTGGAATGTTGTCCATCTCAACCACTGGCACCACCTGGAGCCTAACGAGGGGACGGGATTTTTGAGCCATGCTAAACACATATTTTCTTACACAAAATGGTAAAAAAAAAAAGAAGTGGAAAAATTAGTCATTAACGCAGATGTTTCATTTTGTCCTGTAGCCAAAGCTGCTGTTCTGAATTGAATTTGCATCTGACAAATTCAGCTTTAAACTAAGAAAATTTCATTCTAAATACCATTAAGGTTCTAGATCTAATTAACTATTACTTTATGTCTTGTAGTATTGTTAAACTGAGTTGTATTTGGATATTTCAGATCTTTAAAACAGAGGGTGTTTAGCATTTTTAGCGTAAGAACGACATCAAATATCTCTTAGAAAACCATGCCGTAATCATATTCGTTTATCCATCCATATGTCAATCTTCTTGTTTGATCTGTTTTATTATAAGTTTTATTTTCAATGCCCTGCATGCTCCATTTACTGGGCTGTGGACAGGCACAAGCAGGACAATTGTTTTTGTCCTGTTTATATCTATTTTACTGTCTCTCCATCTTTGCTGTTTTGTTATTCATTTTTATTTTCATATTTTTTTGTGTTTTTGTCATTTGTGGGCAATTCTTATTTCTTTCGTTAATTTTGATATTTTACAGCCAATCACATTTGGAGTCACTGCACTTGCTGGTGCCTATATTGCCCATACCGTGCTTGGGCTTTGAGACAGGTACTGTAAAATCGGACCCCAAGATGGATCACCATGTCTGGGAAGAAGTATTTATTTTTCTGCACAGATTCTTACAACAACATCTAAAGAGTTCTTCCAATGTATTTCCTCATGAGCACCATCTGCTTATAATCCTATAATAGCTGATTGTAAGCCAAATTAAGCCCGGGCTGCCGCCTCTTCAGTGGTAATGCAAGAGAGCAGACTAGTGTGGGGTAAAGGTTATGAATTCAGCTCAAAAGAAGGTCAAACTATCTCTAAAAAATAGGGGGAAAAAATAGTATAAATGATTAAATGACCAATTGAAAATAATGCATCTTTTGTAGAAGCTATATATACTACTCTCAAAAATTAAAGGAACACTTTTTTTTATTGGGCCTGGCATGAATTGAATTAAACCTGTCTGATCATTTTCTTGTTGGTGAAGCAGCTGAGGGCCTCGTTAATCAATTTCAGCTGTATTGGTGTTCATGGAATTAACAACAGGTGCACTTCAGTGGCAATAATTAGAAAACCCTCCAAACAGGACTGGTGTGGAGGTCATTTCAACTTTCAAGTTTCTCCCTCTTGATCTTTTTTGTCTGGTTTTCCACTCGTGCTGATTTTGTCTTGTGTAATTCTCTCTACTGGCAGTATGAGGAGATTCCTTAACCCTACAGAAGTTGCACAGGTTGTCCAACTTCTCCAGGATGGCACATCCACACGTGCTGCAGCAAGAAGGTTTAATGTGTCTCCCAGCACAATCTCCAGAACATGGAGGAGATTTCAGGAGACTGGTGGTTATTCTGGGAGAGCTGGACAGGGCCGTAGAAGGTCCTCAACCCCTCAGCAGGACCGATACCTGCTCATTTGTGCAAGGCGGAACAGGCTGAGCACTGCTCGTGCCCAACAGAATGACCTCCAGAGAGCCACTGGTGTGAATGTCTCTACCCAAACAATCAGGAACAGATTTCATGAAAGTGACCTGAGGGCCCCACGTCCTGTAGTGGGTCCTGTGCTCACTGCCCAGCACCGTGGAGCTCCACTGCCATTTGCTCAAGAACACCAGAATTGGCAGGTCCGCCACTGGCGCCCTGTACTTTTCACAGGTGAGAGCAGGTTCATCCTGAGCACCTGTGACAGACGTGAAAGAGTCTGGAGAAGACAAGGAGAACGTTCTGCTGCCTGCAACGTGGTTCAACATGCCAGGTTTGGTGGTGGGTCAGTGATGGTCTAGGAAGGCATATCCATGGAGGGACACACAGACCTGTACTGCCTAGGAAATGGTGCTCTGACTGCCATAAGATATCCAGATGAAATCCTTGAAGCTATTGTCAGACCCTACGCTGGTGCAGTAGGGCCTGGTTTCCTCCCAATGCACGACAATGCCCAATTGCTATTTGATTCGAATAACAACTTGCCTCAGAGAGATCCATCGAATTGGATCATAGGAAAATAAATCGATTAAGTCAATTAATCGTTACACCCCCAATATCTAATACTTCACAAAGCCACTATCCCCCATGTCCCACAGTCTGGAGAAAATCTCAAAAGTATTATTTACAGCTACATTTATAGTCTCCCTAATCTTTGTTTAGTGGTATATGTTCCTCAGAGGAAGACACCTCTGATTCACAACAACTTAGTTTAAGACCAGCATCAAATATGTCAAGCAAGATAAAAGGATGATTTAATCTAAACTTTTTTTCAAGGATTTTTTTTTTTTATCTTCGCTGGTGTCCGCAGCAGACATAAAATCCTGTCCACCTTTGTCCACCTGTGCCGTAGAAGAAATCACACATAAATATAAAAGTCGGGTTATCTGAACCCTATAAGACGCACGAGTCCCACTTCAATCATCTTTTGATGCATTTTAAAATCATTCCAAGTGGGATTTGAATTATGACTTTGGCGTTTTTATCCAAAATGAAAACATTATTTTGTTTTCAAGGACATAGTTTCTCAAGAGTGGCAGGAGTTAATAAAAAAAAATCAACTTCTGAGTTGATGGCAAAAGTAAGCCAGTGCTCATTTCCCGTCATACCTTTGTTAATACTCTCTCTTGCTATCTAACAGCCCCTCACAACCCCAACCTAACATTACTGGTGCAACAAAAATGGCGAGCAGCTTTGGAGCAATGCAGCTTTACAGTTTTGAGCTGTGCCAATCCGAACGTGGAAAAAAAAGACTGAAAAAAAAGACGTACATTGATCTATTTTTCTACAAATAGATGCATCAGGATGGAGCAATGTGTCAATAAAATAAAAGCTTTTTAGAAGTGAAATTCTTCATTTACTCCTGATTCACCTAAATTTGATTAAATAAATACTTAGAAATGCATTTTGAATCTTGATTTTCTGTATGTGTCCTCCGTCATGAGATGAGACAAATCCTACAATGTTGTGTTAAAAACAACAAAAACACAAATTTCTTTGGAGTTGGTCTGATGTGAAGAAAGATATGTATACAGGTAACATCTTTAGAATAAAAAAAACTGTATTCTTGAACCAGTAAAGCCTCTGCTGATCTCAAACTGGGATGAAAACTGGCAGCTGGAATGTAAATACTAATCAGATCGTACATCCCGCTGAAGAGGGAGCAGCCCTGATCATCAGATGGCCTTTTCAGAGCGTCTCCCGGCTCTTCAACCGGCTGCATCCATAGACAGCTCTGGGCAGACAGAATCCTATTAAACATCAGAGTGTGTGTGTGTGCAGGGAGGTGGGTGTGTGTGTGCCTTGGCCCACTTCAACATGCTCACCCCTCCCCCATCATGTCCTCCTGCCCCCCCATGTCTTCCATATGCTTACCCACCATCCCCTGCAGCAGCCTAACCGCTTCTTTCTGCCCACTTTGAGGAGAGGGGGCTGCAGAAATGGCGCGCCAGTCAAAGTGTCTTCACTAACTACCAGATGTCTGCCCACACTCACTGGTGCTCGGGATTCCCCCCCTACTTGTTCGCCCTGGATGAGCCTGAACATGACTAACTGCGGCCGCATCCTCCCTCACCCACCCCGAAGAAGAAGAATATTGAAAAAAAAAAAAAAAAAAAAAAAAAGGAGAATATCCGTTGGGAGGGAAGAGGAGAAGGATCATTTGAAAGGCAGAGTGGGCGGGGCCGGGACTATATGAGTGGGTGTCCTTTATGTTCCTCCGCGAGGGGGCGGATGGAGGTGAGTGGGCGGGGGCTGGGCTGATTCAGCGCGCTCGTGAGTAGTATGTGACTCACACACAAACACAGGAAGGAGCGCGTGCAGCTGTTTAGCGAACACCGCGCTGTATTTATTCGATACTCCCAATTTAGACCGTTCCCCACGTTCGTACACCGAACGGTGACTCAGTGCTCCACTCTCCCTTTTTATGTTTTTAATAGTTTCATTTCCACATCCTGAGATTTTTGGACCGGATTCTTTCGCGGCTGCGACAGTCATCCTCTGACTCAAGCTAATGACATCCAAAGAGGGAAAACGGCGCCATATTTGAGGCTTCATTTGGAGAAAAAAATAAAGTAACTATTTTTAAAATTATTTTTATAAATGCTATCTTTCATCAATATGTTCATACAAATAATTTTGTTATATAAAAATTATAAATTGAGCTAATGTAAAACTAACCGTATTCTTTACTATATTTATCAAAAAGTTAAAAAAAAGCACGACAAATTTTAGTTGAGTCCATAGCCCAAAATACAAACAACAAACATAAGATCACATTAATAATCTGATAATTTTGTTTTGTTTTTTTTTACAAAAATTATTCCTAGAAAGAAGTTATGTAAGAATTGCGTTAAAAAAAACTATTATGTATTGTGTACACATTTTTCTTCCTTAAAAAAATCTTATTGAACATTAAATATTACATTATCTTGGGAAATATAAATCTGAAACAAGTAAATATATGTACAAAATATAAATGTATATGTCAAATAAATGTATTACAACATGTAAAAAAATCTTTTTTAAAAGATTTTTTAAAATATTTTTTTTAAATGTATCATGTAAATATAAACAAAATGCTTTTCTCCAAAACTTGAAGCAAAAACATAAATACCAGTTTTTCTTCTTTTTTATATTTTTTGAAACTTCAAATTGAGCTTTTTAAGTTAATTGTTAAGAGAAGTACACAACAAACTACAGTCTACCTGCTTTTGTGGAGGTTCTGTGTAACTATCTTGATATGTATAAACATGAATGTTTAAAAGAAACACAAGGATAAGGATGTACAGCATAGGTTTAGATCACGTGTCAAAGTCAAGGCCCGGGGTCCATATCTGGCCCTCCAGATCATTTTATTTTGATGTTATTAATAGCCTGATGTTATTTTGTTTTTTCCTAACTTGCATAATTTTGACAAAATATATTTTTATGGAAAGTAAGATATTGGAAGTTAATTAAGGTTTAATTTAATTGATTCTGGAATAATATTCATTCCTGTTTTTATAGTAATGTTAAAAAGTTATGTTTTTAATGTTTTAAAATGTAGTTTTATTATGTTCAATAAATGTTTATCTTGTTTGGCCCACAACCTAAGGAGTGTTTTGGATTTTGACCCCCTGTTAGATTGAGTTTGACACGCCTGTTTTAGACCAACGTACAATTTACTGATGATCTTGTAAAAAAAAACCCAAAAATTTCAAACACTTCAGATATTCATGTTTGCTGTCTTTTTTTTTAAGTTCAGAACACAGAAGTTTCAAAATCTTCATGTCATCTGCATCAACATTTCTTTGATTTCATTATGTTCAAAACGTATTGGTTTAGAGCTGTTATTGATTATTGCTTATGTACAGCATTTAAATTACATTTTTTCGTGGATCAATTTTCTTTGGAAAGATTTGGAAAACTATATTTGAGGCAGATGTGTGAATATAGGAATTCTTAATAAAAATCAAACAATGAGAAACTACTTTTAAGAATAATGAATTTTTTGTGTGATTTTTTAAAATAATATTAACAATTGTCAGATTTTACAATATTTTAAATATTTTGCTCTTACTTTCAAGTTACAATATTATCTATGAATAGCAAGAGTTTCAGGCAATAGAAAACATCCTCAGTTTTCCAGTAGGTTGGAATCCAAACATGTGACAGATTTTGCTCCATCTTGTGGAAAACACTTGAATGTGCAGTTGGAAAACCATTTTTCCCTCTTTAAATGTTTATGTCGGTGGCAAAAGAAACAGGGAGAACAACCGCTTCGTTGTGCTGATAGCTCTCCACCATGTCTCAATACGAAAACACATCCCAGCCCTTGTTGACATGGACGTCTCCTGGCAGTCAAAGCACGTTTGAGGTCATGTCCAGCAGATGGTAGTCTTACCCTGAGAAAAGGAACTCAGCGTGGATTCCTTACAAGGTTGTTTTTCTTTTTTTTTTTTTTTTTTACAGGAGGACAGAGTCAGGGTGGTAAACATGCAACAGTCTGGAAACTGTGAAATTTAATAAAGAATGTTTAAGAATTTTATTTTTACTCTTTCCAAATGTTTATAGAAAATATTTTTAATTGTAAAGTTTTAGCATTTTACTGTTTAAAATCCATTATTATTATTATTAGTTCATATGTTATTAATTTTGACCTTCTTTAAAGCATAAATATAAATGAAAGTGAGGTTTGTGACTCTGACAGGTAGGATACCGTTCTGGGAGGACCAATAGATGAGGGTCACCTTGGCGACTGTGCATCTGGAGACCCAGAATTCACGCTCTGTCCTACCTGATTGATCAAAAGAGAAAGGGCCCGCCTGACCGTTTCGGGCCTGTCACATCCCAGCCGAGCAGCTGCAGTCCCCAGAGAAAGCGCCTGGCCTGTGCTGCATCCGCGCCGGTTACTTAAAGAAACAAAAGCAGCTGAGTTTTATCACAGCGCTTTAATTTGTGTGGGGAACAGACAGCAAATGCTTTCGGGGGCTCTCAAGACAATAGTCAGAGCAAATAAGCACTGGGATTTTTGCTGTTTGGAATTGGCTTTGCTTCAGAGAAAACCCACAGATACAATTCAAGTGTTTCCCCTCAAGCTGTTCATTTCCATCATATAGCTTCCAATCAACCTTTTGTTAAGTTGTTTTCTCCTTGCAGCTGAGTTTCAGTTTTGCAATATCTTAAAAAGTCCCTTTATATCAAGGTGAAACTGGGACATTTTGACATTGAAAAGGATAAAAACAAGTAATGTAAAACTCTATATTTGACACATCAACAATCATTTTTTCAATCATTAATAATTTAATGGTATAAAAATCTACAGTAAGCTCCACTGAGCTATTTTCCTGCCTCCCATGCATGGATGAACACCAGATGAGGATGTTTGGCTTGATTGATTTAATCTGCATCCATTTACAAAAAGTGGACCAAGATTAGGATGTGTTTAATTTTAGGTCTTCTAAGAGGCTTAAAAACAATTAAGTTTCTTGTTTTCCAAGTATGATAGTGATAATAAGAGCAGTGGATAATATCTCATACAAAGTGAAAGAAATATCAGATGTTAATATTCAGATAATTGGGTAAAATACTTTAACCGTTCTGAAGTTTTGCAGAAAGAGCTCTCCCTTGTGGACAATAGTAGTCACTGCAGTAGATTTTTGGAGGAGATGGTTGTTAATGCAAACATAATCTGTCCTTAAATTTTTAAAGACACAAGTGTTTAATTACATTTTACAAGTGCTATAACTGTTTATTTTTAGGAAAAAATGATCCTATCAAGCTGGGGTGTTCTTGGAAGTACCTATGCACAAGAATGTGCTTTGATTAAACAAAAAATGCTAATAGTTTCCCTTTTTTTTTTTTTTTAACCTTTTGCCAATACATTTTCAGGAATTTAAGTAAGTATAGGTGCAACAATCTCACATTAAAACCATTGGAGTTACTGCAGTCAGTAATAGTTGCAGTTTAGACAGGGAGACATACTGTATGTCATAAATGACTAAACAGGATTCACTCTCAGATAAGAATTACTAAGACATATTCCACAGACATTTGACTCTTTTTAAATTATTATAATGGTACAAGAAAACTCTATTCATGTTTATGGAATCAAATTTAAAATATTTCAACCCAATTGGGTTTTTCATGTTGAAATATAATTTTTGGGTTACTTTGTGGAGCAATACTCATTTTCAGGGTCATAGCGGTCTCAATTTAATTCAAATTATTATTAATCCCCTAGACTTTAACAAAGTAAAAATAACCCAGAAAAAAAGTTAATCTATGTTGAATCCTGGGGTTGGGTTAAGTAACACCCCCCCCCAATTTAGGATACAGTATATTTTGCCTCACTAGGGAGTTTTTACTGTGAAGAATGGGGCAATTTAATTTAGCAAATCAATAAAAATAATTATTTAAAGAGTTTTTTTTTTTTAATTAAAATATTAAGTTTTACTTTAAAAATGTAAAAACTAAAAAAAATAACCCTAAAAAAAGGAAAAAATGAAATTACTTTTAAATTCAAAAACAATTTTTTGAAAATAAATGAATAGATTCAAATAATTTTGACAAACTGTTGTGAGGTATTTTTTATGATCCTCACTTTGTTTAGTAAAAGTTAAATAAATAAATAAATGTACACATGACTTGTGAAAAACTCTTATTTATGAAGTCACAGAAGCTTGTACGAATCAGAAGAGATGCTTTATACAGTAGAGCAACTGTTGAAATAGGTTTATTTTCACTGGAAAAAGTGTTGTTGTACTAAATATTCAGAGTAAAACCCATGTGTTAATAAACTGTACTGCAGTGATAAGTATGGTTTTGAATCATTAATAGTAAAATAACTTTCTATGCTCCTAAAAACAGTTTTTTGTTTGAACACTTGGGAAAGCAACATTCTGTTGGTCAATAATCTTTTGGAATCCATTAGAAAAACTTTGGGTTATGGTGGTGAAAAAAATAAACTAGAAATATTTACATTTAACATTCAGACCACCTACAGCAGCAGCAGCTGGGCAGGTCAAAACAGCAGAGATGCAAAGAGGGAGTTTTATGCTTAGTCGTCACTCCCTGGAAAGGTCATTTTCCTGGAAAGCAGCAGAAACAGTTTTTATTACATTTGGGTGATTTAAAGTACAGCAGTAGAAAAAAAAAACATAAAAATGTTCTTCTTAAGTTACTGGGTTCCGTGGGGGTGTCTGGGGGCCCCGGTTAACACTTGGTGTGGGGGTGTCCAGGCACTCCCCTCTTTTTACATTACATTTTCCACCTCAGTTGAACACCAACACTCACCTTTGAACAAATAGTGACAGAGTGAAATGCTTTGCATGTGTGTTTGTCTGCATAAGCATGTGAACTCTGGTTGTATTGTGTATATGTTGACATATTTGGAAGTGAAGATTTTTGCAGCCCACAGGAATGTTTGTAACATTCAAAAGTGTGCGTGGACAAACGATGTGTATCGCGATACTCATGTCATGATACGATACATATCTCGACAGTTTCTAAAAAACACACAATTTCTAAAAAACATTATGACACAATAATTACCTAAACATTAATGTACATTTTCTCAAAAGTAAAATGTTATAATAGATGTTATTTGATGATCGGAACATTAATCACTGCAACTTTTTCTCATAAGTAAGTTACTTTTACCGGAGCAAATTCATTATGCTTTTATTTTGGTAATTTAAGAAACATTCAAGTGGAAAATAAAAGTAAGACTGAAAAACGTGTTTGCTTTAAAACAATAATTAAATATTGCCTTGGCGGTTATAAATCGATAAGTATCGCCAAAAACATTTCACTGAATCGATATTTTCTTAATAATCTACATTACCTAACCACCAATATATAACTATTGTTTAGGGTCTTTGATTTACTGTAACATTTCAACTGTTAACACGATCAACATAATTCCAGTCGATTTAGATCAAAATCTACTGGAATTATGTTGATTATATTAAGAGTTGAAAAGTTACAGTACGTTAAAGAAAATTGTTGCTTTGAGTTTTTTTTTTTTCTATTTTCCATTTCTGAAAATTTTTTGAGAAAAAGAAAACATGTTATCATGCTGCTTTTGTGCAAATTTTATCAACTTTAATTTGACTTAATACTTAATTTACTTAACACCTTAACGGTTGAATTTATTTCCAGCTATGAAAAAAAAAAATCTTGTTTTTGCTTTTAAGTAGATGCTACATTTAGATCATTTTGGAGCCAAAATGTTTGCTGCATTTTTCCGACAACAGGCATTAAAGGGTTAATTTTATTTTGAAAGATTCAGTTTTGTTTAATTTATTTTGATTTGTGACTTTTTTTTAGTTTGTTTTTGCCTTCCAAGTCATTTTTAAGCATTCTTATTGATGTCTTTTTTATTTATGGTCATAGCTGAACATCTCTACTGTTTTGTCTCTCTTAGTTAGTTAAAAACAATTCAAATAAAATCTTCAACCTTGGTGTGATTAACCAGTTTTCAATGATTTTTCAGTTTTTTTTCTTTGTGTGTGTGAACCAGTTGAAGAAGACGACTTCTCCTCAGACGTGACGATGAGACATGGAGTCAGCAGATTCAGCAGGGAGGGACCACAGTGGTGTCAGGAGAAATATCAGTTAACAGATCGCTGCTCCGACATCAGGAAGCCCGTCTCTAGCCCTGACCACAACACAGCGCTCGCTGCTGTGTGCAGCCAGTGTCAGATGGCTGGCTATTGATGAATGATTAGAGTTGCAGAAGAAGCACTGCGGCGCTGCCACCCGCAGGGGCCGAGGCCAGACGGATGGGTCCATTTGTAATGCAGAGGGGGCCCGGCAGCTACATTAACTATTAAAGTGTGGTTATCTGGGGGTAATGGTACGCCCGCAGCACTGAAACAAACTACAGCAAGGGAAGGTGAAATCGTAAAGCTGATTCATGGGCTGTTCTCTGGTTGATCATGTGGTTCGCTCTGCTGCGAGGATCTGTCAGGTGTCTCGACGTGATTGAGCGGGGATATAAATGACGACAGTTCACTTTGACATTAAAGCAATGCAAACACATCAAAGTTCACGACAAATGCAGAGATAATTCCTATACCATTTACATGATCTAATGTCTAACCCTTTAATCATGCGCTGGATAAGAGAGGAAATTAGGATGTAAAAGGGGAACAGGATACATAATGATTCCATTTAGATCATTTACACTAAATAAGCAAAGTTCAAAGAAAATATAGAAAATTCTGTCCTTTTGGGGCACCTATCTAAATGCTCTCCAGTTAAATATTGAATTCATTTCAAAAGGTGAAAGAAGCTTTAAAGAGAGTAAAGACAGGAAAACTTGAGCATGTATGAATGTCAATGACTCAAATCATTTCATGCACAGCAGGGGTATCAAACATGCGGCCCGTGAGCCGCATTCAGCCCACCAGATGGTTCAATCTGGCCCAGGAGTGAATAGAAAAATATGTAAGGATGTAGGATGTTGAAGAAAAAAAAGCATGTTTCTATCCCAGGGGTCTGCAACCTACGACTCCAGAGCAATGCTTGGCTCTTCTTCCCCTCCACTGTGGCTCTGGATAAAGGAAAATACAAAGCTTTTAGCGTTAAAAAGTCTCTGTGAAGTAAAGTTTAAAAAAAAAAAAAAAAACAAGGACAATGGCTTATCACTCTGCGAGCCTCCAAAGCATTGTAGCCATAGTGGTTCGATAATCGAGAACTAAACATTTTGACAAATTCCAGTGTTTGAATGTGCCTCATGGTTAAAAAAATAAAGTTAATTAGCTCTGATTTCATTGTAGAAAGCTTGATTTATATATTTATGGCTAAGAAGCATCACAAACGTTTAATTTATTTTTTTCATTGATGAATTTACACTACCTACTACTAGATTTGCTCCATCATGACGATCCAATGTAACACAGGAAGCGTTTTATTTTGAAAGGAAGTATAGTGAACCTCTGTTAAAAGTTATAAACTGTTTCGTCTTTGGAAAAAAAAAAAGGATTTTCTCTTAAAGTTTTTTATTTATGCAAAAGATAGTTGTGCATATAAATTTCTCATAAAAATAACAATACCATAAAAACAAAGTCTATATAATTTTGGGCATATCAATCAAAAATCTATCAATATTTGTCTTCTTCCGAATTATTGATCAACCATTTGAACCATAACATTTGTACTCATGGACAAAATCGTCTTCCAGGCTTAGATGTGAGCAGAAAATTACTCCTATACGCACGTTAGACACAGGGCCCACTACAGGACGTGGGGCCCTCAGGCCACCTTCATGAAGTCTGTTCCTGATTGTTTGGGTAGAGACATTCACACCAGTGGACCTCTGGAGGTCATTCTGTAGGGCACGAGCAGTGCCCAGCCTGTTCCTCCTTGCACAAAGGAGCAGGTATCGGTCCTGCTGAGGGGTTGAGGACCTTCTACGGCCCTGTCCAGCTCTCCCAGAATAACCATCAAGCTCCTGAAATCTCCTCCATGTTCTGGAGATTGTGCTGGGAGACACATTAAACCTTCTTACTGCAGCACGTGTGGATGCGCCATCCTGGAGAAGTTGGACAACCTGTGCAACTTCTGTAGGGTTAAGGAATCTCCTCATACTGCCAGTAGAGAGAATTACACAAGGCAGCACAAGTGGAAAACCAGACAAAAAAGATCAAGAGAGAGAAACTTGAAACGACCTCCACATGTAACACCAGTCCTGTTTGGAGGGTTTTCTAATTATTGCCACTGAAGTGCACCTGTTGTTAATTCCATGAACACCAACACAGCTGAAATTGATTAACGAGACCCTCAGCTGATTAACCAACAAGAAAAAGATCAGACAGGTTTAGTTCAATTCATGCCAGGTCCAATAAAAAAAAGTGTTCCTTTACTTTTTTTGAGCAGTATATTTAGGAAAAATATGTGGCTTTAAAGTTTGTAGATTTGAACAGCGTTAGTGTGGCGAACTTGCAGAAATTATCTGTTGCTTACTCATTTTTCACAGGAATATTATGAACTTTTAAAATATGAACCTTGGCTCAAACTGAAAGAGACAATATGACATACAGAAATGTGGGTGTGGTTAACAAAAACTACTGTTGCCAAGGAAACCCAAAAAATATACTTTTGCTCATTCTTTTTAAAATTATGTAGACTTGTTCTTCACCCCCATGTGACCAAACAACAAAATGAAAAAATTTTTTTCTTTTGAATTATTTCTAAACATCCATTTCTGAGCAGGGAGGCAGGGGAAGAGGGAGAGAGAGAGAGGGGGAGGGGGGGGGCATGCAGCAGCTGCTCAGCGAAGGAGGGCGAGTCAGGAGGAGGCGGCAAGAGCAAGAAGCACCTGCTGCAACCGCTTTAACTTTTCTTTGTGGTTTACACTAAAACCATCTAACACTGAATCAGATACATACTTTTCTTCCACTAACAAACTGTGAAAAAGGGATTTTAAAAAAAGGATTTTCATATTCCTCTCCTGTTTTGTCATCAGCATGAGAGCACGGCCCATTCTTCCAGCAGGGATGTCAAATGAAAAAACATAGCCACCCCGAGCTTCAATGCACATCATGCAGTGTACATTTAGCCAATTTATTACTGCATCAACTGGAAGCCGAACCAAATCATTTTTTTTTCCAGAAAAAAGCAAAAGGGAATAGAAAGCAGCTCCTTCATCTATCAGGCCGTGTGGGCAGGTGGCTGGATTTCTCTGTTTTTAAAACTGCACTCTTGATTTTGTTGAAGAAATTCCAATCATGGGTTTTACTTTTTCTATTTTCTTCCAGTTTTAGATAAAAAAAAATAAGATAAAGGCAGCAGAAGACTGAGTTTCTTCTCAGCTTTAAAATAATTCGACAGATGAAGTGTCACTTCATTTTCTTGAAGCTTCAGTTCCATTTCAGTGAAACAACTAAAAACACGAGCTGTGTTCATTGTTAGGAAGGAGATGTCTTTAAACTTATGGAAGAAATGTCATAAAAAAGCAGCACAACAGGGTTTATGAAAGGAAAACACGTGTCAGTAGTCATCTTGGAAACGGTATACTATTCGTGGTTCAGTTTAACCTAAAGCTAACCAAGACAACAGGCCAGATGTTATTATTTTAGCCCATCAGAACAGAGGTTCACACGCCGATCTGTACTGAGCTCTTGGGGGTTGAACGTTACTTTTAACAGTGGATCCAATTATTGAATTAATAATGGTAATTTCTTGTTTTGTCTTTCTGCCTAAACAAATGTTTGGTTGTTGCTTAACTTTCTTACTTACCAGAGTTTTGGGTGAAATTTTTTTCCTTTGTTTCTTTTCTTTTATTGCATTTATAGCATAATGATAATGATCATCTTCACCTCCGCTTAGATATCTACGGTTCTCTGCTGGCTAACTTACCCTCAATGGAAGAGTCCATTCCTTTTCAGGGACGGGGGAGGACAAACACTTTCACATAACCAGTTTGATCCAATTTCAGTGGTTTGTTTGTTTTTCTTTCATGACAGAGTACATAGTAATGGGCATGGAAATTATTTTTGATTTTTTCTTAAGTGTTCAGCTCTGGACACCCAACACCAGGCGATTGCCCACCCTTGTTAAATGTTAAGTCCACCCCCTGCTGCCATCCTTACCGCCATTTTAGATTTTTGTCATGGTTAACGTACTTTTCTGAAAGAGGGGATCCTAAAAGACATCCATGCCAAATTTGGCACTACAAAATGGGCAATTTGACTGAAATATCAATCTAACAGACTCCACTGCATCTCTTCAGCTGAGCCCACAGCTCCCATAACCAAAGCTCTGCTTTAACCCCTTCATGTCGCTAATTTACAAAGTAACACTCAACACTTAATTTAGAATCATTTTGAACAAAAAAATCTTTTAAGAAGAAATTAAGTCAGGCACGAAGGGCTTAATTCCTTCTTTTTGCCTGGCAGGAAACAGTCCAACACAGGCTCATTCCCGGGTCGTCACTATTGACGAATGGTTAAAGGACCCTCAGCGTCAAAAATTGATGTTCAACAGTCATGATCATTGTTACATGTTCATTCATCTGGTTATATGAGAGACAAACACTGAAGGCACTTCACTTCCCCCCACAGATCCACAATAATTCAATGATTTGGAATTGATTTTATTTAACTATTTGCTTAAGTGTAGCAAAGATTTATTATTATAAAAGAGAAAGTTTATGATTTCTAGAAAGCTATGCCAGAAACTGGTGGGAAACATCCCAAAATGCAGAAGACCAGGTTTAATCTCAATCTTAATTCAAACATGAAAAGACCACAAACAAAAAGGTACTGATGGAGGTCAAATACACGTTTAACAACACTGAGGATCATGAACTGAAATGAAGGCAACTGTGAATAGTTAACTGGTGTGACTGTGACCAATGGAAAACCTGAAACCTGAGCATGACAAGATTCACAAAAATGTAACCTGAAATCAAACAAAACAAACAACGATGGTTCAGTCCTCCCACCATGATTCTAGTGATCAGTAGACTGCTTCACTTAAAGAAAAAAACACAGATTGTGTGAAGTAAATTACAGTGGAGACAGTATTGTTGGAAAAAAACACATTTTTAAACTTTACTTTCTTGAAAAGTAAGGTGAAATGACTTTTTTTGTACCTGGGATGTGAGTCGAGTCACTGGTTCTAATGGGACTTTAGTGAAGGAAACAATGGAATGTTGCCCTCAGTTGTCAAAAATCTCCAGGTTTGTACAACTTTCAAGTGGACTTGGAAGTCAGGCAACTGTGGTTAAGAGCATTTGGTATTGAATCCAGCAAACTCCATCCTGGTGATGCAATGATCGTTTCACTCGAGATTGTTAGCTTAATAACTTAGCATGTATTAGCTATGATGCTTGATATTTATTAGCGTCATTTTACCACTCAGACACAGGACTCCTTTGGTCTGGAGCACGAGTGTCTGCCACTGGAGAAGGTGGAGGAGAAAAATCCTCAACCTCCACAGAAAGTTCTGTTACAGTCATCACTTTGTTCTGTCCCTCTCTCCACATTGAATATGTTGCGTTACCTGAAGCTAACCTCACTGCCACTATTAATCAGATCCAGACCATACATTTTTCGAATCCTTCACTGTCTTGTTGTGTTACCCTTTAAAAATAGAAACAACATTTGTGTATATATAATAAAAAAGTTTAACTTAATGTTGGCTAAAATACTAGCTGTGTAGCATCTTTCCCATCTCGTGAATTCTTGATTGTCTGGACTCAAGGTGGAGCTGAGTGTGGAAACTGCTTCTGTTTCAACCTTAAACTCTGAACAAAGTGATCTTAACCTCAGACAAAACAGCGTTTTAAAGTGAGTGGCACAATAATTTGCCTCACTGGCAATTCTAAAATGAAGTAGTTACCTCTGCTCCGCCTCACAGCACGGCCGCTAAATGAAACAAAGACCCGTGAAGTTACCGGGGCAAATGTCTAAACGACTTCACCTTCTTCTGGCTCGGCTCTTTGTTCTCAACTTGTAAACAGGCTCTGCGCGGAAGTCCAGTTGATGAACTCCGTGCGGCCGGTCAATGTTTTCGCTCTTCCCAGAGGAAGTGTTGCATGCGGAGACAAGTGGGGCAATTGATTTTGCTGTAACCCCTTCCGCATCTGGTTATACCCCATCTGTGTGAGCCTGGATGCAGGAGTGAGCCATCGCTTTTCAGTACTAATAAAAAAGTAGAAAGTGGCGACACAGTGTCGTTCAGTCAGCCTGCGGAATAAATCATCGCTTAGTTCATTCTGCAGCTTCAGTCCAATTAACCGAACGGAAACCTGCGAAAGCCTCTGGGTGGTATGATTAATTACAATGCCCAAACAAGACACTATAGCTCCCAGTATCTCAAAGGCCAAACACCCAGGCATGTATTTGGGGATTTAGCTTTCTATTGAAGTATTATTCCATCTGAATGTACCGTTCTATTTTGGGGGGTGTTTAACCATTTTACTAACAAAGGGTAGCTAATTATGACTATATCCAATGCCTCCACATCCGGAAAGTCTTTAAAGATGTACATGTTTTATAAATGTGATAATTGCATTTTTTTTACATCAATTCCAAAACCAGCTGTGCAACAATTAGAGCCTTTAACCTCTAATTGGAGGATAATTTCAGGTGTCATCGTTTTTCTTCAGAGCCGCACTTCTCACTTCTGCTGCTCATTTGAATGCTGTCCTTAATTGAACATAAAAAAAGGCAGAGGAGAGGGTGAAAGGGAAAGGTTAATGGCGCTGACACAAAGGGCAGACAGCAGAGGAAGTCTAGTCTTAAGTGTCACATTGAACTCGCATCACAGTCTGTACAAGCAGACAATTAGACCCGGCCAGTAATTAAGCCGGTTGCAGTGGCCTTCGCCTTCCCAAGGATTAAACCTTCTCCAGGACAACCGCTGGTAATGACTCCCATCCCTCTGCCAGTGACATGCTCACGCGCCAACGTTTGACTGCTGCCACGTCAAATAAAAAGGTCACAAAGAATGTCGGGAATGAGAACAGGGAGGCGAAAGACGAGGGAATAATTGCAGCAGGTTTTAATCAGGAGGAGAAAGACAGTTTTTAATTTGCAGAGTGTACAACCTCTTATTTATCATGCGGGCCTTGTTCAAAAGGAGCAATCCGATTGAAGTAAACAGACATAAGATTTTTGCAGTGAAGCCAAACTTTAGCTTCTTCATTTGTGTATTTTCTTTTAAATTGAAAAGATTGGAAGACCTTTCTGTATTACTCTTGTGAAACCCACTACTCAGTGTTGAGTCCAGTGTTTTCTGAAGTCAATGGTGTTCAATGATATAGCAACAGAAAATTAAAATACTCCATCTTGAGTGTGACATCATCATTGCTTTAAAAAAAAAAGCAACAAGTTCCTAAGGATGAAGGGATTTAAATTGAATGGATGCACACATAAAAAAAAATATATATATATATATATATATATTTATCAAATTTGAAAGAAAAATAACTTTTGCTATATACATTTTTAAAGTACTGATTTGACTGTATAGCTCTGGAGAGCTTTCACACAACAGTGGCTGGGATAGGCTCTAGCAACCTTATGACCCCAAAAGGTTGACTGGTATAGAGGATGAATGGATGGATGGACCTATTTTACCTTAAGGTAAGTTCTCGCCGTCCTTGACAATGCGACCACTTTCAATTAAAAAAGGCTATGTTAACACATTTAACAAATGAGTTATAGGTTTACGTGTTCAAATAGCTCATGTTCACATGACCCCAAACAAGTTTCCATGCCTTTTTTCTTTCTTTTTGTGCAAAATGTGCATCTATTGAACACAGCCAGAAGGGGTGTGGAGTTTGAACAAGCTCACTTGTGATTGGTGACAGTACTTCCTCTTAAAACGAGACTCAGACCGACTCGGTCACTATTAACAGGTTTTAAAATGGCGGCAGGTGATTTGGAAGCTTACGGCTTTGGCCTGATTTAACGAGGGCTGGGGGTAAGGCATTTCCTATGGGTGACGTCAAGACCTTTCTTTGTCCAGTGGTTATTATAGGTCTATGGTAGTGATGTATGGATGATGTTTCCTTTTATGAATGGAAGTGCCAACCGTCTGAAAACTGATCAGGGAGGAGAAATGAAAAATGGCAGTTTGTGTCGGGCCGGAATTATATGACAGTCTTTTATATATATTTATTCATATTTATTTTCTGACTGTATCCAGTATGTAAAGATTTGATGGAAAAGTAAAACCAAACTCCAATGCATCAATCAACTATTAAACATAGACTTATAAAAGTAAGATCAGCATTTCCTTGTTTTTCTTATTCAGCAGCCTTTCTAATCAGTGTGAAGTGACAAACGTTCTGCTTTGATTCATGAGTTTACGGCTACCAATTGAGAACAAATCAGAACGGAGTTGTTATAGAAAAGCGATTTGCACCTTAGATGAAAACATGAATACACAGATCCTTACATAATGTAGATTAACTGGATGATGATGCTGGATTCATTTCTAACTCTTACACAATGAAATACTGAACCCAATACCATCAAAACAACACAAACATTTTTGTTGCATTACTTTCATTTTCATACTTCAAAATCAGACACATTTATTAAAAGATTTGGATGAGCTAATAAGTCATTCAGATTCTTACAAGAACTTGAAGGTTGTTACAGGAACAGTCTAATATTAAAATAAATATATTTTTTCCTCATTTGGTGGCTTAATCTTCAATTTACAGCGACTGCTCAGAAAAAAATAAAACAGCACGGCCGCAGAATAGTAGGAATGAAATATGCTCGATATCTCAAGCAATTGATTAAAGCTGCAGCATGACAAAATCTGTTTACATTGTACAACAACCATGTGATGTATATTGCTCACATGTACACAATAGCCAATAAAAATGCACCAAAGGAGTCAAAGCTGAGGCACACTGATTTACCTTCCTGAGCTCGCACAGTCTATACAAAAAAAATACACTTTTTGGAGTTTTATTCAATCAATTTCTTGAGTATGAATAAAAAAAATACATATGCTGGATGTAAATATTGGCTTTTATTCTGAACACATCATCAGAATTTTGACATAAATTCCTATTAATTCATGCTTAAAAAAGTGACTAAATCAGGCCAGAACAATAATGACGACCCCAACAATTGTGTTTTTGCCTGATCAGACTTTGGTTGATTGCATGACAACAGTTTCCTCTGTATTTTTTCTCAAAACAGTTGCACAACAAAGGTTATATAGATTTTTTTAAATATCAAACCAAAAATGGGGGAAAAAACAAGCATTTTATTGTGTGACATAAACAAGTTAAACACACAATAAAGGTTTGGGTAGATTGCTCTCCAAAGACGACCCTCAGCGGTCTCATGCGGTGCTAAGTTAGCAAACATCATCAATACATTTCCCATCTGAACAATCGCAGGTTCCACCTCATCTGCAGAGGCTCAAGTGTGATAATTACACTGAAAAGCTCTGCTTCAAATGTTCAACATCTTGCCTCTAAAAGCCCTTCAAGCTTAATGGAGAGCTGAAGGTTGAGAAACGGTCACTGGACAAAAACACTTAGTTCATCTAAAATTAAATCACTTGTTGGCTTGGATGAGAAAGTGTGTTCATTGCTAAACTAATGACTAGATTTTCTAAGGGTTGAGAAGTATTCACAAGAAACCGAACCGCAGAATCACATACTTATTTGTCAAATCCATTCATCATTTTTTCCTTTATTTTATTTTTTTTTCTTGGTGAAACAAAAACGGGTTTTGGTAATTTTTATGTCATTTTGTGTTATGAGTTCCAACTTCGTTTAGCTTACATCACTAGTTTTGATGTAATATTTTGGCAGTGGCGTCCAGCCTCATAGGATGCATAATAAATTGAGTCAAAACCAAATGCTAATTATGTTTTTTTTGTTTTTTTTTTTGCAGCTGAATACATTTTCCTTGGCTTCTGCTCTCCCTGCTGTTGTTAAACAGCTCAAGATTATATGAGCAATTGTAAAACCATTTGTCTTAACTAAGAAAAAACATTGTGAAATCATGAACACCAGAAAATGTTTCCGGTTGCTTCAGCATTTCATCAGAATGCTTCCTCCTGAAGCATATTCGTGCAGTGACAATAGGAAACCACTAATGGATGCAGAAAGATGGGGGTCAGGGCAAAAAAAATGGGTCAGAATAAAATGGTGTACTCACTATTTACTGCCAAGCAAAATAAATAAATAAATAAATAAAACATTGAGAGTAAAACTGCAGGAATATCATCACAAAACATTGAAAAAAAAAAGCATTTTTTAAAATGTCAGTGTAGGGTTTTGGTCATGGATAGTCTCCTTTCAGAGCTAGGTCTCAATATCTTGGTGTATGAGAGAAATTGTTGTGTTCTTGAAAAGAATGAGGACTAGTCCAAAATGGCCAGAATTCCGTTATATAATGTTTTCTTTTTTTAAAACCGCTTTTTTTTTTTTTTTTACAGAGGACATGACCCTCAACCAACCAGACCTTTTCAAACAAGGAAGTATCATCTGAAATACTAAGACCAAACCAAACCGAAGTGAATTAAAACAAAAAAAAAAAAAAAAGGCCCATCTAAACCTAGATTACCAAAATAATTACAAGGACACAAGTTTCTCTTGCACTTTAAATTTCACACATTTTATCTTAATGATACATAAAAAAAATTACTCAACAGAAAGTTAACAAACCCCCCCATCCTCTTGAGTCCACTTGGTTCAGCTCAGCAATTAATCTCAGCAATTAATCTCAGCTGGGCTACTTGGATGCAGCAAATACCAAGTACTGGGCTGGAATCACTGTTACTGATACAAACACAGATTTATTTTACTCAAGAAGTTGTGATCAAATAATTTTATAAATTTAAAATTTTATGGTAATTATTTGCATACAAATAACAGGACAAAGACTTTCAACCAAAAACATGTTTATTAATTAACCTCAATAATTTGAGCTGAAGATACATAAAAAATAAAGTATATTAATAATGATACAGTGCAATAATAGTTAGAAGAAAACAGTAAATAGTGCAAAATGACCAAAACAAAGCAACAATGAGGAAAACGGTCATTCATGTGATTACGGAGATGACTGGTTAAATTATTAACAGATCAAGAACCATTCCTTACTTAACAAGTGACAAAATAACCTTCCTGATATTATTATTTATTCGTTATTTGTAAGGATTCAAATGCAGACGTATGCATTAACTCTGCAGATGTTTTCTCTCTCTGTTTTACCGCTGCAGCTGGGTTTCTTTTCTTGCGGAAAATGTGCTTGTAGCCGCATATGCTTGTAGGAACTTATCAATTTCCGTCGCCGGAAGTACAAAACTCTCGGATGTTTGTTCCCGTTGTCATGGTGGATCATGCTGTCTTTGCTCCATTGATCAGGGCTTTTAATGCTTGCGACGCTCGCACCTGATTCTGGTTCTAACAACTTCAAGTTAATTGAATCAAACATTTTCAGCTGTTCTGAAACCAAAAACTAAGTTCGCGAATTTTGAGTCCAGTGACTCTAAGTTCAGGTTTCAACTCTAAATTTGTTGAACCTGCTTCTTGAAACAGGCCCCTGCTCTGAGGGGTCACAGACAACAACACTCATGCTTCAGAAAACGAAATGGGGCACACATGATTAAAAAAAAGGTATAAATGTCATGATGACTGCCTACGCTGCCAACCCATCAGGGTAGTAAACTCCTGCACCATAAAATACATATATTTATCCGCTCATTTCATTTTTAGATGTTCATAAGACACATAAAAAATACAGATTTGTTTGATTTAAAACACAACATTTAATAACACATATTTTAATTCTGTGTATTTTAATTTAATTCTTCGTTGTGTAGCAGAGACCATGTATTCAGTTGGCAGCTAATTGGACTATACCATTACTCAGGGGAAAAGAAACTCTTTTTGTGTAAAACATTGATTTGCTTTAACTTCTAGTTAATTTTCATTAATTCCTTTATTTCTGTATGCTAATTTACCATAGAATAGGCATACATTTTTTTGTTTTATGTCTATTTTAGCTTTTTTTTCAGTTCCCCCTTGTTTATCTAGTGGTCTCATCAGCTACTATATATTTTCCTTTGTTTTTCCAATTAGTTTAAGTAAGTTTCTGTTTATTTGGTTAAGTTTTCCTCTATTGCATTTAAAGTTGGTTGTTTTTTTATATTTTGATCTCATTTAAGGGCACATCTGGACATTTATTGAAAACAAATTGAATTATTTTTGATGCAACCCTTGCTGTCCTTGCCTCATACTGCTCGGTCCCCCACAGGCAGATGCCTATATAGTGCTTTACTACCTTCTTTGAAGGCTCAAGACCACAGTCACAGACCACTTCACACACTGATGGCGGCTCCAAGCTGCTACCACCGGGAGTAATGTGGGTTCAGTGTCTTGCTCGATGGAACCTGCAAACTTCCAATCAGAGGTCAACCGCCCTACCTCTTCACCAAAAAATGAAAAAGATTTACCCAATCAAAATCAAATTTATGATTGTTACGAAAAACATGCATTCTTGTCAATTCACAACACACTACCCCTATACATTTAGCTTCCCAAATAGAGAGTTATGGAAAAACAGCGTCTTTTAATTCGGATCAAAAGTCACCGGTCAACTACGTTAGCGCATGGCTTCCAGTGCTTGAAAAATACACAAAAACATCAGTTTTATAACTTTAAAAAAGGTCATTCTGAAACAAAAATTCATTACTTATATTTTAATTAAAATTTCTGTGCTTCAGAGCACAACCACGTGAAGAAATGTATTTTTCCTCCGCGGCACAGGACGACGCGGAACATCCTCATGGCGGGGGATTCTGAATCCCTCCATCATGAGAGTTTCCCCTTAAAAAAGCTATTTTGGACAACCCTACCTCTTCAAATGCCCCTTCAATTGTAGGGGTAAGGAGAGTGGGGAATTGTATGGAAATAATTCGGATCCAACCTAGCTTTCTGCAGCAAAATATAAGTCCATATATTTGTAGTGCGCCATCCATAGGGAGACACCAGAATTACAGTAAAACTAGACGATAAGGATTATCAATACAATTCATTCCATTCATTCTGAGCCAGATTAAATAGTTTAATTGCGTTTAAAACTTGTAATTTCCCCAACCATGGCCAGACACACAGGTCACCAGATCTATTGCCTTGTCTTCTTGTCAGGCATAAAATTGCATAAATTGTACAAATAATGAGGCTGAAGAAATATTTTCATTTAGTCAGATGGAGCAAAAATAATAAAGATAGGCCGGAATTCTAAATTGACTTTCTAAGTGAGCATTTGTCACTTAGTGAAGATTATTCCTATAAAATGTTTAAAAGCTCATTTTTTTAGCTCCAACTTTATCCACTAAAACAAGCTCCAACATCTTCAAACACTTTGAAACGATCATCTCTAAGTGGTTATGAAGAAACCTTGTTCCTACGAGTACATTTTTGGTGCCCTAATCTCAGACAGTTTCCTCTCTCCCACGCTCACAAATGCTACATTTCATCCTTCATAAATCACATTGTCGCTGTGCTCTCACTGTGGCCGCCTCTGAGGATTAGGACTTACCCTGCATGCTGTGATTGCAAGGGATGTTTGGCAGCTTCTCCCAGATACAGTTTTTCACTGTGCGACAATGATTTCTGCTGCGGCTGCAAACATGTTCCCCTGGAAGTGGACTGCAATCACACCATGTGAAAGGCGGCGCTCTTATGAACCGCAGCGATGGATAAAGGAGGATAGAAACGCACCTCTGAGGGGCTGACGTGGTGATTTATTTTAGAGACGAAAGAAGGTTTATTGTTTTTTAGTGTAAATGTGGCCTCAGCGTTTTAAGTTTTTTTTTTTTTTTGTTAACATTTCGTGAATATTTTCATACCTTCCTCCAATAAACAATCACATTTTCCACAGACACTTCAAGCATAATACGAGTTTTTCCCAGAGACTTGCTGACAACTGCAGGATCCTTTCTGATGATGGGCGCACCGCCTGCTTATAGGAAACTGCAAACAAGCATTCTAATTGTAGCATCATGGGTGGACCCATGAATAAAAGTATTAAGCTGGAAAAGTGAAGCAATTGTTCCCCTGTATCACTTAGATACTCAAATTTAAAGTCCTTCATTTCTATGCCTAACATGCTTTGATTAATCTATTTTTAGCCCAATAGGCGTTTAGAATCCTGTCAGATGGACGAGGCCTGGAGTTGTTTCACCTTAATTAGTCTGCCACCAGCAGCTTGTTTGATTTTGATGCTCTTTAGTAAAAGCTCCACGGAGGACAGAAACACGACGATGCTGTTGAAGTTAGATGAAGCGCCTTTTTTTTTTTCTTCCGAGTGTGGGAATCCAGACACGGCTGCAGAATAATAGGACCGGTTTAAAGCAGCACAACAAGGTGAAAGGCTGGATGGGCCGTGGCGGGGAGACAGGAACCCACTTTAACGCTCAGGCGGCAGCAATCGAAGAGGGGAGAAAGAAGGAAAGTCAAGACGTGAAACCGAAAAAGAGGAAAAAATAACTTTCAAAATTGTTGTTTGAAATATATAATGTTACATGTTAACAGCACACTGATGAAAAGTGACAAGTGGTTTTCTGCCCATTTTGATCAAAGTTAATTTATTTCACTAATATTAAAATTGAACAATAATTGCTTCCGCTCATCAAAAATCTTCCAAATACAGCTACAAAAGTACAACACATGACTTTGTTTTTAATTTCTGTGCTGGTGTAAAAAAATAGTTTCCGATTAATTCTTTAATTTTTTATTTTATTCTCAATTGTTTTTTTGGGTAACCATGTGTACATAGTTGTTGATGTACCTTTTGTTCATTGTTGAATGTTTATTGTTTTTCTTCTTTCTGCTCCCATTCATTTCCACTGCATAAGATGCCTTGAAGTTTTGTTTTTATGCATTTGTGTTCTTGTGGAAATTAAATAGAAAATATATCAAATGTAATATTTACTTTAATATTTTTGTTTGATTTCTTAGTTTTTTTCCTTAAGTGAACCTTTATACTGTTACGCAGGCTTCTATGAAGTTGTAACACTTTTTTTTTAGACATTTTTATAAAGAAAAAGGCAAAAAAGGAGTAACCCAACATGCTGTTTTCATTTAGCAGTGATTAGAAATATAGCAAAAATCAATTTTTTAATGGTATAAAATCACACTGACATAAATTTCAGATATGAGATTTTGTTTGTTTATTTATTTGTTTATTTAAGACAATTTTTTAAAATATATTTGTAAAAATGCTAATATATAAGATTACAGACTTTTAGGATAATTTCCATCTTTAGTCCCTCAAAACAAGTGGATGATCTTTAAGTATTTAAAACAAAGAAAGGATAGCAGAAGGCAGGAGATATAGAAACAACATTGATGGGGTTGTTGATGGAAAAGCACAACAGTAACTCAATAAACATGAAAACAACTATTTTAGGAAAAAAGTAGAAAAAAACATACAATAAATTAGCTTGTTGATGTATTAATAGTAATAAATAATTTATGTTCCCTATCAAACCAAGTTATAATACATTTTTAAAGGTAGTTTTCAGTTTTACAGCTGGTTTTTTTCCTACTTTAGTTGTCATTTCTCATATAGATCAGATGGACAAGTTCCAAAGGTCATTACCAACAACAGTAGCCCAACAGCTTTTGACACCACCTCTGCCTCTGTCCTCATCTATTGGTGTCACTCACTACCCCATACAGAGATTTCATCCATATCTCTCAGACCTTTCTTAGCTTATCCACCTTCAAATCTTAACCCTTCTGCTTCACTTTAGGTGTGCCTCATGGCTCCGTCCTGGGGGCACACTTCTTTATCCTTTACCTCCGCCCACTTAGCAACATCTTCCACTGAAAATCTTGTTTCTGCCGTTTTTAAACAAGAATTTTTCTCATGGAGGACATTAAAAAAGAAAATTGAGCTCAGAATTGCATTTCTGAGTATTAGTTTATTCACATTACTGTGAAGAAATGTGATTGGAAAAAGCTTGTAGTTGTGAATTAGAACCTCAACCAGAAAGCTACAAGCTCCCTGCTCCACTTTAACCTGATGCATCCATTTGCAAACAAATAGACATACGTATGTTTTAGTCGTTCTCATCTGAGCTGGAATCTGGCTCAAAAACTACATCTGGATAGTTCTAATATTTCTCTGCGTTTTGTTGCACCGATAATATTAGGTTTGGGTTGTTAGGGGCTGTAAGCTAGTGGGAGAGAGTGTAGGCAGATGGATGATGGGAAGTAGGGGTGGAATTATGCGGCACCAACTCTTAAATGGCACTTTTAAATAGCTCAAAAGATGATCAGAGGGGGGCTTCAAGAGTCAATTACACTGTTTTGTTGATGACACCCAGCTTTATATTAGAAGCAAACCCACTTCCTGTCTCCTACCCTCCTCCCTCCCCAAATGTTTATATTTAATGCTGATTCATCCAAAATTTCCTCAAAACAAACAGAAAAAAAACTAAATTCTTTCTTGCTTGCACCAAATTCACTCTTTTTTTGGATTGATTTCTTTCTCAGTCGCCCCCTCCATTCAGGTTGTCTCTGGGTGTCATCCTCGACAGCACTCCGTCATTCCGGTCCCAAATCGATAGCTTCCCTCAGTCAGCATATACCCACCTACAACACAACCAGATACTTATTTCCCCTTTCGCGTCCTCTATTTTCTTGTGTTACCACAGTTTTGTCACTTCCTGCATCGATTACTGCAGCTCTCTTCTCAATGGTCTTCCACAAAAACTCCTCCATAACCTCCAGTTCGTCCAGGACTCTGCAGCCTGCGTCATAACAAAGACTCCGTCTTCTCACCACATCGCCCTCATCCTGAAAGAACTCCACGGGCTCCCTGTTAGCTTCACAATTCCATTCAAAATCCTTCTGTACACCTCTGAGGCCATTCAGCCCCTCTCCCCAACGTGCTCGTCTGACCTCCTTCATATTGCAGCTTCCACCTGCCGCCACAAATCCATCCGTTTGGAACTGATCTTCTTAAACTCTTCCCTCTATTTGTTCCGTCTCTATTGTTGGTCACGTTTTTCCGTTTTATTTAATGTTTTCTTTTGAAAGGCGCTTCTTAAAATAAAATGTATTATTTTCTCTAATTCAACATCTGACATCCTGCTGAGAGCTGAATGTGGAAAGGTTGAATGCCTGCGCAACCATTTTCGCCATTAGCTTAAAAAAAACCACCAGTGACACGAAGCTTTCGCTGAGGAATGATGGGGCTGCAAATAAAAGCTGACACGGCTGCTGTTAGGTTTTTTTTTTCTAGTAATAGGTAATCAAACTCATTACTGTCTCTGCAGCAATAACAGCATTCCTGGTATTGGATGTAAAACAAGGGCCCATTTGGTTGAAGCAGTTTTCCTCTCAGGCTCTCATCCATTGAAGCTGTGGAGGTTTGCAGCTCCTCCTTTGGTGCAACAGCAATGTTAATTGAACAAACAATACCCGACCATCTCAAGACACAGTTAACAAGTTCTTTGTAAAAATACATCATAAGACAAGAATGTAAAAGAATGAAAGGTACGTTTTATTAGTAACAGAGAGAGAATATGAATAGACTTTCCATCAAACTCATTTTGACAGGTGCCCCGCCCCCACGATGACAACAATTTTTATATAAATCTTATTTTATTTAAAACGTATAACTCTCCCACCATGACATAAATATATTTTATATAAATTATATTTAATTTAGATCAAATGTATGTACAATTGGGGGAGGGGCAGTTATACATTTTATGTAAATTTCATATGAAATTTATATAACATTTTTAGGTTATTTTAGGTTTATATATTTTACATAAAATGTATATACATTTTAAATTTACTTCATATTAAAATTGTGTCATGGGGGGGGGGGGGGGGGTATTCCTGTTCTCTCCAATAGCCGCTACCACTGATTTAATTTTGATAAACAAGTTAACAATTTAATTCAATTTATAGTTAGATTAAATATGAAACTGCATTTAACATTTCTTTTAAAATAAATTTTAATTGGCTGTAAAAGGGAATTTTTAAATTAATCAAAAAATGTGTTCATGACTTGTAAATAAAGCCCACAAAGCTCATTAATAAAGAGATGAATTTCTGCATAGAAACTAAATAAATAAAACTTTTATCATAAAAATAGAAATTTTGATTATTCACTTTGATTTACTAATTAAAACCTGTTCAGTATCAAATATTATTTTTTATGGCTTGGCTCTTTTTATTTTTATTTACAAGTTAAAAATGAGGGAAAAATTAAAACTATAAATGAAGTAGAAACTATCTCCTTCAGCTCTGCTGTTTCCGTCTGAAGTTTTCAGACTCTTCAATGTTCTTTTGCTAACGTAAGAGAATATTTTCATTCCTCTTTGTTGTTCTGTGTTGAAACAGGACGTTTCATTTGGAGCAGGTGACGCATGCAACACTTTTTCACTCCCCTGATGTGCATGACAGTTACATAAGGCAAGTTGACAAATGGACTTGTATGGAAACGTACAGCTCCTTCTTTTACATATGAAGCTCTGAATTACCAACACAGAACCCTAGAAAGCCTCACTGATTATAATTGGATTTTGAGTTGCTAAAGGTTCCAAATTTCTTTGTTTTTGACACCAATCTAGAGATAAAACTTCCCAAGATGCTCCACGTCTTTTATCTTTTAGCACGGCTCCGATAAACAGACAACTATGGTTTTTCCTCATAAATTTATGACTTTTTTTCTTGTAAATTTATGTGTTTTAAAGTCATAGATTTACGACTTTTAAAATAATAAATGTACAACTTTAAAACACGTAAATTAACAAGAAAAAAGTCATACATTTTGCATACGACTTTCAAAGTCATGTACATATACAGCTTTATTCTCTCAATTTAACTATCATGACTTTTTTCTTGTAAATTTCTGACTTTAAAGTCATAATTAAATACAATTTTTGCCTGTAAAAAGGTCCTAATACTCAATTGAAATAAATTAAAACTTGTTGGTTCAAAGTTTTCATTTGTGTATTTCTAAAGACAGATAATTTCTAGAAAATTCTAAATTTAAATTGATTTATGGAAGCTTTTTGCTGATACACCATAAAATAGAAAAATACATGATGATATACTGCTGTTAGTTAAACAATCTATTAACTTTTTAGTGTTGCATCAGAATATATAAAGTAACTTTTTCTAAAGATCCCGATCCGGAACTTATCAGTCGAGTCAGGTTACTTCTCCATGTACCCTTAAATGTAATAAACATCCGGAAACAAAAGCCCATTTGCTCTGAGATTTCAACATCATGAGGGCATACAGTTGGTTGGATTTCTTCCTGTTTAAGCAGAGATAAACTCAAGTTTGAGCAGAACTGGTCCTGTGACAGAATGACTGACTATTCAGGCACTCAACAGTGGCTAGGATAGGCCCCAGCAACCCCCGACCTGGAAAGCGATTAAGCTGTTTTAGAAGATGGATGGATGGACAGAAGTACATTCCTCAAGCCGTCCAAGGTGAAAATTTCATTACATCTTATCTCATTGGTTATTCTTGGAATGACTTTCATTACTTCAGTCATTTCTGCGGCGAGGCTTTATGGTTGGCCTTACATTTTTTAAAGTATGAAGTCTTCTATGATTGCAATTACAGCTCCCAGAGTCTGTGTCTTATTGCCTCATTCATTAATGCTTGAAAGGAAAAAGGCTTTCAGAGAAAAAGCACTTTTCTGAAAAAAGGTGATCCTCTGAAGTGGTAAAAAAAAATACTTTATCGAAAATTCACTGGTTAGGTTAACTTGTAACTTGTATTTCATTTTTGATTATTTGTGTATCAAATATTTTTTTCTTTTTCTGTTCTAATATATCCAAGCACGCAAGTTTATTTCTAAAACACAATTCCTACCCAAGGCAATTCAAAGTGCTGTACACAAATATTTAAAATTACAAAACAGGAAAAAAATCTATTGATAAAAACACAAGTGAAATCAACAAGATTAAAATTCAGACATTTAAAATATTAAAAAACATACACTTAAAATAGTTCCACTTCATTATCTGTTACATTAGGATTTAGTTTTTATTTAATCACATTTTAGCTGGCTTGTGTTGCCAGGTGCAGTGAAATCAGCCCGAAATCTTCTGAATTCACATAACAAGCTGCTTTGTGTGAGACGGATTGGAGTGGCATTTGCAACAGTCAATCAGATTTGACCTGACTGTGATTAGAGGAGAACTCACAATGACACTATGGAGCAGCTTTGTGTTCCGATCTGTTCCTCCATGTCTGTCACTGCGTTCAATTCTTCTGGTTTTGGGCTGTTTCTTGACACTTTAACTCATTCTTTACACCCAAACAAAGAAATGCAAAACTTTACATGTTTCATGCATGAGGTTTTAACTGCAGAACTGCTTCTGAAACAAACATCTGCACTGCAAACAAGGTGGCCCAATAAAGGAAAATAGCAACAATCTTAGAAAGAAAGTAACTGTCTGTCCATGCAACGAGAAATTTTACTATAAAACATCAAGGTCCACAAACAAAAAGTTCCACAAGAGCATTCAAAAAGTGATAAAATAAGCTAAAAAAATCTAACTGTTTGATCGAATTACTACAAATTAAACGTTTTATTTCCAAAAAAAGACTTTTTTTTTGCTAGTTCTTAACAAATGTTTTTATTTGTGATTTTTTATTATCATCATGGTAATAAAAACCCAAAATAAAAGACTAATTGTATAATAAAATGTGAGCAAAATAAGAAGTTGGTCTACTCTAAAAAAAAACCTAAAGCTAAAAAATAAAATCAATTTTTTTTTAAAAACAATAACAATGAATGCCAATCTTACTTGATTATATTCATTGAACTTTCAAATAACACCCTTAAAATTTAGCCTAAGGATGTTTTTTTTTTCAAGTACTAAATCAAGTTTTAAAGTATTTTACACTATGAAAAAACATTTTTGACTCAATATAATAACAATTTCCCTTTTTCTAGATCCCAGCTCTTAATTGGACAAGAACTTCTTGACTGTGTCGATTTTGAGACGAGCTTGGAAAGGAGTCGAGCATAAAATATCTTGAAGGTTTTAAACCTTCAAAAGCATCAAATCATTGGCAGTGTGGTGCCAGACATCACTTTTTGCTTTGTGAGACCTCTGTAAGTTTGAGGAAATTCAATATAAAATTTCTGTGGATTTTGAAAATCATCAAAAGTTAAAAAAAGAAAGTTATTCCTTTGTGGCAATGCTAGAATGTAAATAGTTTTCTTATAACTTTGTATGGATTTTCCTTAAAAACATCCAAAAAACTCAACTTTACTGAAAAAGTTTGATAAAATAATCAAACTATCCAGCATTATAACAGATCACAGTTGCTGCAAGTTGGATTTCTGGCTGAAAGCATCATTTAAAAGTTTCAGAATCATCTCCAGCACGAAGCACATTTTTCTGATCCCTGAATCTGTTGCTCCTTTTCAAACAACTGTATGGCAGAACTCTCCTTGACATAAGACGACTTTATTGATGAATGCGTTTGTTTTTCTGTAATAATTATTCCACAGCTGTGTAGCCCTGTAGTTTTTTTGTTTAAAAAAAGCTTTTCACAACTTGACTTTAAATTGAGCTTTCAAAACTTTTTGTTTTTATTTTCAGCACTTGAGATCAAAAAAAGGATAATTTTATGTCAAGGGAAATTCTCATCATTGACTTAACCCTTGAACACCCGAGGCGTCGTCAGGGACGCTTAACCATAAAATCTTTAACATATTGTAACTTTTCGACTGTTAACACGATCAATGTTATTATGTTGATGGTGTTGACGGTTGAAAAGTTACAGTTAATCAAAGAACATATATCAGGGGTACCCAAACTTTTTCGCTTAAAGGCCTGAATTCTAAACGGGATCCCGGTCCACGAGCCAAATACATTTTTTTTTTTTTGCATGTCATGAAATAACAGGAGAAATTAAAGAATATGGTTTAATTTATCTATTTTGATTCAGTATTCATTAAGTTAACACACATTAGTAAGATTATAAAGTAAATAACATTTGTCTTTGAACCTTTAACAGCAAGGCCTCACTAGACATTTTTAATAGAAAAACAAGAGCAAGCTAAACCAAACTTTCTTCCAATGAAAACAGAGAAACTGGGATCCTGATGAGAGACATGGAGCTGCTCTTTTGACTTGACCCTTTTGCCGTTGTATCTCCGTCTTGGCTAGCCGAAAAAGACGGCTAAAAGCATCGGAAATGACTATTGGGAATTTCGAACACAAAAAACCCCAGGACTGATTCACTTGGGGTTTGTTTCACCCATAGCCGCAGGGAAAGAAAGTGCGAGCAGCGCCATCCGGAGGCTGAAAGTATATTACAGACGTAGAGTTTCGGAACATCATAGAGAACCAATGAGAAACGGGTAAGGGGTTTTGACCTAACACTGCTTCTGCAGCCGAGACTTGGCGGCCATGACAAACACTGAAGCTCTGGTGTTAAAGGGTTAATCAATGTTGATCTATAGCAAAGACTATAGAACGTCACATCTTAAATGACTTTAGTAAAATAAAAGCTCATTTAATAAAACCAGGGAGCAGCATCGATATGAAGTAATTATGGGTAAATATGAAAAGAAACTTTTAGAATCCTCTCCGAGTTCAGCTAAAACATTAGAGCTCTGAAGAAAACTCAGGAGTTAATCTGAAAGGTTTTAGAAAATGAAGAAAAAAAATACAATTTTAGCAAATTCTCCAATGAATTTAAAGCTAAAAGCCAACATTTTCCATAAATTTGGAAAGATTTTCCTTTTTTATTTATTTTCAGTCCTTTTGCTCAAAACTGCTACATTTTCTTTTTAGCTGTTTATTATTGACTTGTTTTTGTGACTTTTCAGGCAGACTGTGTGAATAACAATAAAAAAAAAAAATTGAGTTTTTTTTTTTTTTAAAGGATCCTCAACAGATTGTCAGTCTCAAAGGCTTTATTGGACTTTTTGCATTTTTAGTTCAAATAAAAATCTGTAGCATGAAGATCTCATCAAACACAGGAGGCATTTTATTTTGAAAGGAACTTGAATGAGCTTTTTGTAAAATAAGTTAATTTAATGAAGAAAAACTCAATTGTAGAGACTGTTTTAAAGATATATTTTATAAATGAATTGCCACAAAAAAAATAAATGAACTGGTTTTTTTTTTAACTTTGAAGTGGGACCTTGCGGCTGTCGTTGGATTTTAGTCGATAATAAACTGGATCCTATGGCTCATTTTGCACGAAAGGTTGACGATTTTGTCCTGTTTTTAAAGTAAACGTGTAAACTCATAAAATTGGAGCTAGATCTTCAGTTAAAAAAACCTCAAATGAACAAGTTGGAAGAGAAAAACTTGTAAATTACCCATTTGCCAACCGAAGTAAGTCGTTTATTCATTGTTTGGTCATCAGGCTGGTTCTTGTTGTTGAAGATAATCTGGGCCAAACAAAGATGGAAGCAGCTGCGGGGACTGCGTCCATTCTGAAAGGAGCGCATGTGGCGCCTGATTGCGCGCATGAATCAATGCGCGCAATCACGGCAGCTGTGGTGTGGTTATATAAAGAGAAGCGAATCGAAGCTGGAGAATAACATAAAACAAACAACCGAGGTGGGATATTTACTGAACACTGAGGAAGACAGAAACGCGTCTGGAGACGCGTTTGCGCGCGGAGCTGAAGTGCGCATGCGGACTCGCTGCTTCTTAAACTTTAAACACTCGAGGATTCACACAGGAAGATGTTCTCATGGACGGCAGTGAGGCTTCAGATGCGCTAGTGGGCGCTTTAAGAATGAAATCCGACACGTTTTCTCTCCCCTCCTGTTGGGAATTTCACCAAGTGAGCTGCTCAAAGGACCTGAGGAAGAGCTCATCCTACGTAACGCAGCCAGCCTCTTTAACGATAACTGACAGTACTAATGCTCAGAGGCTTAAAGCCGACAGTAAAATCTATGAGAATCCCTCACTCTGCGTCGGTCGGTGCGTCAATGTGGATAATTTGCGGGGCTGCGCAGTCTTTGCAAGGCACCCATCATGAATGAGAGCAGCTGCAGAGCATCCAGATGAGAGGGGGAGACTCCCAAACATCATCTCTGCAGTGAAAACTGACAACAACTCTTGGAATTTGCGTAAAAAACATTTTGGCGCAGCAGTATTGTTTAAAAAAAAATCATATATGTATAAGTGAAAAAAAAAAAGATTTTTTTGTTCAGTTTCCATGACAAAATGTACTCATTTTCCTTTTGTGTGTCAGTCAGTGCTTGACACAGCTTTGGTGGGTAGAGCCTAAAATGTAGGAGGGATCACATTCATTCTTGCGCGCGAAAGGAGGGAAGATTTCACAGGGAAAAAGCTGGAGAGGAAGAAAAGTGGAGAGAGCCTCCACAGCGGCGGGAAGCTCTTTCAGCACCACTCGCTGGTGGACAGCGCCTGAGCCGCTCCAACATCTGGTCCGAGAGTATCACTGCGTCTGCGCCAGGCAAACACACCACTGATTTTTATTTTTATTTTTTTACCTTCCACCAAGGCTTCTTCTATTTTTTTTATCTGTATTTTTTTTATTTTGAAATTCCTCTTTCTACTCTTTGTGGCGGGTTTCCAGCAAGAAAGCAGCAGCGGAGTCAGGAGCTGAGTGGCTTTCCAACACGGCTGCAGGAAGACAGGAGAGATCATAAAACCAGAAGAGCTACTTCTGTTCCTCCAGTTAAACATCACTTGTTTTGAAAGGATTTGAAGGTAAGCCAGTTTAATTTTTCCTCTATATTCCATTTTCATGTGCATTTTTTTTTGTTGTTGTATGGACAGTGAAGCGTCAATAGTGCAGCTGTGTGTTGGGGCTCATGCTTTCAGAGTATGGACACTGTTTTGAGCCAAAGCACAGAATAGTTAAAGCAAAAATAATAAAATACAACTTTTATTTTGAAAATCCTTTCTGATTTTTTTCGCTTGAATTTGTCAAATAAAAACTGGGAGGAAAAGCACAAAGTCTCTCTGATCAACAGATGAATTTGATGCTGAGAGGTCGCTTCACTGTAAGCGGGTACAATGAGCCTCTTCATTAGCTGCCCCCCCCCCCTTCTTTTTTCATCCCTCTTTTCTGCTCTTCTTCTCTGGAACATCTAAGGAGTTATTTATGTGTTTGATTTTGTTTTACTGTAAATTTGGCTGCTCCCGCATGTGACACAGCTGCATCGTCCTCGCTGGCGTTTTGAGAAGCATCTGTTCATGTTCTGTCAGCAAATAATTGATGCTTTTATTTTTAAGCCTTGAAACTAGGATAGTAGCAGTGACAAAACTGTTTGCACACACAGCTCTCATACAAGTTCATGTAAATTTGCTTTTATATTTAGATATTTTTCTATTCACACCTGTGCGTTTTGCAGCAGTTTTTTTTTTTTTGGTTTCCCGCTTAATCTTTTGAGTGCCATATCCACATGTGCTTCAAAAGCCTCTCTGATGGGTTTCAATTAGTGGCAATGATTTAATTTGAGGTGACAGGCCGACTCTTCACATTCACACACAAAAAAAGGTGAAGCTCAGCTGCTTAATATTTTTGCACCTTTCCTCTCATGGATGAATTGCTCTCGACAGAAGAGATTCATCAACTAATTTCCAAGAAGCTAAGATAATCTACTCCCTGCTTTACTCTGGCTCATCCAAACATTTATATCTTCTGTAAATGTACATTTTAAAATCCCCCCTCCGATGAAAATCCTGTTTTTTGAGTTTTTCAGATGTGTGTGTGGGATTTTCCTTATGAAAGAGAACAAATATAGTAAGAAATCATTTTGTTTTAGCATTTCAGAGTATTTCTTCTTTTAAATCGCTGTCAATCAAACTGTCGCAGAAAGACTCTGTTTGAATTAATGAGCCTTCTTTACAACAGCTCTGCTGCACATGCACTGAACTCCATCTTCCCATTGAATCAAATGAGCCGCCGTTCGCATTTCCGTTGTCAAATCAGTCGTCACTGGATTTTTTGTGTGTGTTGGAAAATCTCCACGAGACTCCATCTTGATGTGACCACTCATTTGACTGCAGTCTTTTGGAGTAAGTTTGGTCCATAAACTCCACCCATAATGCTTGACATCTTTGTGTATCAGCGGTGAGGATTTACGCAAAGCGAGAAACAGCGCCATCATAATCAGATAGGGAGGACAGGGGCGGAGCTGCTCAGCTCCAAGAGCCCCGCCCCCTCAGAGGAGATTTTGGAAACAGAGGCTTCAGATCAACATGAAAAATCTCTGTTTTAGACATTTAGGTTGTGGGATTTTGGCTAAAAACTTCATGATCATAATTAAAACTCTACTGGGAACTTTTTTTTATTGTTTTAATTGTCATAGGGGGACTTTAAAGATCAATCCGTTGTGTTTTAAATGCCTTTTCTGATGACATATATTAAGGAAATTGGGCTTAATACGTATTTCTTCATTAAAATTTTGTTGAATCGGGATTATTTGGATGGATTATGGGAAGTGGGGGTAGGATTATTCAATGGCAATAGTCAATTTTGATTAACTACTTCACTCTGCAGGAGTTATGTCCAAGAAAACAACACAGGTTTTTAAAAATTTAGCTAAAAACGACAATCATATACATATTTTTTCCAATAGATCAAACGAAGATCAGAGTGGGTCCTTACATAATAAATAGTTGAAACAACTACACCCTGTCATGAGAAAACCACTGGATATCTTCATGGAAAAAGTTCAGGGGTTAATTGGGAATTCATTAATTTTTTATTAGTGATAATTTGCAAAAACCAGTACAAATCATATATATCACAGATTTGTCATCAGTTGTCAGGTTCCTCTTTTTTTTCAAAATCAACTTTTGTATGTCCAGATCCCAAAAAAACAAAAGCTAACAGCAGGATGAGTCACATTTCTCCTACTCACATCTGTGAGGAAACAAGCTCATCTTTTCTTGGTTTTGTCCCTCTGCCTTTCATCAGTGACAGTTTGTGCCTAATTATCCCACACTTCTGAGCCATCACTCTTTATTTGCAGCTCCTCACGCTGTCACTATTGTTTCAACCCTCTTCTGCCGACACTTACTTGCATGGGAGAAGGCACCTGTCCGGCTCCCACACACCTCTCATAATTTCCCCGAAGACACCATGTGCACATTTTCAGAGATTACCTTTTTTTTATTTTGAAGACGGAATGAGCCGTGGCCCCTTTGAAAGCTGTGCACCATCCACAACAACACCAATTACACGTCTGCGATAGCTATCGGTTATTGAGGTTAAGGTTCGGGCCGCAGTTCTAGTTGGGGCCACTGACTGGAGGCGGGATTTGTATGCAACCTGAGAGGAAGAGCAGCGCCAGAGGCCGGCAATTACTGCAAAATGTACGACTGACAGCTTAGAGAAAGGAGTCTTCATATTTGAAGGGGATACTTGGACGGTTAAGTGGGAAGCTGATGTCTCTAATGATGCACGATAGAATATTAGGTAGTAGAAAAACAAGCAAGAAATGCTTCATGTAAATCTTATAGAAGACTTGGAAAAAAAAAAAAAAAGGCTGTTACTTTAAACCTCAAGATCCAAATGACTTTCCCTGAACTGCAATCTCTTTGAAAGCTGAAAATGTTCCTCTTATACCCAGAAAGCCATCCGGGGATGTGTTTACTGTCATTTCCCTGCTCTTTTGTAATTCATTTTCCATGCTGCTGTGAGTTAGTGTGACATTATAGGAATGGGGCAGGATGAATTATTCTGCGCGTCGGCTTCTCTTCCCTTTTCTTTCACACTGTCCTGAAAAGCGGGGGCATACGTCAGCGCCGGAATTCTGTGGAGAGACAGGGAGCACAGACACAGTTCTGTGGACAGAGGGAAGGGTCTTTTGAAATTCCATTCATCTGTTGGCTCTCTATCAGTGAATCACAGCAACGGCACGTCGGCGTTCTGGATCCCTCCTATTGGGTCTCAGCTCCTGCTGTTCCATCTGTTGGTCGTCTGTGTGGCTGACCACAGGCGGATGATCTCCAAAACAACAGCAGATCCATTTCTCCTATTATCAACATAATCCTATTTTCTCAAACTGCTGATTCTTCCTCTTTGTGATCCTTTAACTAGCTTTTAAAGCTTAGCGGTTTCCTGCCAGCGCATGCTCCAGCGAAAACTTCTGATTCGACAAAGGATTCTTTGAAATCGTCCAGCCAATTTAAACTTTCACACTAAGTTGTCACAGAATTGGAGCTGCAACCTGACTGCAGGTCAAACTGATGACACTCCATTCTAAAACTAGAACTCATTTTCAGGAATCTATCAACAAATTTTATTTAATTTCAAGAAAATAGTGGATTTGCGTTGTAATTGTTATAAATAAACACCAGTTTTAATTTGCTGATGTATAATCTGTAATACCTAATTTAATCCTGCATAACAACCTGAGAAACTGCCAAAAAATGCACTTCCCTGTAGTTATAAGTAGTTATAATTGCATTTCCTCCAAAATGAAGACTTTCTGTTGAAGAGTGAGTCATGATCTGGAAGAAATTTTATGCACAGGTTGCTAAGAATGAAGAAAAAATGTATTTTTTTTAATGTTTTGGTTCCAATTAACTTGTGACTCTCTTTGGGTTTTCATTAAAACTTGGCAAAAAATTTCCCACAAAAAAAAAGAAACTACCTTCTCGTGAACAGTTAACTTCCATGCTATGGTGTGAAGAAAATGTCTTTTTACACTTATTTTTTAGAAAAACCTTTCAAACATGAATGCAAATATATATATTTATATACAAGAATAAAAAAATAATGACTTTGATGCAATTCAACCACAAGGGGTCACAATACGATTCTTTTAACCCTTGAACTCCAATGTTCCAGTGTTTATGTTCTTTGATTTACCGTAACTCTTCAACCGTTAACTCGATCAACGTAATTCCAGCAGATTCTGAAGGAGAAAAGCGGCTCGATGAGCTGAAATTACGTTGATCGTATTAATGATTGAAAAGTTACAGTATGGTAAAGATTTCGTGTTTAAGCATCACCGGCGACACCTCAGGTGTTAAAAGGTTAAATGTGTTGGTCCCCTAGTCCAGGTAAATTTAGAGCGTTGTGTTAGGAAAGGGCATCAGATGGAAACCCAAAGCTAAATCAATCCCAAACCCAATCCCACCTGAATGGTCTTGACCCAGGTTAACATCAACCACCAGCAATGCTGTTGACCTACAGGCTGCTGGAAATTGGACGACTGAACTAGTGGTGGAAAAAAGAGAAGAGGAAGGAAGGGAGAGAAAAGGAAAGCCAGCAGTGAAGGATGCGGAGTGGGAGGTTAGAGTGTCTGGACTTTGAGAAGGAATAGGTGGATAAGCTTTGAGTTCAAGAGACCAGATGAAACTGTGAAGGCGGAGGTAGGACTGCACCAAGGATCAGTTTTGAGCTCCTTCATGTTTTTGTGGTGACGGACAAACGGAAAGATGATGCTCGACAGGACTATATGTGGATGATCATGTTTGCAGATGACACTCTGATCTGCGGGTGGAGAAACATTTAGAGGTTGTTCTGATTAGCAACAGAAAACCAAATCTGTGTGTAAACAAGAGGGACTGAAGTGGAGCGGTGAAGTTACAGGAAGCAGCGGTGACAACGATGGAGGACTTATCTTCTTAAGGTCAACAGACAGTGTTGGAAAGAGGTGAAGAGGCGTGCGCAGGCAGGTTGGAACAGGTGGAGGAAGGCTTCAGGTGAGATGTGTGACTGAAGAGTGTCAGAACTGAAAGGTGCAGAAAGCAGACAGGTGAGAGCAGCCATGTTGTTGGTTTGGAGACAGTAGCTTTGATGAAGAGACAGGATGCAGAGATGATGAAGATGTTGAGGTTCTTTTCAGGAGTGACGAGGATGGACAGAAACAGGACTGAATCCATCCAAGGAACAGCTCATATATCGCAATATTTCACTTGGTGATACTTTAACACGCTGATATTTAAGTACTTATTTGTGATTATCTTACTTTTGTTTTCCACCTAAACCCCCGTCCACTAGTTGGCAGCACAGCACACTCAGCCATTTTGAGCAGCTCTACATCACAACCAAATCAGCAACAAGATCTTGCAAGAACTTTGTGGTTTTTGTTCTTATGAGACATTTACTATTTAGATTTTACTTGGAATGGGTACCGAACCAAAACTCTGTGCCATGTAGCTGCCAGTATCCGTATACAGTAGAAGTGATTAATGTTGTGATTGTTCAATAAAATGAATTAGACCATATTATTACAATCAAAGACGCATTACTATTCAGGTAGAGTTTTTTTTTTATTATTAACTCTCATAAAAAAGTTTAAAATTGTTCTGGTACAGTCTTGGGATATATCGCGATATTGTATCACGAGATACGTATTGGGATATGTATTGTATTGCCAGACTCTTGCCGATACACACCCCTAATACCCTTTAGAGATTATTATAATCTGATAAAGTGAAGAAAATCTGCCATTACTTGGTTAGTTTAAGACTAAGTCAGAATAATCTCTTTTTGTCTTCTAGTAATGATTTGTAAGTATAGAAGTTGCTAAAAATGTCATCATTATTTTTTTTTTCTTATTTTTATTTTCATTTTTATTCATTAATAGGAAAAACATACACTATAACCTTGAGTTGTAAACTCAAACATAATGGAAGCAAAAAAGAAAACACTTAAAAAAGAGGACAGAAGGAAGAAAAACTTAAAACTATTTTTTATTTAAGGTTATAAAACGGACTATATATACATAAAAAATTTATTTTGTGCATTTTCAAGCAAAAAAGACGTTAAGTTACAACATGTTTTTTTTTTTTTATGAATCAATGCAAAAAGTCTCAACAACACCATAACAGGATGTTGAAATTCTGTTTGAACAGGCAGTAATCATGTCTCTCTATGGTTCAAACTGATTAGGAAGCCTGTATGCGGCCCTTTGAACACCTGACTCATGGTCAAATCCGCGGGAGATTAAATAAACTGTTTGCTAGAACAAAACAGAAAAAAACCAACGTTACCTCCCGAACTAAAGTCGAGCATTTTGTTCTCGTATCTGCTCCTCTGTCGCTCCCTCTGCACACATTGTGGCTTTACAATAAAACACTATTACCAAGTTTACTTCAGACAAAAGCCACTTCGAGGCTCAGTCACTGAAAACAAATGCTGTTTTTGAAATGATGCTGTTGTTGTTTCTCTGGGAAGGACAGCTGCAGTAATTGTTTTGTCTTGTTTGGTGTCAGTAACATGGACAAATAAGGCACTTTTTCATGGTCGGGTGCACGCGTCGGCATGAATAAACTGTTAATTTGGTAACCTGTTAGGTTGAGTGTGAAGAGGCTGTTTTTCAGTTCCGGCTTGCTTTGAATAAAGTTGAAGGCTGTGGTTGCGGTGTGTGTGTGTGTGTGTTTTTTTCCATTGTCGTCTTTTGTGTGTTCAGCAGTTAAACCTCTCCTCCAGCAGATGGATTTATGTGGATCTGATGTGTTTGACATTCTGTTTACTCCGATGATTCATCTTAATTCCTTCACTGAAAACTTCAGGATCTTCAATCTGACAGGAGCACAAATAACCCAGAGTTTCCTAAAAATGGAAACTCGTCTAACTCGGCTAATTGTTTTTGAACTGCAGAAATTTGCGACACTTGAACTCTAAAGCCTCATTTCCACTGAGCGGTCCGGTATGATACGATTCGGTACGGAGTGAAACGGTATGGACCAGTTAATTTTGCCAAGCGTTTCCACTCAGTTAAGCCTCAACTCCAACTGAGTAGTTTGTTTTTACGGTACATGCGGTGTTTGCAGCGTGACCACTAGAAAAGCAACAACTGTGGAAGTCTTCCAGTAGCTTGCTTTTTTATTGCTTTACTTTTTGTACATTGTGTCCATAAGGAATTTTAAATATTGAATTGTGAGCAAAAGAGTATACAGGGGAAAAAAAATGGAATGCTTATAAACGTTAGCTTAAATTAGAGCTACATTGGAGATTTCTAATGTCGTCATCACTTTCTGCCAATCAACGAGTGGCTACAGCGGCCCCGCCCCATCCGATCCGTTCCACTCTTCAATGGACCTATAACTGATGGGGTCCAGAAGAGGTAAGGTCGGTACTGCTTAATGGCTCCATTTAACAATGGAAACGCTCAAAATACTTTACCGTACCGTACCAGACCGCTTAGTGGAAACGATGCTTTAAAGTTCCACTCCAATCATCTTGATCTAGAGCAGGGGTCAGCAACCTTTAACAGTAAAAGAGCCATTTGGGCTTGTTTTCTACTGATCCAAACCTAGAAGGAGCAGCATTGACTTACATTAGCTTTTAAGAAATTTGGATTTGTGTTCTTAACCTTCTTATATTTTTTTAAATAAATATGAATGTTAACTTTTTTTCACGAACAAAAGCAACAAAAAAAAAAAAAAAAAAAAAAAATTAAAAGAGACTAGCATCTCTCAAAAAGGGAATTTTAAAACATTTTTAACTTTAGTAGCAAAAAATCAAGCATGTTTCTTAAGTACTAGCTGATCTTCAAATCAGAATAACATTTCTCTGTAATTTAAAGCATGTTGCTGAAATAAAAGCTAAACTCAAAATTAGCCTAAAACCTCCAGAAGATAACAAATTAGCTAAAAATGTTAGCATATTGCTAAAATATTTGCTAAACTCCAAATTAAAATAAAAAACTAATTAGAGGCCAAATCCACCAAAAAAATCTCGCTTGTTGCTTAATTATTTGCTGAACTCCAAAATAGCCTAAAATTCCTCAATAAGCTAACTTAGTCAAAAACGTTAGCATGTTGCTAAAACAGATGCTAAATTCTAAATTATCAAAATAAAAATTTCAATAGATAAAAAAATATCTGAAAACATCAGTATTTTACTAAAATATTAGCTAAACTCCAAATTAGCATAAAATTCCTCAGTAAACTAAATTAGTCAAAAAAATAGAAGCTAAAACTCTAAATTAGCCTAAAAACCCCAGTAGGTAACATATTACCCAAAAACCTTAGCATGTGGCTGAAATAGAAGCTGAAACTCTAAATTATCCTAAAAACCCCACTAGAAAACAAATTAGCCAAAAACGTTAGTATGTTGGTAAAATAATAGCTAATATTTAGCCAGAGAGCCACTATGGAGAGATAAAAACGTAAATAAACGTGTGGCTCTGGAGCTGCAGGTTGCAGACCCCTGATTTAGAGCAAAGTGGTCCAATGGTTTTGATGTTTTTAGCCAAAATCTAGAACCTTATGTTGGGACTGAGTAAGCTGACCCCTTTCCCATCATCCATCTGCTTAGCAGAGTTGTAAGGACTAAGAGGGACTGAAAACCATACTTGAGTAAAAGTACAGATAGCTTACAGTAAAAATTACTCCATTACAAGTCAATAATACTTGGGTGAAAGTACACTGCTTTCAAAAAATCGGCATTAAACCTTTAAGATTGTGCCAATGCCTCCCATCATGCAATGGCAGTTACATTTGTGACTCCCTTTCCATCAACCCACTAGCTTAAAGCCCCTTACAACGCCAACATAACATTAAAGGTGAAACAAAAACTCAGCCCTATTCAGACGTATAGTTTTGAATCAAATGCCAGCTTAGATGAGGAAGAGGACACATACATGGATCTACGAGTGAATGGAGGGGAGAAGGGATCTTGTGGCTTACCGTAGTCATTTCTATTTGACATCTACAAGCTTTTTTCATGGCATTTCGATAATGAAATACTCAGAAATGCAATGTTACTCGTAATTTTCTTGATATGTTTCAGAAAACACCACAATAACATGTTAAAAACACCAAAAACACAATTTTTCCCAGAGTGGGTCCTTAATCAGTTTGATGAAACTACTTTCTGTTATTCCTCGTTTTATGTTCTCAAATAAAAAAAGCAAAGGGTGCACAAAGTGGCTTGCTTTTGCATTTTTTATTCATGTTCCAAATGCATGAGTTGAGGCATTTTCCCACTTTCTTTGTCAAATGTTAGGGACCGCCTGCTGCTCATTAACATGTATGAGTTCCGTCTATCTTTAGACCTGGCGACATTTAGCCTGGAAACCCCTTCACAGTGGCTGTGAAAAGAATTCCTTTTGCATGATAAAGTTGATCGCGTGTGGCTTCGTAAATAATGATGGGTGCTAAATGGCTGGAAAACAGCTGCGAGGTTTGATTAAAAAAAGAAAGAAAGAAAGAAAAGTTATGGTAAGCTCTTAAGCAGTACAAGGTACTCAGTAAGTCTTGGTGTTGGATTGAGGATAAATTTATTTTAAAATAGAAGAAAACAAAAAAGTTTCTACACAAATGAATGACTTTAGGCCTTTTTAGATGCAAGAGAATCCTCCAGATTAGTTCTTTTTCTGCACAGCAGCACCCGGCTGGCGAAAACCTCCTGCCAGCAGCAGGGGGAAGCTAAGTTCCTAAATCCTGCAGTCAACAGCCCCCCTCCATCTCCCTGTGCACTATTTCTGGCATTGATTTTCATGCAACAGTGACTGGCTCCAGAGGAGGGGAAAAAAAAAAAAAAAAAGCCATATGGAAATATTCCATTATGTGTGCGGTTAGATGTGATCGGTGAGATTTTGCAGGGACGGTCAGTGTTTAGTTTTTTTTTTAGACAGCATTTAATGATTTCAATTATTAAATTAGTGATGATTGTCTAATCTCACCGTAGAACAAATAAGATCTATCTGCACGTGGAGCACTGTCAATCGAGCACTCATATTGCACATTTCAGCAGCATCCACAGTGCTGTGTTTAACAACGTTATGCTGTAAAGAGAGACTGCCATTAGCAGTTTGAGTTGTCTAGCTTGGCCGTGTTTTTGCTCCGTAATGGGCCTGAAGGGCTAATATGTGCACTGCAGGTCCACTTAATGGTGTGCTGATCTTTCAGAGCCTATTACTCTGAGAATCCTTGTCATTGCCCTCGCCCTTCCTCAAGACAACACTTTAGCTCACTGCCGATGAGATGGCTCTGTTTACATCAAGTCATGATTACTGTTACAGGGACAGCTTTCACATCCGACACGTGTAAGTGAGGAATTCCTCAGATGCAGGCGGACTACACTTTTCAAGTTGGCTGAAGGAGCCTGATTCTCTAATGGTTTTTGTTCAGACTTTGACACCATTTGACCAGTTCTGTTTCTTTATTCAAACTGTTGGAGACAAAATAAGAAAATAGAATCTAATCCAAGAAAAAAAATGTAAATAAGTGATTTTATGTTTAAGTTTTTAAGGCACAGATGTCAGACATTTATTTTTTTTCCTTTTTTTAAGAAGGCATTTTTTATGCAAATTAAAAAATTTTTAGCTTTAAAGTGTGTTCTAATGTTTATTCCTCCCAAAAAATAACCTCAAAGCTGTATTTTGCTCCATTCACGCATCTCCAAGCATTTTACTAAAAACCCGCTCTCTGAGGACCAGCCCCTTCCAACCCATGAAAACAAGCAGCTTTTTACATTGTGACATAGATAAGTGAGAACAGCCCCTTCCAAGAAGAGTCTGCGCTGAAGGCTCCACCCCCAGGCTAACACAAACCTCTACTTTCTCAGCAGAGTTGGCCGATGACCGCTCGATCTGCATTTCATTTTTTATGCCCAAAATGCACATCCATCTTTGTAAAACTTCGGATGTTGTTTGTTTTTGTTAGTGAAATGCAGACACACTGCCAAGGTTAGCTTTAGGCTGACCTCATGAAATGGTCGGCACCCACAAGGATGGAGGCGTCCTACTTCCTGATAGGAAAAGAGCTCTCATAAATAACTCAAATTTCACACATAATTTGTTCATTAGAGTGCCAATGGTTATACATGATCATATCTATGGATATAATGTAGTTTACTATAAAAGCTTAAGAAAGCATGATATAGACCCTTTAAAGTCCCACTCCAATCATCTTTGTTTTTTAAAAATGTTCCCGGTGGTCTTATAAGATGAAAAACAAACAAAAAAACAAAAACGTGTTATTTTCTGGGACAATGTTTCTGCAGAGTGGCAGTAGTTCATTAGAAATTTTTCTCTAAATTGTGGATAGGACTGTTGGCACAAAGCAACCCCACCCCACTTCCCATCACCATTGCAGAGCAGAGCAGAGCTGGGAGCTTAGTGGCTATTTAGATCTTCACTTAGATTTAATTTAGAAATACTCAGAGATGCAATTTTGAATTAAATTTTTGTCATGTATGTCCTCCATCATAAGAAAAATGCCACAAAAACATGTTAAAAACGCAATTTTCCTCTTTATGCATTATGGAGTGTGTTTGTAGACCAGCAAGCTGTCCAGGAAGGGCCCCGCCTTTGCCCTGAAGTAGCTGCCCCGTGACCCTGAACAGGACTAGATGATGAATAGATGGTATTACTTGAATTTTTTTTTTTTTTTTTGACTGCAGTCTTTTTCAAGAGAAGAAGAAATTAGGTGGTGGTCAAAACACTTTATCACCAATCCTTTTTTGTCTGACAAAAAAAAAAAGAAAGATTTATTGAAAAATAAAAAAAAGTCTGCACACATCAGGAGGGGTTTTGTCCCACTCCTCTTAGCAGAGACCAGAGTTGACGCTTCATGGTTTTGTTCATCATACTTTGATTTTTGCTGGGTAGCATTGTCCTATCAAAACAGAGCATCACACGCAAAGGTATTTGAAAGCGATTTGAGTTGATCTCATTCAACCACAATCCTTTCATTTAGTTCTCATCCAATTCAACCATTATCTTCAGATAGAAATAGAAATAACAATAATAAATAATAAGTAAATAATAATAGAAATCTTCTATTTCTTAAGCAGAAGGACCATCATGCAATAGCGTTGCTGTTTTCTTGCCAGTTATGCTTTTGGTTGTCTTGAGGTCCATTAAACATCCACAAATGTAGTTCTGAGATATTCCATACGGTTCTGTTGATCATTAAAACTACATAACGGATCATCCTCCATCTTCAGAATAGCTGTATGTTTCTTCCATTTGTGAATAATTACACACGTTTTCATCAACGTTTCACTAAGCTCCTTGGTCTTGAAGCTCCTTCCAGTCTATAATCTTACCCCTGGTATCCTTTGAAAGCTCTTTGGTCTGCAGGGCAGTTTGGAAATCCGGTTGATTTACAGAGCAAGTCCTGATTTATTCTCTTTAGACGAGCCGTAAATATCAATGATTGATCAAACATATATTCCCTTCAGCCAAAAGAAAATCAAGATTTGAATGTTTTTATTATTTTACTTTATAAATGAACCTACCATTATATTTCTCAAATCAAACCTTTTTTTCTCTTATTAGAAAATGTATAAAGCTGTAAAGGTGATGAAAAAATATGTTATGTATTTCATTATTTTTCATCATTGAAATGTTATTAAATGCTGGTGATAAAAGAACAATTCAAGTGAAACGAAAAGTTGAACTGATTTAGTGAAGAAGCAAAATCTGACAATTGATTTGTGTTCTGTGCAAGCTCGAAAACATGAATGTTGGGTAGATTTGTGACAATCATTCATCTGCAGCAGAGAACATGTTTTTTTGTCTTGTTTGTGTCTGGAAGGCTCAGTGATGGATAGAAAAACCCGTCCATATGTGTCCTGCCTTTTTAACAAGGACAGCTGGGATAGGCTCTTTCCCCTGTGACTCAGAACAGAAGGAAATTCACATTAAAACAATTTATATGAATGTCATGTATGAGGAAAAATACAATAGTCATGACTGATGGTGTTGCTCATTAGCTTAAATCCAGATCTGAGGCAGCCTTCCTGCACTAAACCTGTTAAAACCCACACGCTTCATCAGAAGACTTCAGGTTTAAACACGGAAGGCTCTGTTTTCTCCACAGATCTGAACAGCTGCAGGTATTTGCAGAAACCCGAGAGCGCTCACTTCACTCAGTCCGTGTTGCGCCTTTGTTTACGCTCTAATAGGGAAACTGTAGACGTTTTTCTCCATCAACACGAGCACCGCGGCAGACCCACGAAGCTTCATAACTTGGCAGGGGGAAACCAAAGCATGCACACACTTACAGTACACACAGGTGTAGATGCATATACACACACTCGGCCTGCGCTACCGCCTTCAGCTGTTTGCTGGGTGTCACCCATGAGAAATATTAGTACACAGCACAGACTGTGTTTGATATATTGGAGAGCTTCACAACATTTCGTCCTACTGGAAGCATTGACTTAGTAAAAGAGTCTGTTCTAACATTATTTTTTTCTGCCACATTAGACAATTACCATACAATCAGCTCTTATCAGGATGACAAAAATGTATGTGTAACAGGTTGGCGCAAAGCGGCTGTGCTAAGTGACCAGACACAATCTTTTTAGAGGTAGAAGGGTTTTAATTTTCAACAATCACAGATCCTTCAACCTCAATCCTCCTTTCCTGAACAAACAGCTCTGCTTATATGGCCTCTCTCTAATTGGTACAAACCACTGCAGAAGGAATGGAGGGGTCAACATCAACACCCCTCTCATCCAAAATGGTTGGATCTGCACATTCAAAATGGCTGCCAAGCAGGTTAACAAACATTTGTCCAATTAACTCAGGTAAGTGAGCCAACTAAACAAAAAGAAAAGGTGAATACAAGGGAACACAAAAGTAGCAAATAACACTTTGTTACACTCCTCCCCCCCTCCAACAAGGTCACAACCCATTAAACTTCAGCCGTCCTAGACAAACAATCTGCAACAACATTAGAACAACCTGGTTTATATTGCACTGTAAAGTCATAAGGCTGCAATGAGAGGTACCATCCTGCAATGCGGGTATTGGCGTCCCTCATACGGTTTAGCCACTGGAGCGCACGATGATCTGTCTCCAGGATGAAGTGGCGTCCCAGCAGGTAATATCGGAGAGAGTCAATGGCCCACTTCATGGCTAAACACTCCTTCTCCACAGTGGAATATTTCAGCTCTCTGTCCAGCAGCTTCCGGCTTAAGAACGCCACAGGTCTTCTTTCTTGATTCACTTCCTGAAGAAGGACTGCTCCAAGGCTGACTCCTGATGCGTCAGTCTGTAGGATGAATGGTTTCCTGAAGTCTGGTGTGTGAAGCACTGGCTGGGTGCAAAGGGCTTCCTTGAGGTCGCAGAAGGCTTTGTCGCAGTGATCTGTCCAACACACTTTGTTTGGGGCAGATTTCTTAATTAGATCATGCAACACCACTGACCTTTCTGAGAAATGGGGAATGAACTTCCGATACCAGCCCACCAAGCCCAGGAAGCTTCTCACTTTCCTCTTCGTGGTGGGAACTGGAAAGGAACGAATGGCATCCATCTTGTCCACCTGCGGCTTTATTTGTCCAAAGCCGATGACAAATCCAAGGTACTCCACTTCCTGATGAGCCACAGCACACTTATTCGGGTTGATGGTTAGTCCAGCAGTTTGGATGCGCTGCAAAACATCCTTAAGGTGGGATACATGATCAGACCAGGACTTGCTAAACACCACCACATCATCGAGATATGCAGCAGCAAACTCAGTCACATCCCTCAAAACATAGTCCATAAGCCGCTGGAAGGTTGCGGGTGCTCCTTGAAGGCCGAATGGCATCACCTTAAATTGGTACATACCAAATGGTGTCCTGAATGCAGTCAATTCCTTTGCCTCTGGAGCCAAGGCCACTTGCCAGTATCCTTTGCTTAAGTCGAGTGTGGTGATGTATTTTGCTGCACCCACTCGCTCCAGAAGTTCATCAACTCTTGGCATTGGATACGGATCAAAGCTGGAAATGGCATTCAGGTAACGAAAGTCAATACAAAATCTTAGTGAGCCATCTTTCTTTGGCACAAGCACAATAGGGCTACACCACTCACTGCTGGAAACTTCAATAATACCCATTGACAGCATCAACTTAATTTCTTGTTGCAACACTGGCACTAACCGCTCAGGGATACGATAACTTCTCTGTCGAGTAGGGGCGTCCTCCTTCAGCCGAATCTTATGCTGGACCAGTGATGTGAAGCCTGGACTTTCTCGAAACAGTTGTGGATCTAGGAGAGGTTTGATTGTTTCCTGTTTACGAACAGACAGATGAGAGAGGTTAACTGAAGGAGCAATGGTGGTGCTAGTAGGGAAGAACTTCTCTGTCACCTCCTCATCCTGCACTGAACGAACAAACAACTGCTGTGAAACAGTCCCTTGGCTGCTGTGAAACTCTTTCAAGAGATTGACATGGAAGTTCTGATGCTTTTTATGTCTTTCAGGCATGAACAGTTCATAGGTCACATTACTCACTTTCTTGGTGATCTCATAAGGTCCATGCCACTTTGTCAGCAGTTTGTTTTCACTGGTTGGGAGCAATAGCAACACCTTTTGGCCTGGAGTGAAGGTTCTATCCCGCGCTTTCTTGTCATACCAGGTCCTCTGGTGTTTCTGTGCTGCTTTCATGTTGTCCTGCACAAAAGCCGCCATTTCCTCCAGTCGCTCTCTCATTTTCACCACATATGAAACAACGTTTTCTCCTTGTGGCTTGGTGTTCTCCCAGTAGTCCTTCAGGAGATCCAAAGGACCTCTGACCTGGCGACCGTACAGCAGCTCGAAAGGTGAAAAGCCTGTGGATGCCTGTGGAACTTCACGATAAGCAAACAGAAGATAAGGCAGCCACTGGTCCCAGTCGGCACCTGTGCTGGAAACAAACTTCCGTAGCATACTTTTTAAAGTCTTATTGTATCTCTCCACCAGCCCGTCCGTTTGGGGGTGATATGGGGTGGTCTTAATTCCCCTAACCCCTAGCAACTTATAGACATCCTGCAGTAGCTTAGACAGAAAGTTGGTTCCACAATCAGTGAGTACCTCTTTTACAATGCCAACCCTAGAAAATAACTGCAAAAGACAGTTTGCAACATTCTTGGCTTTTATAGACCTGAGAGGAAAAGCCTCTGGATATCGTGTGGCATAGTCACAGATAACTAAGATGTAACGGTTACCTGAGGAGCTCTTCTCTAAGGGGCCCACAATATCCATGCCAATCCTCTCAAACGGGGTCTCAATGATCGGCATGTTTTGGAGGTGCACACGATCTACTCCTTTTAGTGATGTCATCTGGCATGTTTCACAAGAGCTGCAAAAATCAGAGAGTTGAGTATACATTCCTGGCCAGACAAAATGGTTGGTGATTCTACTTAAAGTTTTATGGAAGGCCATATGACCTGCCCAGGGAACGGTATGACCAAGCTCCATGACTTTCTTTCTGAACATCATAGGAAGAGCAAGTGCATCCTTTTTGCCTCGTTTCTGGTACAAAATACCATTTTTAATGATATAAACAGAATCATCAAGACAAGTAACTTTGTTTGTTTTTACACCATCAATTTCAGTTACTTTTTCAAACCATGGCTTCAAAGTGGTGTCTTCTCTTTGCAATGTTCCTACGTCATTGGGAACTTCGAAATCAAAAGAAACATTAGGCTTAGGAAGTTTTACCTCACATTTTCCTCTTAAGCCATTTAACTTGTCTCTCCGTTTCTGCATCTTGGATTTCTTTATTTTAACAGTACTTTGTTCCCAATCATCATCATAGAAAGGCAACTCCTCCAGCATTTTTGCACTTTGTGCTCTTGTAACCACATGACAGGATTTTACATTTTCTGTAACATTGGTTTTCATCTCAAACTGTGGTGAGTCCCCGAACATAACACTTGAATTCTGTGAGTGGTGCATAAGATCATACATTGTGGGTATGTCATTGCCCAAAATAACAGAAAATGGCAATGTTGGAACTACAGCAACTGATTTCAAGTAAGTTTGACCCCCTACAGTTAAATAAACTTCAGCTGTGGGATATACCTGTTCATGACCATGTATACAGCTTATGGTGGCTACATTTCCATTTTGTTTTTCTGGTGCAATCATACTGGTATGTACCAGAGACTGAAAACATCCTGAGTCCAGCAAAGCTTCACCACGTTTACCATTAACTAGCACCGGCACCTTACAGCCTCTTTGTTCAACTATGTTGAAGGCCTGGACACCTGCTGGTCTTGGAACAGAACAAAGAAGAGACGGTTTATTCTTCAGAAGAGGACAAAATTGCTGAGTGTGGCCCATAACATTACAGTGAAAACATCTAAACTCTTTTGTACTCTTTAAGTTAGTTTTTTTCACAGTTTGAGACAAGTTTCTACCATAAACATACCTATTCTGAATTTGACCAGACCCCTGCTCACCCCCAAAGGACTTACGTAAATGGGCATCATGAGTCTCTCGGCCAAAGTTGACCCCTCTGGTTCCTTTTCTGGCTGAAGTGAAGACTTCCGCTAGACGTGCAGCTTCTTCTGCTGTTGCTGGATCATGCTCACGGATCCAAACCTCCAATTCTGGATGCACCATTCTCAGAAACTGTTCCAGAATTATCTGCTCAGAAATTTCTTTCACTGTCTTCTTCTCTGGTTTAACCCATCGTCCAAACAAGTCCTTCAGCCGAACATACAGCTCCCGTGGCGTCTCTCCTGGCTCAATCATCAAGGATCTGAAACGGCGTCGATAGGTGTCAGCTGTGATCTCATACTTGGCCAAGATGGCGTCTTTCACTTTGTCGTAGTCTTCTGCATCTGAAATGTCCATAAGCACATAAGCAGCTCTGGCTTTTCCAGTCAACAGAGGAACCAAACGGACCGCCCACTCCTCTCTGGACCACCGGCATACTTGGGCCATTCTTTCAAATGTGGTGAGAAAGTGTTCGATATCATCTTCTGGGGTTAATGGATGAAGTTTAGGCTCTCTTTGGGGCCTCAAACTCTGGCCCCCTGGCTCCACACTGGGTCCTGCATCTGGGTCCTCATCTTCATTTTCAGACGTTCTGCGGCTCTGGCCATCCTGTGAGCCACGCCCTTCTTCCTGCATTGCAGTCACCTGTTGCTGCATCTGTTGAAATTGGTGCTGCATGCCTTTCCATCTCTGTTCCTGGCGTGAGAATTCCTTTTCCAGCTTCTGGTCTCTGGTTGCTTGAGACTGGACCAGGGTTTTCACCAGCTCAGCCAGCTCATCTAGTCGGTCTGCTGGGCTTATGGCTGCCATGGCTCCCTTGTCATCTGACTGTCCCAGACCATCATCTTGCTCACTCTCGTGGCCTGGCTTCTTTGTGCCTCTTGTCATCATGGTTGTCACTTAGCACAAATTGCATCCCACTTCTGACACCATTTGTAACAGGTTGGCGCAAAGCGGCTGTGCTAAGTGACCAGACACAATCTTTTTAGAGGTAGAAGGGTTTTAATTTTCAACAATCACAGATCCTTCAACCTCAATCCTCCTTTCCTGAACAAACAGCTCTGCTTATATGGCCTCTCTCTAATTGGTACAAACCACTGCAGAAGGAATGGAGGGGTCAACATCAACACCCCTCTCATCCAAAATGGTTGGATCTGCACATTCAAAATGGCTGCCAAGCAGGTTAACAAACATTTGTCCAATTAACTCAGGTAAGTGAGCCAACTAAACAAAAAGAAAAGGTGAATACAAGGGAATATATATATATATTATTATTATATATATATATATTTATGTATATGTATGTATATATATATATGTATATATATACATATATATATACGTATATATGTGTATGTACATATATATGTGTATATATATATATATATATATATATATATATATATATATATATATATAGTGTATGTCCGTACATGTATATACAGCATATATGCATATAAATATATGTATGTATGTATGTATGTATATATATATATATATATATATGTATGTATATATGTATGTATATATATATATATATATATATAATATATATATATATATATATATATATATTAATATATATATATATATACAGCATATGTATATATATATGTATGTATGTGTATGTATTATATATATATATGTGTATATAAATATATATATATATGCATGTATATATGTGTGTATGTATGTGTATATATATATATATACAGCATATGTATATATATATATATACATATATATATATGTATATATATATATATATATATATATATGTGTATATAAATATATATATATACGTATGTATATATGTGGTATATATATATATATATATATATATATATATATATATATATATATATATATATATATATATATATATATTATTGTATGTCCGTACATGTATATACAGCATATATGCATATAAAGTGTATATATATATAAAAAGTGCTCAGCATGAACTTTTGTTTTCTTTTTTCTTTAAATTACAATGTCTAGAAAAGTATGAATGAAGGAAAAAAGTCTTTTAAAACCAAAGAAAAAGGTTTTTCATTTGCTCTAAGCCCCATTTTTCTCCACAACGTACAGTTCTGTCGGTGGAAAATAAAGTTCTGCAGCAAATCCTGTTTTTCCAATAAAGTTCATGTCAGAATACATGAGAGCTCGCAGCAGTTCTACTCTGTGCTGGTTTTAAATATTTGCTGCTGCTCCCTAAAAAGCCGATAGCACGCTTTTACCTCACTTAAATTGCCTCCAAGTGGATGCTGACTCCCAGAACGCCCAGCTAATTGTAGTGTGAGCAGAAGGCCGTCTTCCAGGTGTGAAAACCCATAACTTGCTCAGGGTTTTGCACCAGCAAGCACCCATTTAGACTCGATTTAAGCTTTGGAGAGTCATGCTTTATGAGCGACCGCTGCTCTTCCAGCATTCATTGCTTGGTGCCACGTCGTGCCCCTGCTGTCCTCTCTGCTGCTGGAGTGTTTTAATTATGAAGATTCATCAGAGAGTCGCATCATTTTGTCCTTTAATAGATATTTTTTCTCTTTGACCATTAGCAAAGCGGGCCATTTCTCCATCCCGACTGCCGACTATCCCCCTGTGCAGACTGGAGCGGCGATGATATTTAAAGCATTTGCATTGCTCTTTGATGGTTATGTTTTTCTAAAGCTTTGGCAACCAACTCCCAGCACATGTCCTCTTAAGCTGCTCGCCACATAAATAACCACGGGAGCAAATTCTGGGAGAAACTCCACCAGCGGAGCAGTGGAGCTGCATGTAATGGCATAGCTTAGATGTTTACTGGAATTTATATCCCTGCCCTTAAGGTGCAAAAATAAATTACAACTTTCCAGCCTTTTGAATCATCTAATGCGACATGTCTGGCAACTGGAAATAAGTGTTTGCAAGCATCAGTCGGAAAAATGCTGAGTTATTCAGAGGATTGAACTCCATGCGGTATATGAAATATCAAAAAATGTTAACGTTGTGAAGTCAAATTTGACTTGTTTTTGTAGAAACAAGAGCGGCAATTGAGGATAAACCTCAAGTACTGCGCTTAAGACGTCAATTTCATGACACCACACAGTTTTGCCAACCATTAACTTTCATTTTCTAACTTTTTCCTTCGTCTTGCAACTCCTTTAGATGGCGATGTGTCTGATAATTATCCAAAGAAACTTCTGGGTTACAGATTTTGAGGGGAAAAAATAAATCCCTTCATATTAGAGCAAAGTGCTGTGTGTGCTCTGATTCAGCATCACCGCATTTCTGTTATCTTCAAACTTCAAACGAGCAAAAAGTGAAGCTTTGCTTCAAGTAAATAGCAACGTCTGCAGGATTTTTGTTTTTGTCATATGCAGATTTAAGATCAAGTTACTAATTTTTAAAGAAAAACTGTTGTTTTGGTGTTTTTAAAATGTTTTTGCTGCATTTTTCTGGTGTTTGAGTGCCTATATAAAAAAAATTAGTTCAAATTGTTGCAGACAAATGGATCTATTTTAATTGTGATGTTAGTTTTGTGGTTTGAAGGGCTGTTAGCTGGTGGAAAAGTATGTTAGGAGGCAGATGATGGGATATGGGGGCGGGCTTATTCCATGCCACCAGTCCTGCCCAAAATCTAGAAGTGAATTTCTAATGAGCTACTGCCGCTCTGCAGAAACTATGTCCAAGGAAATGACATAGGCCTTTCAACTCTGCCTAAAAATGACATATTTATAATTAAAAGACCACTGGGAACAATTTTGTAATAAATCAAAAGATGATTAGACTTTTAAAAACATACATCTAAATGAACAAATCAGTCTTAGAATTTGTTTTAACAAACTAAATATTTGTGTCTTAGTCAAAGATCACCAAGCAATTTATTTAAAAAGATCAGAAGTCTTTTTCTTTTTTCTTCTTTTTTTTTATTTTTAAATAGATTGAGGACGATGCTGCACATCACAGTCCAGCACCATCTAACAGCATCTAGGAAGATTAAAGCAGACAGCTGCCCTTCACTTGTTTGATATAACTGCAAATTTTAATTTAATAATGAATTAAATCTTTATCTTTAAAGCAAAAGATTATAAATCCATCAATCAAGCAGGCACAACATGTTCAAGCAGTAATTTTCCAACACTTTCTTTGATTTTAGTCAACGGGGATGCTCTTTGATCAATGAAAAAAACAAATTTATTCAATAATCAAGAAATTATTGAGCAGTTTAAACAAAAATGCATAGTACTCCAGTGCTAATGAACAGCCACTCATCACATCATGTGCCTCTCATGATGCAGACTCTTATTTACACACACTCACACAACAACTTGCAACTGAGACTGAATTATTAAAAGCAATACTGGTTAACTGGTTCTATACATCAAAGCTTCTGCCACAAAGAGCAGACAGGATCATTACAGGCTAATATAAGGTCTAAAAACACGCTCCCTCCAAGGGCAGCGCGCTCGGATCAGAGCTAATCCACTCTGGAATTCAGAAGTGCAGGGTCGAAGATGCCACAGCTACAACCGACACTCAAGAGTCCAGGAAACCCCCTCTCACACTGGACTCCCTGTTCTCCCTCTCATATTAAGGTTTTTGTAAAACTCTGTTTTGTACTTGTTTAACATGAAGATTCAAATCCGATTGGTTAATTGATTTGCAGAAAATGCAAAAACACGACCGAAAAGGTCCAAACAAAAATGGTTGTATCATAAACAATTAAAAAAAAAAATTGTATATCTTGAAACTAAAAAACATCTACTTTTAGTTCCCTTTTACTAAACTAAGCTGATTAACATGAAATAAGTTGTTTTTTTTTTGTTTTAAATCAACTTGATTTATGTTACATTTTTCATACTAAGGTACATCTCAAAGGGCTTAAAAAGTAACTTGTCTAAACATTGAAAACACATCGCACCCAATATATATGTTGTAAAATATGCATTGAAATAAATGAGGAAAGAACCACGCATGTGCTCTCAGGTTGAAAGAAAACAATGGTGTGAATACAACTGTTTCAAAAACTAGGTAATTTTATAATTAAAACAGAAGAAAATCCATATTTTGATAAGAAAGCAAGAAAAATACTTATCAACCAAAAAATACCTATCAAATAAAACCACTGAGACGCAATGAAAAAATTATTTCACAAGGAAACAGAAATAAACTAAAACAGTAATTTAATTATTACAACACTATTACAAACGACTACTTTTACAATATTCTTCGGAGACCCACACTTCTACTGGATGTCCTTCTTCTAGGCGGGGGTGGGCAGCTCCTGCCCTGCTCTCTCCTGGACCTCCCACGGGGTGGTTGTCTGGACCGTGGGGGAGGGTCTCCCTTAAGGGTGGAGGGCTGGTCAGAACTCCTGGGTGGTGGAGGGTTGCTCGTCTGGGGCTGAGGAGCTCTCGAGGGATAGAGCCCCACGCTGGGCGTCCCGGCGTGGTTGGGGGAGGTGCACGGCGTTAGAATGAGGGGTTCCACCAATATGAGCTGTGAGGAAAAAAAAAAAAAAAAAATTATATATATATAATATATATATATATATATATATATATATATATATATATATATATATGAGCTGTGAGCACACCATAGACAGTAGATAGAGAGAACTGGACTGAAGATCCCTCCCCTCTCGCGTTCCACTGGTCCCAGAAAGCCAAAATCTAATAAACTTATAATGAGAAATAAACCACTATTACACAGTCATTCTGTTTGTCATAATATTCATTCTTTCTCTGGTGTCCTTTTTTTAGCATGTTCCAGGTAAACAGAATTTTTTTCATAATATATATACTCTGTTGCTAATAATTCAAGTCATAAACTAACCAATCAGATGACTCAATAGGAGCATGTGGTTCCTGCTGGCCCCACCTCAAACATTTGAAGCATTTGACTGACAGATTTTCAAACCAATCATTTCTTGCTAGCCTCATTTTGTCCCAAAATGGCGAAATCGGGCGATATCTGTGCCGCGGAAAATGGCAGCCGAATTGACTTCATTTAGTTGGAACAGCCTTGTTTTGTTCGTCTCTATTCATGACAATAGAGGAGATCTTCCCCTAAAGATCCGAAGGCTCTGGGAGCCCCATAAGGTAAAAGAAGCTCTGGTAAATAAAAAGGTCGAAGAACCAATAAGACATTTATAAACCAATGAAAGGATATTAAAATTGATCGTGAAGTTGACTGGGAGCCATTAAAGAGACGTGGTTATATGTGCTCCTTTTTTCTGACATGTTTTAAGTAGTTCCTGCAGTTTTTAAAAAACAAAAACAAAAATATAAATGAATTAAAATAATCCTCAATTTATGAAAAAAGAAAGAGAACACACAAAAAACCTTTTACTAAACCACTTTACTAAAAAAAAAATCTTAAACTTTTATACTGTAAAAAAACTAGACATAGTTATTTAGTAACAAAGGATGTGGCTATAATTATATTTCTTTTTTGCTATGCTTGTAAATGTCTTTCATATTTAGAAATAATACAAACAACTGTGTCCAGACTGATAACAAACAATTTGGTGATAATGTTTTAATTTTGGACTATCATTAAATCATGGTGACTTTGAGATGGGCCTTAATGAGGCCTAAATGCATTTGGTGGTGTGTAAAATCTCCCCCACACTAGTCCCATCGCCTTGCATGTCTCTATCGGCTTGTCAGGCAGAACATGCCTAATCCATTTGAACAAGTTTATAGACTGTTAATATAAATGAGACGCCTCAGCCATCCAAGGATCTGTTTTCATTAGCAGCGGATCTGGGCAGAGTTTCTATTAGCTCTCTATCAAGATAGGGCACTGTGAGGAGGAAATTACACTTGTCACAAGACAAAGAACGGCAACCCAGAGCTTAGCCCAACAGAGGATAAAAAGCCTTAATCAACGACAAGGACTACCGGTGACAGGGCACTATGATTGCCCCATGTGTCACAATGTGGAAGATTTTATCTGGCCTCCAACGGATTGACACTTCCTCGGAGAGTTCCTGGCAGAAGATGATGATTTGATTCCCCTGCTCTAATTTCTCTTATCTGGTTTTGTTTTTAACAATCAAAGGTCTTTCCTAGATTTGGGTCATCATTTTGTTCTTTTTTTTTTTTTTGCCTCATCTGCAAGGGTAATGATGGTTTGCTGTCCCTTTGAAAGATAATGGGAGCGGAGCAGGCCTCAGGAGGGGTCCGTGCACATCTCGGCTGTACGGCACAAGCAATAAAAGACCAGAAGAGTTCAAAGATTCGGAGGATGTTTTCATGCAAAATAGTCTATTTAAAGATTTTGATGAACCCTAGTTAGGTTCAAATGATGTGCTCTTTTGTTTCGCCTCTGTAGTCTTTATGGTCTTTTTGTGTGTACATTCAGCAATGCTTTTAAACAGACACTGCTGTACATTTTCAGTGCTTTCTCAAAAACTCTTAAAGAGCATTTAAATTAGTCATATCCCATTATAACAGCATGTGCATCAAAGAATGTTCCAGACTTCACTGGAGATAGAAAAAGAAAGTCTTTCTTAAAAAGAAAATATAATTTTAAGCAGAATATATTATGGACCCACAGTTGTACTTTCCATTGCACAGAGTGAAACAGTTCGAACTGATATGGGACATATTGATGAAGGAAATGTGGATATTTGCTCTTGAATGTTTCTTCTGGTGGTTGTGGTGGGGATGCAGTAGAACAGGATTTCCAATGCACAAAGGAGAAAAAAATTCATTGCATGGATTCTCCCTTGGATTGTGTAGGGAGTTCGTCTCACGACCATCATAGTCTATAAAGTCTCTGTTGCATCTACTGTCCGTCCCTCTGGCGTCCAGAGAAACGGTTTATCCTGACACCTCGTGTCAACTACTTCGTCCCACTCTCTCTGTCAACAAATTTCCTTCTTTTTCTTAATCAATTTGTGCAAAATTTTGTCTTTTCAGCATCCAAAACTTTTGTGAATTTGAAGCCATGTGACATTTGTGAGCAGGTTTCTGAGGCTTTGTTCCATTCTGAGATCACTACAAAGATGCGTTGATTTGGTTGTGTATGAAAAAGTGAACAGCTTACTTAAGCCTCGTTTCCACCGAGTTGTCCTGCACTGTGTGGTCAGGTCCAGTTTTTTGAGCGTTTCCATTGTAAAATTGACCCATTAAACACTACCACAACCAGTAACACAACCAACCCCACTGGTTGTGGGTCTATTAAAAATTATAATGGAACGGTTTGAACAGAGAAGCTGTAGCCACATGTTGATAGCCAGTAAATGATGACGATATTAGAGAGTGCCAAAATAGCGCTCATCTAAGCTAACATTTCCAATGTTAGTGAGGATTTGGGGTTTTGTGGATTTCCTGTGTTCTCTTTTGATCATGAGTGTGTATTGGAAAAACTTGCCCACAAAAGCAAGGCCCGGTCTGTGGTGGATCTGCAAACGTTCTTCTTGTCAACGTTGTGATACAGGGTGAGCTAGCGGCATGCTAGCGGTCTACACCACGCATGTGCCGTGAAAACAAACCGCTTGCCAGAATGAAATGGACTGTACCATACCACCCCGTACCATACTGCCCGGACCATTCAGTGGAAAAGGGCAAACTCTGACAGGAAAAGTTTTTAGTGTGGAGCAAGCCCACCTGATTTGGCCCAGATTGATTCCTGAACCTTGTGTTTGGTCTTTATTCGTACTTCATTTCAATCAGACCAATTAGTTTCAAACTAAATCTTGTGAGCAAAAGCATGTGACGAAAGATCTCATCAGCCATTGGCCAGGAATTACAAGGATGGGGAGAAGCAAAGAGAGAACAATCCTATGATTTGCAATCCCTGCTGGGATAGTTCAAAGTTGATTTAAACTGTTTACTTCACTGACCAATTTTAAACATCTGTATCAACAACAGGTACAAGACTTTTTACTTGGTGTTTTGGTAGAGGCATGCTGCAAGGCGGTTAATGAGGAGGCTACGGCTAAGACGATACGCTGAAAAGTGTTAATAACAAAGATTGAAAAGCAATGTTTCATGGTAAAAGTTGTTTCCTTGAGCCTATATTTATCCAGCCACATTAAAATAAGTTGACGTTTCTCATTGTCGCTCCACGTTTGTCTCCGGCTCATTGGTTGCTTCCAATCTACCCTGTTTACATTCACCAGTCCTTGGCTATGGAGGCCATTTTGGTTCAGTCGTTCCACTCCAAGCACAGAGTCTATTCATACTGAGGAATCCCAGAGCGAACAGAAGCTCAGTGCAGTTGGAATCAAAGCAAGATCACCTTAAAAGATGGGTTCGAGAGCAGTTCCTGGTCTGCTTGGGTGCATCCAGACTGAAAATTTGTTCTGGATTATATAAGTCTAATTTACTTTAGGCAAACCAAATGTGTCCAGTGTGAATAGACCTTTTGTTTCATGTCTTGTAGTTTGGTTCAAAGTTCAGAGAAAAGTGTGCTACATTGATTGAGAGTTTTGAACTCTTCCAATCTTGAGAATGTAGGGGTAATAAAGTTACTCGCGCCCGGAAACGTGGATTGTCCCCTTTACTTTATTGCTCTGATCAGAACAAGCCATCACACGGTGTCTTGCTAACACACTCTCTACTATATGCTGCTAGTCACGGTTAAACAACATGGGGTTTAGTTGAAGTTTAAATATTTGATGCTCTTTCTGAGCCACTATTTGATTACACCTCACCAGTTCCTCTAGGAAAATGCAGAGAGCAAATATCATTTATTCAGTTGAGTGACAACTTGTGGAACTTAAACTTGATTTTAATTATCCTGTTTTCAGTGTCATGTGAGGACACGCTCAGATCAAACCTGTGCTGTGAGTCCTCTTTTAACTCGTCCTGTAGCAATAACTTTTGACAAGACAGTTCAATCTAAGTGGGGACAATCTATGGCGGGGTGGGGGGGGATTATGGGGCACAACTGCTGTAAAAGACTGACAACGTTGTGGTGTGGAATGAGAGGAGCACAAGGTTTAAATACAGGTGAACACAGGTGAAGGGAATCATTTATGAGAAGCTGGACTGAATCATGAGATTGGGCTGTTTTATACACCTTTTAAAAACCCTTTTAACAGCCCATCAAAGTTTGTTTAAATTGACTAGAATAGGATTGTTGTCTGTCCGAGTTCTTTTCTTGTCCCTCTTTGTCAGTTCAATAGATCAGGTTCTCTGAGGCGAACGTGCTGATTACAAATACAACATATTAATGCAATCATAAAAAGTTAATTAGATCTAATTAACTGAAGCTCAAGTCATGTATGATGTGCTTGCATTCTTGTTATAGCACCTGTAATGCTTAGATTTTACACATTTCTTTTCAACAATATTGATGAAAGGAGTCTGCTTCAAAAATAATAAAAAATTCAGATGACTCAGATGACGACTTGACAAGTTATTGAACAGAATTAATAGCGGTGTGGTAAATGGTTGACATTGAAAAAATGACTATCAAAGCTGTGTTTAAATTTTCAAGCTGTAGAGAAACTCAGTGGTTTGTGACCAAACAACGTCACTCCAGTCTCTTGTAAGTTCCCAGCTACCTACATTTTTCCAACCTGTATCATAAAGAAGAATGTAATAAACTAAGCTAAAATAAAATATACTGATTTAGTTATTTGCAAATGGCAAGATACATTAATGTTGTAGTATTTGATTTAGCAAGAATCCTTTACAATAAAATCCTAAATTTAAGCTAAATGATTAATCATCTCAATACATCCGCTTTATTTTCTAACCTTACATTTGTTCTTTTACACATCTATTTATTGATTAATTCCTTCGATTTTTTTTTTTTTTTTTACGCAAAATTTTGAGTCTGGTGATCAACATTTTAACAGTTTAAAGTTAAAGTCCCATTAGAAGTCTCGTGTGTGAAATTTGTTCTCTGCATTTGACCCATCCCCTGGGGGAGTGGTGAGCTGCAGACACAGCTGCACCCTGGAACCATTTGGAACCTCTTAATACTGAGTGTCAGGTAGGTGGGTAAGGGGTCCCATTTTTGGTATGACTCAGCCATAAATTTGGATAAATGTTTACAATTTTTTGAAAAATTTAGTTTTTTAGCCGGTTGAGACTAAATGTCTTAATATATTTAAATTCTTAAAGTTATTTTAAGACACTAATGTGTAATATAATAACACATTCATTTTCTTTATTTGTTGAATTAATTTAATGCACCAACAATTGGATTAAAATGACCAAAAGTTCAAAGGGTGAGAACACTGTTTCAGTATAGTCTTTTTTCTGATGCGCAGCACTTTTTTTTTTTTTTTTTAGAAATTGTTCAGTCAGTGAACACCCTTACATTGAGCTCTTCTTGCCTTTCTTGTTTTTTAATAAGATTTCTGAATAAAAGGACAAAAATAGCACTAGTCTGAAGTCAGAAGAATAAAACGCTTGAACATGTCAAAATGCAGCATTTCTCTGTTCAAGGATTCCAGATCCAGTTTATATGAAAGCTTCTCTCACTGTGTTTAAGCTTCTTTTTCTTTTCCCGGACTAAAAAACAAAAGGAGAGTGAGCAGAAATAGAAACCTCTGACCCATGGGGCATATATAGAACTGCGAGTCCAAAGCAGTGGCGCAGCTCAAATATTTCATATGGGGCTGGGAGGGGCCAAATGACTTATGAAGGGTGGCAAATGAGAAGATGTACATGTTATTTTTATATCAAATGCTATTGTTGTGAGGCCCAAAGAGTCTTGTATTGATGATTATTTTTAAGTTTGCATACTCAAAGATTGGGTAGGGGGTGAGAGCTTTTTGCTCCTCGTTGTAGCTCCGCCCCTGCCTACAAGTCATGATGGTAGAAGCTCAAACAAACCTAAATATGCTATAACAACGTTCCCCAACCTTTCTGTGGCGGCGGACCGGTCAGTCCCTGAGAATATTACCGCGGCCCAGCTGGCAATAACAAAGTGACACCATATTTGAACGTAACCATATAGTAACACCAATGGAACATCAAACTCTGGTAACGTCCTCTAAAGATATAATTCAAATAGGTTTGGTGTGTGAGAATCACTTGTTTCACTAAATCAATATTTTAAGTAAGACTTCTGGTAGCCTTTTGTTTTTATTGTAAGTTCTTCCAGCGTTAATCCTTTATCTATTTGCAAAGAAACATTCCACATATGTGTGCAATGTGGAACAGCACATGCAATTTAAATCCCTTTTGCATTTTTATATTGGTGTTTTATTAGAAAGACAAACTATGTGCCTATCACTATTTAAAGCGACTCTTGGTAGCTCCAAAAAATGTCTTGTAAACTAAAAAAACTCCATCATTTCCATGTAAACAATAGTCAAATGCCCTGACCGGAAATGATTGAGGAGTCATGTAACAAATGCAGCAGTAGGTCGCGCATAGAGCCCATTGTCTTTTAAAACCAAAAGATTTTTCAGAGTAAAAGATTGTTCAGACGTAGTCGATCTACCCCTTGACAAAACTTTACAACTCAAGTGATCGAAGGTGTAGCTGACAGATTCCGGTTGTTTTTCAAAATAAAAGATTGTTGAAACTCAAATTACAAAAAAAAAAACAAAAAACGTATAAATAATTATAGCCTCCAGGGCCGGTGTCAATTGACCTGTACCGGCTGCAGCCCGGCGCTTAGGGACTATAATATGTGGTTAAAATAAAAGACCTTAACAGAAAAATAAAAAGCACGGATAACTGACGTAAACAGAAAAAAACAACCCCCCCCATCCCACCCCAAACTGTCGCAAATAAACGGATGATGCACCAGCATCTTTTTATTCACATGGCCTCATTTTCTGGAATAATGAGTGTTTTGCATGTTTTCCAGCTTTCATTTCTGTATAGTTTATTTTGCTGCATAAGGTGTTGTTGGTGATTATGCAATGAGGCGAGTCGCAAGGGGGTTAGGGGAAAACAAGGGAGTCTTATGGAAAGAAAAGGAGGCTGAGAGTGAAAAAAAATGTTTGTTCCTTTATTGAGATGAAAATATTTTGCCCTTAGAAAGGACAGACTGTGAATGTAGGCTTCGGAATTTAAGACTTTCTCTGTGTTTACTATTAAACTGTGTGTTTAGCTTCCTATATGGGGCTCAGGCTGCAGTTTAAAACATGCGAAGATGTTGACGAGTGTCGGCTTTAGAGGCTAGTCGGAGGTGGTGACACCAGAAGCCCGAGCCAATGCGTTGCTTGTCTCCTCTCACATATCGGTTAAGAATGGCAGAGGAGTTAAACCTTGAACTGGTAGAGCTCATGTCATGTTCATTTCTAAGCACGCCCCTGAAATGGTGACATTGGGCTGCTTCCTCCTTTTTCACACTTCCCTGTGCTGTAATTAAAACGGCGAGATGTGACATTAGAATAACGTGAATTAAACCCATCCGGGGGTAAATGATAAACCCGGCTGGGAAGAAATGATTTGTGGTCTTTGCTGTTTTACAGGCTCAAATCCCTTTCCTGTACCCTCGCCTAAACCACTAGTGAGTCTCGCATTACTTGTATCTAGGACATTCAGCATCTTCTGCTTGTTTTAAGTCTTACATTATACGCTGCAGCTCCGCACTTCTGGCGTGGGATCAGACTCTCGAGGGAGCTCCAGGATATATTTTCACTTTGAAGCTCTGAGGGCTGCACAGAGTTTACCAAACTGCCAGTTTAATGAATAGTCTGGCTTTATTTTTTATTTTTGTTGTTCCTGAATTTCCAAACGGTGCCACTGAGACCAGATCTGGGTTTTTTGTGAGAGTCAGAAGACTCTAGTTTCCTGCGTGCTCCATTTTCGGTTGGCAGATACATTCATTTATTCACTGTGAAGCTGTGAAACAAGTATAGAAAAAGGCCAGTACAAACACTTTCTGCTGCTCGCTTCTATATTCATAAGTCTCACTAAGTGTGAAGTCAGTGCTGTATTGATTAGCACATCTAACTTTTCACATTTATTATTAGAACTGGATTTATTTTGTTTTTTTTTTTCCCTCCTCTGTACACAGCGCCTATTCCATCATAATAAGAAGTTAAAGGCTCAGGAGATCCAGCATTTAAAGGCAGTTGTTTGTTCTGATTAAAGAGCTGTAGTTAAACTTTTTTTTCTTGCACTTTTATTTACCTGTGTTGCTTTTGCAAAGTAATAGATGGAGTAGAGGTGGTAGAAGAAAACACCTGAAATGTCTTAGCTGTATGCAAAAACATATTTGCAGCAGTAGAATAAATAAAATATTTTAAAATATCATACTATGTGATTTATATGTATTTTTTAGATTATGTCTGTCAAAGTGGACATGTACCTGAGATGAAAATGTTAGACTCCTCCCTGATTTCTAAACACACTGGGGGTCATTAACACAAATCATTGATGATTTATGATCTAAACTTGGTGTGACTGGCGAGCAGTGTTGGGACTAACGCCGTTTAAGTATAACGGCGTTACTAACGGCGTTATAAATCAAGTAATTTAGTAATCTAACTAATTACTTTCATCCTCGCTGTAACGCCGTTATAGTTACTTCGTGTAAATCGCGGTGCGTTACTTCAAAGTTTGATGATCTTGCTGGAGCTGGGCGCTTCGCACCCGAATGTTGCTTGTGTAATGCGGAGGGAGATCTCGAATGCGAGATCGTGATTGGTTAAAGTGTCAAGTGGGCGGATACTAGCTCGCGCGCATGAGCCCGTCACCATAAAAAAAAAAAAACAGTTGGCAGTGATGGCTATTACAGCGATTTATAAAGACAATGTTAAAGCTGTGGTGTGATATAAATAAAGACAGCAGAGATTTTGTTACTTGACAGTTATTTATAATTGTTTATTGTTTTGCACTTTCAGTTTTTTAAGCCATTTTGTTTAATTATAGTTGTAGGTAAGATACTTGAAGTATGTTAATAGTTGAAACGTTTACCTTTTTTGTGTGAAGTTACATTTTTTATATACCACTTGTTGCAGTGTTTTGTGTGATAATTCTGACAAATAAATATTGAAAATTCTTCCCCTAAAGTTAACCCTCTCTCATGTGTATCTTAAACTTAGACAATATGACTCCATTGGAAAACTATACCAGTGTACTATTGTCGGTTATCATCTATTATTGAATGTAAATTATTTTTTTTATTTGTAACGCAGGAAAAAATACAAAATATTACCATATTTAAAGAGAAATTTAAAATGAGTTACTTTGCCAAGTAACTAATTACTTTGAAGATGCAGTAATTGAGTTACTAACTCAATTACTTTTTGGGAGAAGTAACTAGTAACTATAACTAATTACTTTTTTGAAGTGAGATGCCCAACACTGCTGGCGAGGAAAACAGAACATGACAAAAACCAAAGATACATCCCAAAATCTCCTACACAAGCTTCAATCTGGAAGTTCGAAGATTATATTTAGGTAAAACTTTGCCAGGTCTGATAGAATATGAGGAGATGTAGAACATTGCTCCGTTGAACCAACACAGCTGCCAGAGTTCATTTGCAGTAATCTGCAATGTTGCAGGAAACACTCTTTAACTCGATTGAATTGATCAAACAGGAGCAAAGAAACTGAGTCATTACTGACAGTGAAAAGGGGAAAAGGGATGTCAATGAAGGCCGTTTCTATGGGCTGGATGATTCACTGAAAAATGAAAGTAGATGTTTATGATGCTGATAGGAAAGTGATGACACAAATAACCCAAGAGATGGAAATTTGATTATTTTTAACAGTAAGTGAGTTTGAATTTTGTTTTAAAAAATCTTCACAATAATTAGATGATGCTATTTTTTAGTGAGGTTAATACTCTTGACAAGCCTAGTGAAAGACCACTTCATCCACATAATTGACAGAATTATAATTATGGAATTATGATGTTTAATGAAATCCACAAAATATTGCAATATCGTATATTTATGGGATAGTATCAGTTATTATATGATGGGTGTTTTTTTTTTCTCTCAAAAATGTAAAAGTTTAAATATTATTGACATGAATGATATAGAAAAAACGCATCTTATAAACCCACAGTCTGAAATTTGATCCACACATTTTAAAATATGCTGTTGCTGTTAATTATCGCCACATTTTTCTATACAGCAAGTAGTCATTTAAAAATGAATGACAGTAGATGAGATTTTCTCACCATAAAGTTTAGTAAATAAGCAAAACGTTTTCCCGCCAGAAGTGTTTTTGAGATTTCATGGAGGCAGCCATTTTTGAAAATGAGCAGAGAAAGCCCTTCTACTGCCCCCTAGTGGAATGATGATGAACTACAGGGCAGAAAACACAAACCGTTCTATACAAAAATGGGGGTTTTTAAGGAAAGTTTAGTCGAGAAATTGGTCTCAGAAATGCCTAAATCAAATATGATATTGTTTTATAAGGTTAATTGTTTCAATTTTTTCAATGTTTAAGAACACTTAAGTCAGCTAGAACAGATGGAAGAATCCAGTCATTTAATAATGGAATGTTCTAACTGGTTGTTGGCCTCAAGAACCCTTCAAAACTCAACACTAGTGTTCCTTTTAACCCCAACCCCACTGCCTTCTCCCAGGTGTTTGACAGTGACATACCAAAGCAGAGCAGGAAGAGGTTTTTTGAGAAAGATTATAGCGTTTTGAACACAAAGGTCAAAAACACCTCTCATGGTATTTTCAGCTTTTATGAAAATCTGACACTTCCAGTGTTAATAACATGAACTTTCCTATTTCAAAAGAGAAGTGCTTTGTCATCACTGTGTATGTGTTCCGCCGATAACAGCTGCTTGCAAAGGTCAGTGCTCAGATTCAGACCTTCAGTGTCAGCGTAGGACAGACATGAAACAAACTATGATGACTAATGGAATCGCAACTGATCCTAATGTTTGCCTATTAGTTTCCTGTCTTGTCAGGTTGTGCCCTTTTTTCATTGAATTAGGATTTTACTGATTACATCGTACCACAATGGAATTTTTTTTAAATCGCTAAATAGGAAATCTCATTCATCTCAGAGTAAATTATGTTACTATTTTTTTTAAATATAAGCTTAAACACAGCCAAAGCTTTTTTCTATTGCTTACAGAAGCAAACTAAAAAAAATCCAAGTATTTTAATTAATTTTGGAATTTTACTGATATATTTACATACTTTTTAACAATCCATGATGCATAAAACAAACAAGTTAAGGTGAATGAATTTACATTTTAGTATCACTTGGCTTATTATTGATTTATTTTTCATTTTTCTAATAACCTTCCAAATCCCCATCACAACGCAAACTCTGATTTACAAACAGTGCTGCGTGGAGGGTAAACCGCGGTTGTGAATTCCACATACGCACAATCGCATTAATCCTTTATGAGATCCTACCGAGGGCCCAGTCTTCAGCTAAAACCCACCTCCTCCATCCTGCAAACAGCTGGAGGCTTTTTTTCTTCAGGGAAGGTCAAACACCCCACTACAGTCTGAACACACAGTCTTGCAGCAGTCAGGGAGCTGAGGCTTCTCGAAAAAAAAAAGAAAAAAAGATTGCAGCTTTACTCAAAGATGATGAAATAGTAGATCTGTAGGTCAGAAACCGGAAAGATGTGATGAGGGTAAGAATGAACTATTACTAAGAAAGAGGCAACACGATAAGCTTGCTATAGGGAGGTCTAAACCATGTATATAAGTATTTATAACCATTTTTATCATATTTGATAAAGGCATTTCTGAGACCCCCTATCTCATTAACATGATCCAAACTTTCCTTAAAAACTCAATGGATATAACTTGGTCCATGCTTTCCTCCCTGTAGTTCATTATTATTCCACTAGGGGCACTAGAAGGGCTTTTTCTGCTCATTTGAAAATGGCTGCCTTCTTAAAATTCTTCTTAAAACACTTTTGGCAAGAATAAGTTTGGTTAATTTTCTAAACTTTTAATTAAGAAAAGCTCATCTATTTTTACTCATTTTTTAAAATGACCACTATCCATATTAAAAAAATGTTGAAAGTTAATTATTTATAATGCAGTTAAGTTAAAATTGTGCGGCTCAAATTCAGAACAGTGGCTAAATAAGGTGTTTTTTTTTTTCTGAACAATCGTGTCAATATTTTAACAACTTAAACAAATGCTAAGTATCAAACTATCCACACTGAATATGTCTCATTGACACTAACAGAGCATTTTTTTGTATATATATATATATATATATATGTATATATATATGTGTTCTTTGATGTAGTGCGCTTTGCAGTATGCATGTAAAAAGGCCTCTTTTTCAACATATAAAGCAAAAACCTTTCAAACATATATGCGTTAAATCAAATGTTTACTGGTCTATTATGACTAAACCAGAAAGAACCATTTGAATTCTGGGTTCAGGCTCATCCGAAATCCACAGTAATAATCAAATAACCACAAGGGGCGTTTCACATAAACATGTTTGTCTTTAATCAATCAAGTATAAAATGGTCACAAGCTTTTCTGTTTGTTTGTTTTTCCCATTTCTTCCCATTTTGTAACTCCATGTAAATTCTATAAGAATACATTTTAACAAAAATTATAAATTTATACTAATTCTTATTTTTGTCAAATGACCACAATCAAGGTGCAGACAATTGATTGACACAGACATTAGAAACTTGTGAGACTCTGCTCATTTTCAAAAAAAAGACAGTGATGGTGTTGTCATGTCCAACTCATTTTGTGTCAATGTGGGTGCTAAAAAAGCTTCAGAGTGAGTCAGAACGAAACATCGCTTTCATTCATCGGTCTAAACATGTGTCCATGGAAGTGTGAGACACAATCAGAACAATAAAAGTCTCACAGGGACAATTTCACAACTTCTATTCAGCGCACACACCTTTCTTATCTCTAACCAATCCGCTTCCTGACAGTCCATTGACCTTTGGTGTCACATGTAATCTCCTCTGACATGCTAAACAGCATTTTCTGTTCTCTTTCATCGCTGACAGGTTATTTTAACACATCTCTGATATGAGAGCGACACAGCTCATATGGAGACACAAGACAACAATCTCTTTATTTTGAAACAGAAAACTGCTTTATTCTTAAAATGAACCTTTGAACGTGGCACAATTTTGGACGTAGTTGCAAGATTTTTCAAGAAACCACGACATAAATGTTGACCTGCAGCCTAGCAACTAAGACTAGAACTCCAGAATAAATAATGAGGCTCTAATGGATTAAATGAGCTGGGGATCTATGAGTTTTAATGCTTCGCTACTTAAAAAACAATCTCCACCTTCTTTTCCATCTTTTTAAATATAGCTGCCTTCGCGATAATTTCTTTTCCTTGCACTGTTTTCATTCTCTCCTTGATACCCTCAATACAAAAATTTGGGGAGGCACATCAAGGTTGTCCCCAGCTTTGATCATCACACCCATGAGAAATATCAAAAATTAAACCACTAGAGTTTCTTTGTGGTGCTCATGCTGAGACATGGGATGCCTTCAGAATGTACAGTGGAAAGTAAAAAAACTACAAACTCAAAAAATAATAATAATAATACCAGCTCTGTGGTGCAGTTCCCTGGAGTAGCATTTTATATTCCTTTGAAGAGTTCTCTGTGTAAGATTAAAACAATGCCAAATACTGAAGTCTAATCCAGGCATGAAAAGCAAGCTTTCGGAACACAGCTTGTTATTTTGACAAAGGTGGTAATTTGTTAGACTGTCTCCAGAAATTCTATAGTTTTCTGATGATTTTGGATGATTAAACGTTTCACATTTTTCAGGAGCTTTGAAAAAGCTAATTTTCCCTTTTTTAATCCATCCATCCATCCATCCATCCATCCATCCATCCATCCATCCATCCATCCATCCATCCATCCATCCATCCATCCATCCATCCATCCATCCATCCATCCATCCATCCATCCATCCATCCATCCATCCATCCATCCCGCGTGGCGCTTTTTGGCACACTGGCTGTTTCTTTTTTGACATGCTGGCAGTTGGGAGCCCAATCCCCAGCACGCCATATCGGACATGGTAACAAATGTGGAACCGGTACCGGGTGAGGGCAACCCTCTGTCTGTGTCCTGAGGTTTGGGGACAGCTGATTGTGGTCTGTGGCCCGGTAACGAGCGGCTCTTGGATCTGTACCGGTTTGTGGCCCGGAGGCTGGGGACTCCTGATTTAATGAGAACAGCCAGCTCTGGAACATGGGTTTGAGTATAACCACTTCCATTGGCGTCTTTTTTCACATAACTGCCAACGTGCTTTCAAGAACCCACACTGAGTGCCCGTTTGAGTGCCCCACACATGCCCAGTCCACACATTCTCACTCCTAACTTGTCAATTATGGACGTATGGTTTGGGCCCCTCTGCGCCACTTTTTGACGTTTTGGGTGTCACCAACTCCTTGTTTTTTGATGTGCTGGTGTTTCCATTAAATCTTGGGTCTCCAACCCTCAGGATGCCAGATGGTACCAGGCATGGTGCTGGACACACAACCAGTACTGTGTTAGATTACCAGTACTGGTACTGGTCCGCGTTCCAAGGGTTGGGGCCCTTGAGTAGCATCTGTGGCCTAGTACCAAGTCCCCCTCAGATCAGTATCACTTCGCTGTCTGGAAGTTGGGGACCCCTGATTTAATGGGAACAGCCAGCACGTCAAAAAACGACAAGTTGGGGAGACCCAAAACATCAAAAAGTGACGTGGAAAGGGCCCAAACCAAACGTCCATATATGACAAGTTGGGAGACAGAATGCATTGAACCAGCTGTAGAGCTTGGTTGAGATACACTGACCGACCCTCACACTCACCCACGGTCAATTAAGAGACACCAAATACCCTATGAAGCATGTTGTGGGGGGAGATAACCCATACATGCACGGTGACAACATACAAACTCCTCACAGATGGATCCCACTTAAGATGCAAAAAATACAAAGAAGACAATGCAAAATAAATGAATTTGCATTTTCTGCTTTATTGTGTGAAAGCCCACTAAAACTCACCTTAATATAAGTTGCTATGAAAAAAATAAAAATAAATGAAGCTTGTGTAAACATTACTTTTGTTCTACATTTTTCTAAGACTGACAGTCTTGGCTGGTAAACAACGCAGGTATAAAACTGGTGGTGGATCTAAATATTGTTGGTAATATCTTTGCAAATAGATAAAAATGTGACGAAAGAGGGCAATGACGAAGACTAAAAGTATGCTAATGATGAGATTTAAAAAATTATTGTCAAGGATTACGAAATCCTATTGGGTCAGAAGTTTGGGAGTAACTATGAATAAGGGCAAATTTGACAGCATAGGAAAGCAGAAGTGTCAGCAGCCAAGATGCAGCAGATCAGATAAATCTTTCTCCCTTAAATTATGCCAAAGCTCCAGTCTATAATGCTTGTGGTTGTGGGGTCTGACACATGTCAGCTGAGAGATATAATAAAGGAAATAACCTGTCACTTCCTGATTAAAATGTCAGGAAAAAGCAGTACCTGGTCTCGCAAGGCAAAACACGACAACACAGAAAGTGCACCAAGCTGGAACCCTATAGCTTAAACTTAGTTCCTCACAGTTGCTCAATGCATTGCACTCTGTTTCTTTTAACACTATTTCCTACTGAACAATGCACTTTTCCTATTCTGTTTCCAATTTGTTTGGTGCAGAGAACTGATAAATTGCTGATTTGTTTTGGGTGACTATAGTAAAGTTTCAAACCCTTATAGATGTGCTTTTCTGGACCATTAGCTGATTGACTCATCAGGGACTTCATTAAAGTTTGAGTTCCAGGTGAAATTTGTGGGCTTTTTGGCGTTATCTTTGAGGTGTGTTGGGCTTCGTTGTCCTGCTGAGGAAGCAGTTATCAGGTGTTGTGTGTTTGGTCTGTGAAACAAGCTCAGGTGGGTGGCTGGTCTCAGTGTAACTCTGCTTTGTAATGAAATTCTCTGTGTAATTTACTTCCCTTGTCATGATTGGTTTTGGCCTAGTGGCTGAGCAGTGAGTTTTCAACTGTGAGGCATGTTGCAGTCGTGGTTTAAATAGAGAGAAAGACCAAGTCCAATGATGATGAAGGTCTGCTGAAAATATTGTTTTTTTGTGTGTACAATTCAATCTATATATAACTTTGTTTTGTTTTTCACTCATGTGAAAGGGTTTTTACACTAAACAAAGGCTTTTAATACTTTTGCACTATGTTACATGAAGGTTTTTTAATACTTTTATATTATGTTACCCTTTTACTGACCCGTACTAAGTTCTAGAATTCAGGCATCACCGTATTTTGCACACTATAAGGTGCTCCGTTAATGTCTATTTTCAACGTTATGCTATAAGGTGCACCAAACTATAACCGAGACAGTCAGAGACAGAATGTCAGTTATTCATAGTTTTTTTATGTGCAGTCACGATTATTCTATTTCTATTTCTTCTTTATGATACTATTAACCATATTAGAAGAGTTAGCACTGTTAGCGTATTCACAATACCTGTAACTCTTGTCAGCAGCACGTAAAGAAACACAGTTCAACATGCTACACGTTAGCCACATTAAGTTCAGTAGCCCCGTTGGCGTATTCGTACCTGTAACTCCCCATCTTGTTTGCAACTTAAAAAAAAGAGACTGATGACGGTCAAACAAATGTTACTATGACTATGCAACCGCAACATTACTGTTAAGCTGTAAGAAAAAAAACCCTAGCACCGCTACACATAAGCTGCTTTAGAGTATCTGCAATAGGCCAACCTGTATCTCCCCACTTTGTTAGTAACACGAAAAAAACCCCAAAACAGACCAATACTGCTAAAACAAACATTACGTTTTTCTAAGCTAACTCCTACCCTCGTTAGTAATCTATAAAAAGGAAAAAAAACATCCCTACCCGTTAGCTATGTTAGCATATTTACAATAGGCTATCCTGTAACTCTAAACCTTGTCTGCAACACGAAAAAAAAAAGACTGATACCGCTAAAACAAACATCACCATGACTAAACTAACTCCCAACCTTGTTAATAACCCATAAAAAAGAACTAAAAACAAAGTCCAATACGTTAGCTGTGTTAGCATATTTACAAAAAACCTACCTGTAACTTCCAACCTTTTTTGCAACATATAAAAATACAGACTGTTAAGCTAAAGTAAATGTTACCATGAGTCTCCCAACCTTATTATTAACCCGTAAAAAGAAAATAAAAACATAGTTAGACACTGCTACACGTTAGCTGCATTAGCATATTTACAATGGACCTATCCATAACTCCCAACCTTGTTTGCAGCGTATAAAATTAAAAAGCAAAACAAAAAACAGACTGATACCACTATGACTACCTTGTTAGTGACGATCTGACAACACTACACGTTAGCTGCTTATTTCTTACAATAATACCCAAACAAGCCTTTTTACAGACCTTAAGTGCTGTTTACCTCTCAAAATCACTTTGACATCAATAAGCACCACCAGAATTAATCCACATATAAGGTGAACTGTCGTTTTTTCAAAAAGTTAAGGCTTTTAAGTCTACCTTAAACTGCAGAAAATACTGTAATAATGAGTTGGCTCCAGCTCTTTTCATGGATTAAATTATTTTCTTGGAATCAAGCAGTTCAAGTTTTCTTGAATGCAGACTGATGTATTCAAATATATATACAATAAAGTCAATGAACTTTTGACCTTCCGGAGTAAAGTAACTTATGTAAATTTCAGCAAAAGTACAGAAATTGTACAATAGTGAAACTGCATCATAGCTATATCTGCAAACAGCACAAAATAACGAGAATCATTATCATTCCGTGTTTTTTCACCAGATAAAAGAAAGATGCGGCACGACTGTTGGAGGTGAGAAAAGCAACAAAGGTTATAAAAGTTCATCTTGCAGGTCCACGGGGAAATGCCAGAGTGAGCATATTAGTCGCCTGCTCCTCACTGCTCCTCACTGCTCCTGCCAAATGTCAAGATGCTAATAACTAGACATCCATGTCAATAATGTTGTCCATGTCAGAGCATGCCAGCCCGGGCTTCTGGCACTCCCGCAGCATCTTAAGAGAGCGCGGCATCCCGGCGAGGCCGCCGTTTCCCCCCTCGCTCATGCCAGAGCAGTTGGAATCTGATGAAACATTAAAGTTTTAGAAAGGGTTTTCTAGTCTCTCAGGAGGGGAGTGTGGGGGAGCAGATGGAACATTTCTGTTCTATAGTTTATATCACATTTCAAAACCCTGTGAGCATCAAGGCACCGTAATTCTTAAAAAAAACAGAAACCGTAGACAATTCGGTACAAAATATTGCTTCACTGGTACACAATTACTCTATCCTCTTATGGCTTCTGTCAAATGGATGCTGCTGTCTTTATGTAAAATATTCATGGACACCATAAAGCTGTTCATTTAAAAACCAAGCCTCTCTCTGGTAATCTGACTGCATGTCAAGTAATGATTACCAAAACAGCTGGGCGCCCCAGAGACAGACACATATTTAAACATCCACACGTATCAGCTCATGAATGAATTTACAGCTGCGTGTTTAAATCAGGCCGTAAGCCTTGAGGCTGGATCATCACGCATGCTTTTTTATGCAGATTCCAGCCCACTGTATTTCACCACAAAGACTTGACTTTACAGTAAAAACACAGGATTGAAGTCAGTAACTTGGTGAAAACAGAACAGCAGCGACGGCAGGTGAAGATTCATTAATAGTAGAAAAAAATACAGCAAGGTTTTTACTGAGGAGACACTTATTCACACGGAGGGATTGTTAAGAGGAGAATCAACAGGTGTTCAAGAACAAGTGTGTTGGTGAGTGTGCATCTACACATTTGTAAGATTGCAGCCTGACCTGATGCAGTTATGCAAACAGCAGAAGTTAGCTACCAAGGTCTCAGCTCAAAGGAATGAAATGGATTTAATTTAAACAGATCTAAACAAACAACTAAAGTCTTTACTTCAGGGCTTTTTTCAATGATGCTTCAACTGTTTATAGGAAATGTAATTAAAAAAAAATATTGGAAAAAAAAACAACATGCTTTTTGGTGTATTTTGAAAAAAGCAGTGACTGGTAGTTTTATGGTCATGCTTTTGAGCTCCAAACCTGTTCCTGAAAGGAAAAGGATTTGGACCATGGGGCAAAAAATAGTTAAAGGGCTCAGAAGAATGGTGACTTTTTTCTTAGAATTTTGATTTTTTTTTCACAGAATTCTCTGGAAAAAGTCAGAATTCTGAAGAAAAAAAATCTGAGATTAAAGTCAGAATTTTGAGAAAAAAATCTGAATTTCTGAGATTAAAGTAAAAATTCAAAGAGAGAAAAAAAAATCTGAAGTCTGAGATTAACGTCAGATTTCAGAGATTAATGTCAGAATTCAAGGAAAAATGTCAGAATTCTGAGAAAAAAAGTCAGTATTCTGAGATTAAAGTCAGAATACTTTCTGGTCTTTTCTTTTTATCTCCACAGCCCTAATCCTCTTCTGTAGTTCCTGCAATGAAACACCTATTAGAAAAACAATTTTGTTAGATTCATCAAAACACAGAAAGTGGATTTCTTTTTGATGGATTACTTTCAAATCTACTGTTATGGAAAAGGGTTTAAAACGATAAAAAAACTGAGTCTAGATGTATAACTCAAGCTACTTTAACAATCATGTGCAAAGAAAAAAAATGAAATTAAAACGGAGCAATGTAGGAATGATGAAGACAAACAGGCTAAAGGCGGAGAAACCTGCCCCCCTTCCCATCATCCATAACTGAGACTTCTCTGTTTATCCCCTCACATCCAAAACCTAACATGATGCAACAAAAATAGTGAGTAATATTGGAGCTATCCAGCTGTATAGTTTTGAGCCAAATGCCAGCAAGGACAAGAAAAACCTAGACGTTCATGGATTTATATTTGCAGGGAGTTAGTGGCCTGCTGATTGTAGCACCTATATCACTTCTACAGACTTTTAAAATGTTTTCTTCTGCTCCCGATTCACCACGATTTGAATAAAGAAATCCTCAGAAATACAATGGTAAGCTTAATTTTCTTATTATATTTTCTCCATAATGAGAAAAATACCACAAGAACATGTTCAAAACACCAAAAACACCATTTAATTGGAGTTGGTCTTTAAGTACTGAATACAAGTTTAATATGACACAAAAACAACACATTTTGAAGTCATTCTTGATGTTCAATATCACATCACAACAAATGTCAAGTTGTGTCATTGTTGATTTAAATTAGCACTTTGACTTCATGGTATTGACTGCAGTATTATTTTTGTATCAGTTCATGCACATTATTGATTTGTTGGAGTGCCTTGAACAATGTGTGCGTGTGTCATGTGCTTCAGTTGATTAATTTAGAGGTGTATTTTAGTCATCATGGCAGATTATCTGTTGCTTAAAGCTGTTTCTTCTCTCAGTTTGATAACTGACACAAATGGCAGATCTCTCATCTTCAGATGAGAGATCTGATTGGAGCACATGGGGGTTTGTCAACGAAAATGACATTTTATAGATCAATAAGGCAATTGCAGACGACTGTGGAGTCAATCACAGGCATTCTGTATCTGTACTAAAAATGTAAGCATAATACACATGGGAAATGTTTAAATAGCATCAAATAAAACTATAAATGAAAACTGAAAATATGGGACATTACAGGTCATTTTTATAGTGCTGACTTGACTTATCTGAGACCATCCTCTCCTTCTCCTTATATTCTTCTCATTGTGTTGGTGTCACCCTCCTCTTCCTCTGGTTTTGCCATCTATTCTGCATTGTGGTTGTGCAGCTTAAAAAAGTTCATAACCGGTAATATGGCAACATGTTTACAAGAACACAGAAATAGTCAATAAAGTTTAAATTAAAACAGCCTGAAAGGCAACTTGATCAATCAATCAATCAATCAATCAATTTATTATTTGTAGAGCACTTATAAAAGCAGATGCCACCAAAGTGCTGAACAGAGAAGTAAAATCAATAAACAATAAACAACAACAAAGAAAACAATAAAAGCAATAAGACAGTTAAAACAATGACAAAGTGAGGTACAATAAACTAGCTGAGCCACTACGTCTGCACACTGGAGTTAAAAGCCTGTTAAAAGATACGTTTTTAAAAGTGATTTAAAAACACTGACAGAACCGCCAACCTGACAGAACGGGGGAGCGCATTCCAGAGCTTAGGACCAGCAACTGAAAAAGCTCGTCTCCCCTGGTCACAAGCCGAGTCCTGGGACCGTTAACAACATTTGATCTTCAGATCTGAGGACTCGGCAGGGACGGTAAAAATGAAAAGTTCAGAAAGATACTGAGGGCCAGACCATGTAGACATTTAAAACAAAGTAGAATCTTAAAACAATCCTAAAAGAAACAGGCAGCCAGTGTAGAGCGTGTAAAATTGGAGTGATGTGCTCACACCGTCTAGTCCCCGTTAGTAAGCGGGCAGCTGAATTCTGGACCAGCTGGAGACGGCGGAGCAGAGACTGGTCAATGCCGGTGTACAAGGAGTTGCAGTAGTCCAGTCTGGAAAAGATTAATGCATGGATCACTTGTTCCAATGCATGAGGAGGAAGATAAGGCTTAACTTTACTGATTAGCCTCAAGTGATAAAAGCTGGACTGGACTACTGCACTGACCTGCTTGTCAAATTTAAAATGCCTGTCAAGATTCACCCCAAGATTTCTGATAAAAGGAGCGTCTGAAGGGTTCAGGGGGCCAACAGCACTGCAGCAACCTGTCAGCTGGTCGGTTTTACCAAAGACAAAAACCTCTGTCTTATTTTCATTAAGGCAGAGGAAGTTCAGTTCCATCCATGATTTTATGTCTGCTAGGCATCTTTGTAGATTGTCAAAACTAATTATCTTTATTACCTCTATCTCAATGAGTCCAGTCTATCAAACCATTGTTTTACTCAACTTTTCTTTTTTTAATGTAATTTTGGTGATTTTATGTTCATACTTTTCTCGATCTCCCAACCTGTTCGTGAAAACAAGAGGGTTAGCAGCATGGGGGAAACACATATTTAAAGGGCCAAGAGGAATGGTGACTTTTTTTTTCTTAGAATTTTGACATTTTTTCTTTTTCTAAATTCTGAGAAAAAAAAAAGTTTTAATTCTGAGATTAAAGTCAGAGTTTTGAGGAAAAAGAAGGCAAAATTTTTAGAAAAAAAGGTTAAAATTCAGGCTAAAAAATGTCAAAAAATTCAGAGAAAAAAAAAAAGTTGAAAAATATCTGAATTGTGAGACAAAAATCTAAACTTCTGAAATTAGTCTGAATTCTGAGAAACAAATGTCAATATTCTGATATTAAATTACAATTTTTGAGAAAGATGTCTGAATTCTGAGATTAAAGAGAGAATTTGAAGAGAAAGATTCAAAATTTTGAAAAAAAAGTCAGAAGGTAAAAAAAGAAATAGTCAGAATTCAGATAAACAAAATTCTGAAATATAAGAAAAAAGCCAGAATTCTGAGGTTAGTCAGAATTCTGAAAGCAAAAAAAAAAAAAGGAATTCTGGAAAAAAAAAAAGTCTGAATTCATTCATTTTCTTAACCACTTCACTGGGATGCAGGACCCTGAAGCTACTGATGGGCAACGGCAGGGTTCACCCTGGACAGGTCGCCAGTCTGCCGCAGGGCTGAAAGTCTGAATTGTGATATTAAAGTCAGAATAAGATCATATCGTTAAAAACTTATTTGGTGAAGAAATCTGAGCTTGCTGATGAATAGGGAGATCATCTCCTGACATCCTGCTGTGACTTTCTTCATTGATTAACCCTTTAACACATGAAGGGTTGTTGGTAACCCTTAAACCCGAAAATATTTAATATACTGCAACTTTTCAACCGTTCAATGTAATTCCAGCAAATTGTGAAGGAAAAATGCGGCGTGATTGCAGTAAATCAAAGAAACATAAACACTGGAGCTCCGGTGATAAAGGGTTTACCTTCTACTCACAAGGGGAACTTCTAACTTCTTAACTTACCCCAAAATCTCCCTCGTTTCTTAAGAAGAACTAAACAAAAACTGTTCGACCATCTGGCCAAATGTAGTTTCTTTTAAGCACAAATAAATCTGCATTTAGTTAAGGACAGCCTGACAGACAAAGCCCTTTTTCTCCTTCAACATTATTACATAAAACCCAGAAATGCTCTGATTATACTGATTATGGAAGGGAATTGAAATGATCACTGTAATGGGAAAGCCTCTCCAGCCCTCCCAGCGGTTCCAGCACCACGGATCCCTTATTGGGTGCACTGCAGACAGAACAGGTTTATCCTCTGCAGTAATTAGAGCTCAGAGACGCGGCCCCGTCTTTAAAGGAGAACGTTTCTTAATTGCTACCTTTGTCGCAACATCGCTGCTGTTTGAAAGGATAATAACAGCTGGTCAAAGTAATTGTTGCTTCATGAATTCATTTGTTCTCAAACGCTCCCCCGAGAAACTGTTTTTTTTTGTTTTTTTTGCGCTCTCGAAACTCTTATTACACAGATGCTACAAAAATTGTGACATGCTAATATGTTCCGAGGGGGGAATAATTTCCCTCCTTGGTGAAAAGCATAATTTGGAAACATTATTTTGTGTTTTGATCTGAGACAACAGTAAAAGTCAGTCCTCACAGTACATGTGTGCTGCGATCTCGTGTGCTTACTCTTAAATCTACAAGCAAGTTGTGACCTGCATCTGTCTGCGTGATGCTGGTCATTGACGGTGATAACCGCCCTCCCTGTGGTTCCCCCTGCCCTCCTTTTCCTGTCAGAGCTGCAGAGATAACACCGCCACATGCATTATCTGGTTCAGTGATGGTGTCCTTGCAGAAAGAAACCCACTCCAGTTCCAGTCTAGTCATCTTGTGCCTGCAGAGAACCACCATAAATGTGCAGTTCTGCATGTTCTGCACAAGCACCAACAGAAAATAGTGCATAAATCTGTTTTTAATCAGTGAACGATTGATCAGAAGCTCCACTCATACAATAGAAGCCCCACACGGAATCCAAACTCATATCACTTGCTCATTCATGGGTGCACACCAATGATGGCTTATCAATATTTTAGAATACTTTTATGGGAGTTCTTGTTGACCTAAAAGAAGACACGAGTATTGCTTATTTTTCCCATGCAAGGCTCACATTTTACAGAGCGCTACAACAGGGTGACATTTACTGTATATGATAAATAGCACCAGCCTGTTTTCAGGCAATTACCTTGATTTGGTTTGGCACTTTCTTCTGGGGCGCACAGAGAATCTCCAATGTCACAAAATTTCCAAGAAATACTCCAGGACACAAGGCTTGTTCAAGCCCAGTCCAATCCCAGGAAACAATTTAATCACAGGTTAGCTACGATACGATAGTACTTTATTACGATAGTACTTTATTAATCCCGCGTGGGGAAACTGGGGATACTATGAGGTGGTTAAAGATATCTCATATCCAGATCCAAAAAAGTAATCTGAAATATCATATGTAGACTGTTGGACTCAGTCTTGAAGGATATGTACTGGAAGACAGTAGACATGGTCCAGAAAGAAAACCGGTAAAAAACACTCACTGGGCAAGCGGTACACATAAATCTGGGGTGTCCAAAGTCGGTCCTCGAGGGCCGGTGTCCTACATGTTTTCCAACCAACCGGCCATTGAAGCTCCTTATTGGCCAAACACACCAGTTCCAGGTAACCAGCAGCAGATAAGGCGGGGTTTCTGGAAAACCAGCAGGAAAACATCCCGAACATCAATTAAAGCCTGTTCCTGAAGCAAAGTGTGTTGCTGACCTGTAAAAGAAAGCAGGTGTGAACCTAGTTACTGTTTGGCATTCTGACCAGAACAGGAAAAATATGTCAAAATACAAGTTCGAGATATTGTCTAATAGAAGTTCTCAACCAGAATTCAAACCAAAAGTTACGACACTGTCATAATGTGTGGAACTAAAATGGTCAAAATTGTGCTAAACTGGCTGTTTTAGCATTCACACAGTGGAAGACAAGAAAAAAATATACTTAAGCCCTTCCGCTCTCCTTGGGGTCCAGATGGCTCCAACCACATATTGTTATGCGATTTCTTCCATGACAAATGTGGACGAAGGAGGACAGGATTTTATGTCTGCCATTGACATTAGTGAAACTCCGAAATCAGTGAAAAAAAAAAGTTCAGCGCACTGTCCTGTGGTGTCCAGATGACCCCACTTTTAATGTAAACAAGCTAAGGAGAACGGAAGGGTTATGCCAATATATGTCATGGCTGTCTCTGCAAAAATGATTGAGCATATGTAGAATAGGGAGCAGTGGATGCAGTTTATTTTTCTCCAAGCAAAGAAACCACTTGACAACAAAGAGAGTACTTTCATGTTTTACTGGTTTTTATAAATATGATGTACAATAGTTGGCAAACTGTTGTTTTATGCGAATATCCTGTAAAAGTTCACTAAGAGTGAAAGAAAAGTTAATCAATTTACCAAAAGAGTCTAAAAACTAAAATAAAAAACAAACTTCAGATTTTTTTTAGATAAATTTATAAATGTTCTTGAGAAAAATTCCATTGAAATAAAAGCATTAATTTTTCAAAATACTTCCTAAAAAATGTCTATGCTTTAAAGAATCACGTAATAGTAACGGTAGTAATTACGTTGTAAGCTGTAAAGCTAAATATCATCTGCATATATGATAAGACACCTGTCCACATACACCAGTATGTTTTATGTTTAAGAGGTATCCTGTTCTACCCCACTAAACATTTAATGAAGAAGTAATCAACTGAACTACCATATTGATTTTAATCCCAACTGTTTTAGACGGCTCCCTCAGAATAGTGCTAACCTTTAAAATCTAGCAGTGAGTTGCATTTTAGTACAGCCTGGCCCAGTCTTAAAGACTCTTTAAATGTAGATGCAATCAGGCGGGGAGCCTTTACACCGACTGCATGCCTAATCAACATCCACAGAGGGTTCTGGCTCATTAAACAAGCTCTTTGTGCTAACATTAATAATGCAGAGGCAATGTGAGAGCCATGGTGTGCTCAAAGACCTGCCATCTCAATGATGTGTCATTACTCACTCAGGACTAGTCAACAACCTTAGGCTTAGTTGGCACCCCTCAGGGGTGGGGCCACAAAATTTGTTACTTGTTCGGCAAAACCTTTACCCAATCCACTGGGACCAGTATTAAAATGTCAAATGCATTTGATTATTTATTGTTTATCAACCTCCTGACTGTTGGATTTTTAATTGACTTTACCATCTTTAACAAAATCCTGCTGCCTGAACAGACCATTTTGGGAAACAAGAAACTTGACTCATTTGGGAAATTAATAAATAAAAAAATAAATAATTTTTTTAAAATCTCCCTAAGCTTACTTTGTTTTTTAAAACCAATATTTTAAAATGTTTGTGTAAAGAGAATCTGATACTACGTTCACACCGGGCGCAGAAACATGCATTTGAGTGTCTGCTTCCAAGGAAAAATCAATGTAAGCGTGCATATATGCGTCCATGTTCAAACTCAACACAGACTACAAACTCTACACAAAGATTACGTATTTTTTGGGCTCTACTTATAAAACATGCGGCCAATAAATACTGTATGTGTTGAAAGTTTAACCAGTTAAACTTTGACCAATAAAGGACTCGGATTTAGTCATGGCGTCTTTTTCAATATATGCAACTGCCTAGGTGTGTTCAAGAACTCACGTTCAGCATGCCCCACACATGCTCGGTCTACACATTCTGACTACCAACTCGTCATTTTTTTGACATGCTGGTTATTTCCATTAAATTACAAGTCTCTAACCCTCAGGACATGGTCCCAGATGTGGTATTGGACACGTTCACTGCCAAAGTCATGGACACTGTCATGGATGCAGGGATTTAATGGGAGTCAGCATGCTGGTTATTTCCATTAAATCACGGGTCCCCATCCTCCAGGCCGGGAACTCTACCACTAACTGGTAATGGGCCACCAACCGATTGTGGGACATGAACTGATACAGGACCACAAACCAGTACCGGCCCGCAAGTCAGTCCTGGGCCATGAACTGGTACTGGGCTGTGAACTGGTCCCAGGCCACGAAACAGAACTGGTCCACGAACCAGTCTAGGGCCACAGACAAGGAAAAAATGCATACCCTAATCAGGAGTCCCAAACCCTCAAGACGCAGACTGGTACTCTAACCCGGTATCAGTTCCGCTTTCGTTACCGGTACTACATCCACTACCATGTCCCTAGGGTTGGGGACCTGGAATTTAATGGAAATAACCAGAACATCGCTACATGACGAGTTGGGGACACTCAAAGTGTCAAAAGTGGCGCAGAGGGGGCCAAACCATAGGTCAAAATTTGACGGGTTGAGAGTGAGAATGTGTAGACCCTGTAAATATGCAAGCTAAAGGTTTTCAGTACTAAAATAAAATTTTTTTTTCGTCTTTTTCAATTTCTGACTTGAAAATATAAGATGAGGAACAAAATCAGGTTCCAACTTGACAAAAGGAGCATGAATAAAACTTAACCAAATGCCTGTTCTTTCCCTTTTTTTAAACCGACTCCCCCGGTTCCTGACACACAGGCATTGCCACATTTCTCTGACTGCATTCCCTTCATCTGGGGACAGACTGCAAATTTGAAGGCTTTTTTTGACTTGCTTCTATTCTTTTTTTTCCCTCCCACCTGCTTCTTGAACTGAAATCAATGTTCCAGCCCTTTCATCCTCTCCGCAGATTGCCTCAACCAGGGCAGAGCCTACTGTATCAGGAACCACCAGACTGACATTTCCTCTAACTGCAGCAGCTACAGGAGACTGCATAAGTGAATCAGCCACCCTTGGGATGGATAATCCCAGGCTAAAACCTCTAGATTGTGTGATTAATGATATGTCTAGTGGTTGTGACTCTTGTTCTTTTGCCGTGCCGTCTCGTGTCTGGAGTTCAGGGAGCTGGAGAGAACCGATGAGTGGAACCTGCACAATTATGCAAAGACGAGGAAGAGCAGCTGCTGGCAAACAGGCAAAACTAAACAAGACCTTCATGCCGGAGATAAATAAAAATGGCTTGGTAACAGTAATCCTAAAATAACGTGGGCGGTTTGTTGACTTGTAAACAACAAAAATGTAAATTTAAAACATGATTACGAGGAAAGTCCTGACAGGTTGTTTGGATGCAAGGAAACAGTTTCAAGATTCTGCAGTTTAAGACTTTTTAATTGCACTCAAGCGATGGACTAAATACAAACTCCAAGGAAGCTTCATGTTTGTCTTTTACTAGATAAGCACTCCAAGTGCTACTTCACATTAAGCTACCTACGAGTTCAAAGCATTCAAATGCTGTCGCTATACAAACATTAGAGGGCTGCTGCCATAACTTTTCATCCTCAGTCTTTTACTTTTTCAGAAATAATAATCACGTCAAAGCCAGGGAGACCACTGAAGCTGCTCAGACACCGGCACATGAAAGCACAAGTATATATGAGTGCAGCATCCAGCTGTGACTGTGAGCAACAGCAGGGCGGAACTGAGAGATAAGACTCCCGCTTAACAAACCCACAACAGTAAACACTGGAGCCGGCTCAGTATAGGTTTTTTTTTTTTCTTCAATACATTAAAAAAAAAAAAAAAAAACACATCACATTGGATTTATGCATGTGGAGGAGGAGGAGGATAAATAAATAAAAGAGATCATGGACTAACAAACCAACAAGTTTTATCATTTGTAAGCAAACACTAACCCACGTTCACCATTTATCCCTGCAGCCTCCAAAGCTGTACCAATATGGAGGTCAGCTTTGACATTAAGGCCATGTCCAAATTCCTAACTACTAAAGATCTACATAGCTCGAGACTATATAAAAACCTGGATTTTAAAAGCAATTCAGACACCATGCTCACTACTTCTCTTTCGTTTTGCTAAATGCCAGATATGACGTCACCGATTTCATGGTGTAGAAAATTTAACCAATATGAACATTTCACAATTTTAATAAAAATTATATTCAAACATGTTTGTTTTTCGCTTAAATTGTTCGACCGCAATGCATTGTGGTCTATATTCGCTAATGAAGTAAGCTTTAATACACGCTAGTTTTTTGCAAAGACTTCTGGGAGATTTCTAGTGGACTCAGTTTTGGAATTGTGTTGGAATTCGTCCAACACTACAAAATGGTGAACGCGACATATAGGGCACTATATGTAGTGGGTAGGAAGGAGTTTGGACATTGCCTTAAGCCTTTAATATTGTAGATGTCACCACCAGCATCTAAACAGCTCATGCTCTTTGACATATTGTAACTCAGCTGATTCTGGCATTTAGAAAAGCAGCTTTTCATATTGCCTGCACCACTTCCTGATAGTCTTCCGCCATTTTGTACATCATCGACAGTGATTGGTCTGAGTCATTGAATCTTTGGCAAATACTGTCGCCAATCATTAATGTGAGCTTGTTCGGAGTCCACAGCCCTTCCACTGAAAGCAGGCTCGGGAAAAGTTATCAATCACACGTTTGAGGAGGGGCCAGTGGGAACCACTGAATGGTCAGTTTATAGCTTGTATAACTTACAATGTGGAAAAACATGTCTTAAAAAATGGGATTAGAAAGAACATGATAAGAAGAATGTATCAGAAAAATGATGGTTATTCTGACCATTAAAATGAGTAATAACTGTCCATTACTCAACGGAAGTCTATGGGATTTTGGTCTTTTTGAAACCAGCAGGTTGCTATGTCCAGTGATTTCTTCTGTCAATGCACTTGCCATTGACTACTTTTCTTTTGTCTAGTGTTTTCTAGCGCATGTCCACTGCCTACATTTGCAACAGACTTGGTACGAAATGTCAAAGCCGTAGAAATCCTGTGAATCTGGCTCCAGGCTATTTCTTTCACAGCTCTATTCCGATATCTGAAAGACCTGTTTAACTCCAGTCAAGCACCACCTCTATCGATCTCTCCTCCATGATCAATTTTCAAGCATTTGGCACTTTTTCAATGCTTGTTCAGTGTTTGCATGTTTTGCATGTAGAACCCGAAAACAGTCGTAGAAACTTGCGTAGCGATGTGTGGGTTTGAATGCGGACTGGTCGCTTGATGGGGTGGACGTAGCGCCACTGTAACTTTTGAAAAGCTTTATCACAATTTCACCTAAACCAATGTTATTTTTTTGCTATTAGATTAGAAACACTGCTTTTTCTGAGTGTTCAAGCCAGAAACTTGCATGTTCGTGCAAACTTGTGCAGAAGTGACAGTTACAGAACTCAATGTGTCCCTCAGAAGGTTGTGTAACAAAATCTGGTATAAAGAGAACCGTTTTTTTTCTGTAGTATTAATATTTGTTCTCTGGATTTTCTCAAAGGGGGCGCCAACTCTTTTTTTTCCATGTCTGTGAACTTTGGTTAGAAAACTTTTCAAGTCGGCAAGTTGGAGATAAATCCTTGAAACCTGAGCTAATCATCTTTTCCAAATTAGAACAATCTAAGTACTCGTTTCAAGTGTCATTTCCCTCTCTTGCTGTTAATCTCCTACAATAAGTTGACTTCACTGCGGCAGCAGAGCAAGAAAAAAACTGCAGCTGTGCTTTGTATCTAATTCGAATGCACCTCAGATTAGCACGCAGACAGCACCTGATGGGCTGAACCGTCAGCTTTTGTTCTCTCATCCAGAACCAAAAAATACGACAAACGCTGCTCCGGTGCTAATCTTTATCTGTAAATCCAGCTGTCATACATCCATACCAAGATACTCAGACAAATCTTTTACATGATTCCGTCACGGATCAAACTTCCTCTCAAAGCCGAATACCCAGAAAATCCCAGCAGCTCAATCAGACACAAATTTTCTCGGAGGAGCATAAAGTTAATGACCCTGTTTCTCATCTGGGCTCCCCCTTATTTTCTACTGGCATTGAGGGTGAATGCTTAATCTTCACGGGTAGCTGTCAGAGCATGATAAATGCCAGCGGTAGTCTGCCTTTCAAAACCCCCGCATTAATTTTTAAGCACAATTACTCGAAGAAAAAATTTTAATTCAACACTCCGGGATGACATGCGGACGTGCTCACAAAGGGCCGGCGCTCCGAGCCGGGTATGCCAGGAAATATCCTTTTGCAGGTGCAAATTTTATCAGGAGCGCGAGAGATGCACTTTAGGTCAAAAAAATGCTTTTTTGCTTTGATCTCCAAAGCACAGATGGTAGTGTTGTGAGGCTGCTAACCTGTCCAACTGCAAGCCGAGGTTTGCAATCAATGTCCCATTCATGCTGTGCCTCATCTCCTTTGATCCAAGAATTAACCAGACACTCGAAACGGTCAATTATCAGGTCCCATACCTCAATTGAAGTTCTAAGTGAGCTCAATTTGTGCTACAGAAGGGAGGTTTTTCTGTGCTACGCCATATAATGCAGAGATGCTAATGAAAGAGACTGAAGGGAGGAATGGGGAGAACTAAAGAGACTGTGATAGAGCAGTAAGAGCTAAATAATTAATATGTTTTGTTCAGTTCTACTGAGCCTATTGCACATAGCAAGCCAGTAAACACAGATACTGCATTAAAGGAAAAGGAGAAGAGGAACAAACGTTTAAAGATTTGAATCTGTCGAACCAGGTAACTTCTTTCGTCTCTGTGGAAAAAAAAAAATAGAAAAATTTCAGAGGAAAATAAAAAAAAAAAAGTCGGACAGACAAGACCTTGAAGATGAAGGTTTCACAGAGAGTGTACAGGAAGAACCAGGCGATGAGAAATGTTTTGTGTTAAAAGTCACAAAGGAGCCACAAGGCAGAGCTCAGAGTATCATCTGGGGCAGCGTATTGACAGATTTCTTATACCTCTCACTGCAGTCGAAGTGAGGGAGCAATGAGTCATCTCAGCTCTGTTCTAAAGCCCTGCTTTGTTTGAGGTAACCCTCAAAACTGACAGCTTTGCGTGCTCTGCCTCTTATCTCCTAATTATGAAGCTACGGAAGCATCGGGCATGTGATGCGTGCTCAGGAACTCGCTAAATGTGTATTCTTAGATGTGCATTTAGCATATGGTTTTCACGCAGGACTGTAACTGCCAGGGGTGTGTGTGTGTTGGCAAAAGCCTGGCAATACAATACATATCACAATACCCGGCTCATGTATCACGATATATCCCAAGACTGTACCTGAACATTTTTTAACACTTTCATTTTTAAATGTTATGACTCAAAAAAGCTTTACCTGAATATTAAACTATTGTAATAAAAAAATAGAAAAATTCATTTAATGTAATGATCACAAAGCTAAGCAATGCAACTGGTTCTCATACGCAAGTTACTTCTACCCAACTCATGGTGGTTTTATTTAGCTAAATCAAGAAATATTTGTTCATGAAAAGAATAGTCAACGTTTTCTGATTTACACATTAAAATATGTTCAATTGTAGGAAAAACACAGTTGAAAACAACAGTAAGATGCTGAAGGACACCAAAAAAATAACTAATTATATAAAGATATCGCCAAATCAATTTCTCCCTGCATCTATAGTAGCTTCCCGATACTAATACTAACTTTAAAGCGCTATGTGTTTAAAGTCCATAAGAAGTGTTAAAAATGTGCATAGCACTTAGTTCAGTAGCCTAAAACACTTAAGTATGGACAGTTTCATTAGAAGTGGTCACTTAAAGGGGCCGTACCATGAAAAACCAACCTTTTGAGTTTATAAGTGTATTACACTGTTTATTCCTCACTATAAAGAACCCCAAAGCAGTATTTTGATCTGTTTATGTATTTCTGAGTATTTGTCTAAAAACCTGCGCTCTGTGCAGCAGCCCCTCCCATACCCACGAAAACAAGCGGGTCCTCTTGATCTGACGTACCATCGTGAGACGGCCCCCTCCAGGAAGGGCCTGCTCTGCCAGTACCGCCCCCCTCAATTTCTCCAGGAAGCTAGCGGTGATCAGCAAAGAGCGTTCATTTGAAATGCTTAATACCGTATATCTTCCAATTGTGTCCTGTCTTCAATAAATTCCAGCTCTAATAGGTGTTTGTTACTTTAGACTCGGGGCTCCTTTAAGACAACCCCCAACCCGGTCGGGTACAGTCGAGTGTATTTGTGTTGTGAACCAGTGTAACGATGGCCGGGCTCACTAAAGGCAGATATATGCTATGCGCATCCATCTTTGAAGACATTTGGATACTCTTTATTTTCGTGGGAGAAACGAGGAAAAAATGGCTCTAGGATGATGTCATGAAATGGACGGCAGCCAGACGCAGCGGCAGGCGGAGCTTCAGGAATTCAGTCGATTTTACTTCCGGGTAAAAAAATAACTAAAATTTCATAAATGATTATTTTTTTTTTTAGTATTTTAAAGGTAATATATATCATATATATATATATGGACATAGTTCACTCTGAAAGGCTTAAGAAAATCATTGTATGGTTAAAGAGCGTTTGTGTCGATGTGCGTTGGAGGAGATACTACCAAATGTTTTAGGCTAATGGAGCTTTACTTCCACTGCCTAATGTGATCGTTAAATAAAGTGAATTTTACCATTTTATTACAATGAAAGACATTAATATTCAGGATTTCTTTTTTCCTAAGTCATGCTCTTTAAAAAAATGTGAATTTTTCTGGTACAATCTTGGAATATATAACGATATGCATCGCATCGTTAGAGTTGCATAAGGGATACGTACTTGCTAATACACACCCCTACTGAAATACTGAAGTTTTCTAAGATAATCAAATGTAAATTAAATATGCAAACAAACAAGTAATCTATAGCACAATTTTTACATTAGTGTCAGAGGTTTTCTTTTCTTATTTTATGGAAGTTCACGCATCTCTTCCAGACTACCAAGAGTCTCTTCCTGGAATCAGACCTCGACAATCTTGCTGAGAACCCACTTTGGTTTGACTCTCCTGTGAGGGAGAGTCCTGCCAGAAGCTCAAAGGCTCCAAATTAGGTTCTGCTTGTTTCATCTGAGATGCTGCGGCTCTCATGTTTCACTGAGCTATTTAAGAAGGCAGCATATTTTACCTTCAGATAAAGTGGGAAATATTCAACTCAGGGGATATTTGTTAGCATGGAGCACCTCTCCCCCTTGCATTGGGGTTACATCAAAAAGATTTTCGCTCCAAAATGAGCTCAGGCTGAGCAAAGGAAAAAAAAAAAAAAAAAAAAAAAAAAACTTTCTTTCCTCAGTGGGGGGTGGACAAACTGTCTGAATTTCAAATACTGAGAGCAGACATGGCAACAAGATGCAACCATTTTTATAAAAAATGTGTGTTTTAAATCATTTATTTTCTTACTCTGTTGGATTTTTTGTGAAAACTTTGAAACTAAACATAAAAGTAAAGCAATGTGGAGGTGTTAAGTACATAAACATGTTAGCTTATCAAAATAAAAGCTCAAATGTAAAAGTGCAACTCTTGCCTTGGTGTTTTAGTAAGGCCTTCATCACAACTGCCCTTATTGGGGGGGTAAAAATGGGCAATCCTCTGTGAGGCAAATGGGTGACCACCACAACATGTTCTGGTCATAGAACCAATTGTTGAGCCTGGAGAGTGAAAAGATGCATACGAATTTTTATCAACGGGCATGCTGCAGGTGTGAGATTGTAGCAAACGAGTGTATAACATGCATGGGTGGTAAGGTGAGGTTCAGGTGATAAATGCACGCTCTTTGATAGTGCCTGGCTGCTAAAAATGAAGACAATCAGAGAGTAGTTTGAATCCAGTGGGCGTCCTTCTTAAGGATCACCTGCTGCATTCACTGACTCTGCAAATTTGGATAATTACAGTCAGAAAATGACGGCCAGAAAATTACAAACAGGCGTAGAAAAAGATGTTTTTGATGCCTGTCTGTAACACATTAAGATGGGGCTTTAAACCGGCTAGAGCAGCGTTTTTTACGCGTGGTTTGTTCACTATAAAACTCTGCTTTTTACACCCGTCTTCGGACATCTTCAGACTATGATGGTACAGACAATACAGCCATTTTCTGACCAGAATTATTCAAGTTCTCAGAGTCAGTGCCGCCATCATCTATTTTGATTGGTCCTTTGTGTCCAACACGCCACAACGGGGACAAAAGTTTTGAAACTGAAATTTTCAGATTCGAAAACGGAAAAAATAAAGATTTAGAAGTGAAAAAAAGATTTGAAACCGAAAAAACAGAATATTTGAAGCAGAAAATAATTCAATCTATTTTGGAGAGTAAAACATTTTGACATTCTACTTTTTTTTCGGCCAAGCCAATATTTTTTTTATTTGTTTTTTTCTGGGTTTCCCCAGGCCTCAAGGGCTTATCCCAGATCTAGAACATGATGGGAGGATAATGTGCGACAGCATCATCAATATGTCATAAGAGCATGTTCTTACGAATGATTCACAGTACACTTACTACATGTATGACAAGAGTACATTCCATTATTATAGATCTTTCATATGCAGCCACTCCTCTCTACGACCCTTCATGGGTCTACATAACCCCAAATTATACAGGTCAACCCTTATACAGGAGCATGTGACTAAAGCTTTAAATAGTTGACTGAGGCACACTTTGCTCTTGTTAGCTGTAGTTGACATAGCTTGATTTAAGTTCAATTTAATCCTCAATTTCAATATTTTAATATATAAAACTGTAAAAACGAAAGGAATTGAATTGAAAATGAACTTCCTTCTGTGACCTGGCCTTAAAACATGCGCTCTGAAGTGTGACGTAAGGATAGACAGCTGGGCAGGCCATCATCACATCTCATTTGGCCATTAACTCCATCAGTCATCAGTGGATTATTGTCATCGTTTCAAAGTTCTGTGACAGAAGTCAGAGGGCCGTTCCTTCTCGCTCCCCTCAGTCTCAGCAGCAGAAAGGGTCAGAAGCTTCTAAAGGCTGTGGGATCACAGCAGACAGGCCCTGCAGCAAAGCTCCAGGCTACTGTCACAAAGCCACGAGCTGGACTCGCTATCAGATTTGTGACAACTTCAATGCCTCTTAAGCAGCAAACTCGTCATGGGGTCAGGTTTTGGATTTTCGTCTTGGAAGTGTATTTCAGCAGGATGTACTCTGGATTGCTTCTGTTGCTTTCTGCCATCCTGCAGTTTTGTTTTGTTTGCTTCACAGACTCTGAAATCTGAGTTTAATATTTTGCTAGACTGCACTTTTTCTTTGCTGTCGATGCCGCTGTCATGTCAGGAAAAGTTGCACAAACTTTTTTATTTTGCGAGAAAAAGAAAAACTGAAGGTTGGTAGAGTCACAACCTTTTCCAGGGAAATAAATGGTTTGAAAAGAAGAGAAATTTATTTATGTGCAACTTTTGTTTTTGTATATCAGCTAAAAAACAAAAGGGAATATTTTTTCATTGTTTTGTTGTTTTAGTGAAACAAAAAGCCTTTACAGATGCAGTCTTTTCAAAATGAAAACAAAACAACTTGCGCTGCAATTACATTTTCCTATTCACACATAGTGTTACTCACAAATGCTGTAGTTACCAAAATAAAAGCACACACTCTTCTAAAATTCAAACGCACTCCTTACAGTTATTTTTAACCCAACTTCAAGGTTATAAAGGGACTGACTTTTAATATGGAGAGAAAATAGACTCAACCTGATTTGTGCGTGCGTAATTCTTGACTTGTATGTGCTAAAAAACAGTGGCAAACACATTTTGTACAGAAGACACGGCACAGAGGAGATTGATTAATGATGTATATAACCAATCAGGATGCAGAGCACAGTGTTCTGTTAAAAAAAAAAAAAAAAAAAAGATAAATAAATAGCCAGCTTTATTGCACAGAGAAAATTCTGCCAAACGACAAGACAGCAAAAAAATAACCGTAATATAGTATCAAATCAAATCAAATCAAATCAAACTTTATTTATATAGCACTTTTCATATAAAAATAACACAAAGTGCTTTACACTAAAACAAAAGAAACAAAGTATGGAGGGAAAACAGACTCACCCCGATTTGGATTTGTGCGTGCAAATTCTTGATTTGTACAATACATTTTGTGCTTAAGTACAAAAATTATGAAATTTTAAAAAATAAAACATTTTCACATGCACTTCTTGAAACTAGCTATATGCATAAATCCTTAAAAAAATAATGTATGCAATGCTTGTTACGCACACACAAAACCGCATTTACACACAAATTTGATGTGAGACTTTTTTCACGTCTCAAAGATTTGTGTGTAAGTGATGCGTTTAAATGCTGCTAGAACGCTGGGTAATCAAAGTTTTCTTATCAGCCACTGTGAACTTAGACTGTGAATATCTGGTGAGAACCTGATAATGTCCCACTTTCTTAAACAGATATGCCTGATTATTAGTATTAAAAAAACTTTGAATATGTGTTTTAAAAACATTCAACACAAAAGTTTCTGTATTCTCATCGCTCCCCAGGGACTGCGGTTTCCTGCCATAAGTCCCACTGACATCAGATTTGTGCGTAAATGTGTTTTTTTGTGTGTGCATATCAAACAGTTTGCACATCATTTTTTCAAAAATCTGTGCATTTAAGAGCCATTTTTGGCACATTTCTGTTTGTTTCCCGTTTATGTAATTTGCTATGGATAATAATCTAATTTTGTGGCATGCACAGTTTGTTTAATTGATGGAATTTGATTCAGAGGTGTGTCTGCTATGACGTTGTGGGATTGGTGAATGTTTTAAATGTCCTAGCAAACAGGTGCCGCTGTAATAATAATAAAAAAAACCCACCTGTACCTGGGAGCAACACAGTCTATCAGCCGACCCGCTCAAAATTATTAACTATTCACTTTTTAAATTGAATTCAGTTTTATTTATATTGCCCAATATCACAATGCAAACATCTCAGTGGGCCTGCCAGTAACTATACAAAAACATAGAGTCAGTCATTAAATATAAACAGTAACTGGTTACTAAACTAACTAAGCTAACCTGACGTCCCTGCCCGGCCTGCATCTATATAATTTCAAGCTGCTGTAATTTGAATTTGTGCATGTATAAATTCCACTCTGTATTTTTTTGAAGTTTGTAATTTTGTTCTAATGCCCAAAATGTATTGTATGAGCTGCAAATTAAAAATTGCGTACGCACAGATCAGGGTGAGTCTATTTTCTCTCCATATTTCTCTGCATTATTTTGACTCAGAAAAAACAAGTTCAGGAAAAAAAAAAACATAACTGGGTTAAAATTAACCCACTACTAGCTGTAGGTCCATTGCTACAAAAAGTAAACAAAAAACATATCCCAGCATGAATAATTCAAAAATTAATTTAAAGTAATAACCCGTTATACCAGCTCCCACAAAAGATTGTATTAATATTTGGAATATTAACATTTTTTTGAGGGATTTTTGATGAATTTCAGATTTAAAAACACCTACACACACAACACAAAATACACAAAAAAAACAGGAAAAAGAAAAATCTGATTAAGAGCTGATAAATGTTAAACTTATTAAAATATTTATGGCCTGTTTACTTATGCTCATCCTAATGATATGTAAAAGCGATATCCAAGTTGGAAAAAAAAAAGGTAATTACACGAGCAATCAGAATGCAGAGCTAGATAGTGTGTATGACTTATTCTGCCAGAGATGATGAAAAATTTGGAAGGAGAAGAAAGGATTCAGATGTGATGAGTTGCATTGGCAGCGCAGTTAGAAATGATGCAGAGCTTCGAGTCTGAAATCCTGTGATTCATTGCTTTTGTCCTTACATTTACCTCTGAGTTCCTCCCCTCTTGGCAGACTCAAAACAGTCATTGTGGCTGCCCAACATGAACGTTTGACAAGGAGAAGGGTAACAAAAAAAAAAAAACACTTTGGTGAGTGAATTTAATCCATGTCATCAGACCAAAGACTGACTGGAAACTATTGAAGCTGGATGGATCCCTCTGAAAGGAGATGAATGGCAAAATAGAGGAGAGGTTTCGCTGTTGGCAGATAGCAATAAGAACGCTGGCCTTCCCCTCTGTAGTTCCTTCTGAAATGATCGCACTAAAAAGTAAAAATGACAGTATGAAGGAGCCAGTGTGACTGAAAGAGGGCCGCTTGATGGCAGGCCTGTTGGTACAAGCTCGGGAGTGCCAGTAAGAGTGTGACTGTCATTCCGCGTCCCTGTAACCAACATGGAGCGCAGTTATAACAGAAAAGTTGCATTACCTGTGATAATGCTAGTGTGAATGCTTCTGCTGAATATGCTGAAGCTTTTTGCTGAAGAAATTTACTGTAATTGCTCAAGCGATTATATGAGAATACTACAGCTATTTGCATACTGCTAAAATTGCTAAAGGTCTTAAAGTTGCAGAAATTGTATTATTTGTACAAAGAATTTGAAGAATTTCATGAAAGATGGAAAAAAATCTGTAAAATTTAGAAATCAATAAACTCAGAATGAGCCTGAAAACTCAGTAAATGCCACATTAGTCCAAAAGAAAAAAAAATTTACTCAAGAGTTAGCTTTCCTCCAAAAAACCCCCAAAATCCTCAGGAGGTGCCAAATTAACCAAAAAATTAGCTAAACTCAAAATTTGCCCTCAAAACCTCTGTAGCATTGATTTCCTTATCACGCTGAACGTTTTATAACAATATTGCACTCAAAGTGTTCAAGAAATTTAAAGAATTGCATGAAAACAATGGCATAAAATCCTAAATAATTGCGTAATATTTTAAAACTTGCGTGAAATTTAACAGGCATGAATTTCCTGTATATGCGGAATGTTTTAATTGCATATTTTGCACGAATTGCATACATTTGACACATTCCTCTTTATTTCAATTGGGCTAAAAAAATGGCATAAATTGCATTAAGTTTACCAATACCAGAAATGGAAACGAGCTGAAAGTTTTGATACCAAGACTGCAGAAATAGCTGAAAGTGTGATTGAGTTTTTACGTGCCAAAAAACGTACAGAGAAAAATAAAAAATAAGAAAGAGAAACAGAATCACTATAGTGTGAATGCAAAGAAAACGTTCAAACAATTATACTTTATTAAAAGGTTTGAGTGTATCAGTCTATCAGCTTCAAGCTGATTTCTGTTGGACATTGTGGTCAGACCAAATCGAAGGAAAATTGTTTTCTTTAACACGTTTTTGTGACATTTTTCTGATGATAGAAGACACATTTTAATGTCAATCAGTAGCAGATGAAGAAAAGCTCATATTTGTGATGTACAGTAGAAAATCCACTTGGTAGGCCACAAACTCCCTGCTTTGAACTCTAAGCAACAGGGAGGCAAAAAGGGGCGGGGTTACTCCACAAGAACAGCATCACCCAAAACTTAAATTACTAATGAAGTCCTTTCGCCTTGAAGAAATTTTATCCTAAAAAATGACACAGGCGTTCTGATTTTAGTTAAAAAAAAACAGCAGAAGCATAATTATATTTAAAGACCGCTGGAAACACTTTTACAATAGAACAGAGGTGTCATCAGTTTCAACATCAACTCAATTTTCAAATCCATTAATGTGAGTTTTTTTTGGGGGGAGGTGATAGTATACAGGCGACCATAGCATTAGCACAGCATGACCACCCACACAGATACACAAACACTCATAAGATCGGTTGGGATAAGCTGATAAAATATGTATTTTTCTTGGCTGGAGCGCAGCAGCAGCTCTTGTTAAACTCTGCAATGTCACAGCAGGTTTTTGATGCTGTAGGAATATAGCTACAATGTTTTATATTTTATCATGCATATGTCATAATGAAACTAGGCCAGAAATTGCTGAGTCATGTTGGGGGTATGGCATTATCACGTGGGTTTCTGAACAGGGTGGACCATAAATTAGGAAGGTGTTGCTTGGAGAAATAACTTTCCTGACGTGTCAAAAGGTGTCATATTTCGCTCACATTACACATGCTCTAAGCATGCATTCCTGATCGTGCGTTTACTCCATGAGGTTCACACTGGACAAGCAAGAAAGGGCTTCTTCTTTTTTCTTTTTACGAGTTACTAGCGTATCTTTGCCCCCTAGAGCTGGAAGAGGCTTGGGTTAAAATTTAGAAATCGTGCCAATCTCATGAATCTTGCTCCAGGCTTTTTCTTTCACTGCTCTTTCCCAATACGTCAAACAATTCCAGCCGGGCACAAATTTTTTTAAATTTCTCCGCCCTGATCCATTTTTAAATGGTTCGCGCTTCCACTAATAAAAATGGACGCCATCCATTCCTCTCTACCAAATCCAAGTCCCTGATTGGTCAAAGTTCAACTACTTTCACGTGGACGCGCTTTCAATAGATGGAGAGGTCAATTGTATGTAGAGTACGAAAACTGTCATAGAAACTTGTGTAGTTATGCGAGAATGCAAGTTTTTTTAGTCACAGAAACACGTTTACACATGTAACATGAACTTTTTACTGAAAGTGGTCGCCCGAACGCGCATTGCCGAGGGTGGTGGGAACGTAGCTTCAGAATCAAATCAATATCCGTAATAATTGACCCGTATTTCTTTTACACTGTGGTCTGGGAAATACATCTAGGAAACGTTCCAGAGGGAGCCAACAAACTCACCTGTTGATGAACCATTTGGAAATCATTAGACAAAATTTATTGGCTGTAACATTTTACTTTGAAGTCCAAAAGTCCTTTTTCCTTCCTTTAAAAGGATTTTATGTGAGAAGAGTCTTGATAAGCAGCTATAAAATAAATAAATAACCATCCACCTGTTGTGTCTACCCACTTGTCCACGATCAAGGACGCAGAAACCTGTTCCTGTTCGTCGAGGGTCCGTGTGCACACTTCCTGATAAGTCTTGTGTAAACTGCTGTCCGGTGTGGCTCTGTTGTTGGAATGACTCACATTCGGAAGGCCCTCACACGCGGTGTGTGACCCATTTACTGAATCAACCGTCATTTTTGAGGAAACCGCAGTCACTTGATACAGAGTGGTGTTGTAACATTTATAGAACGTTGAATCATGTATTAATAAATGCACATCTTCTGTAATTATGTTCAATAAAGGCAAACTCCCCCCACACACATTTTTAATGGATAGTAAACTTAAATAACTGCAAAAATTATGGAATCATAAAATAGAGGGGGCTCTGGTCACGTACAAAATGGGGCCAGAAACAATCTCTAGCTGAAAGCGGAACTTTCGCAACTTTAGCTGGTTGTGTAAGCGGAAATTTCCCAATCTTAAGAAACCCTTTCAAAAATGATGTGTTAAAAGCTATCAGTTTCTGAACTTTTAAATACAAATAAACTGTTTCTGTCTAGCAATTTAGTGTGCAAGATGAGCTTTAAATGGGACAGAAAACGTTAATTGTTTATTTCTTTCAAGTCAACATGAACAAGTGATCTAATTTGGATTACTACACTTGTTTATCTCCGGAGAGAAAGTCGGTGAAACGCCATTTCTCCTTTGTGAATCAGCTGATCAGCAATCCCATTTTAAATGAAATTGATGGTAGTTTTGTCAAGATAGAGAAGCTACTATTATCACAAGCTCCATGCTCTGCTCCATTCTGATGCATCCATTTGTAGATCCATGTCCGTCTTAGTTTTTATCTCATCCAAGCTGGAGTTGGCTCAAAACTGTACAGCTAGATCCAATATTCCTCGCCTTTTTTTTTTTAATTTAAAAAAATTTGTAAAAAGAAAAAAAATTGAGAATATGTAATTAGCTGACTCCCGATTACATACAGACAAAGCTGTCTGTGGGGCTTTATGCCTGACAGATATGAGCATGGCACTTAAATCACAGACACACTGTGGTGTTTAGTGTTTTCTGACATGACTGACAGAGTTATTACCAAAAATAAGATTCATTTTACTTGTAGGGACATTCCCACAATGACAGGACTGCCTTCCGCCTTCCTTGGATCCCCTTTTCAAACACTAGGACGGCGTCTTACATTGGGGTTTTAAGCTGTTGGAGACAATCACGCCGTGCCTTTCATTGCTGAGTTTTCAGGAAAGATTTAGGAACTTCTAACGCTTTTGCTCCCTTTCTGTCTTTTCCATAAGAACTGTTTCTTTGGAGTCCCTCAGGAAACAGCTCCACTCCTCTTCCCACGCATGGATGTAAAGAAATGCGCCGGAGAAGTGAATGCTGCTGTTCTCATGATAAAAATTCCACTTTATCCATTCAAGCATGTCTAAACACTGAAACCCTCTTTGACAGGGTGGCAGCAACCAAAGGGATGCAGTATTCATGGCTTCTGTCTCCAGGAGAGCAGATAAACCCTTGCTATACTTAGAAGCTCAACATGCGATTTGAAATATGTGATTCCTTACAAATATGCCCCCCCTCTATTGTCACCATGGAGCGAGATGCAGCTTTTACTTTGTAGGGGAGAAAAAAACCTCTGCACATCCTGTGATGTTCTCATCCCCTCTATGCAGCCATTACTCAACTATCATGATAGATTTGGGGAATCCACCTTTACGTAACAAAGTCTTTCATGTGCAGACATATTTTTGTCATCATGTTTACCACTTCCAACGATGAAAGCCTCAAGCGTGGCTTAAGTTGAGACAGCAATCTTAGAAAAGAAAATCTTATTTTTCTCAAAATTTCTTTGTCTTTGGGTTTAATCACTCCTCCCCCCCTGCATGAGATCAGACCATCGATCCTCCAGACATGTGTCCTGGCCTCATCTATCAATAGACCCTCACAGCTGGTTGGAAAAACCGGGAAAAATCACCTGTGGAGCAGCAGTGATGTTAAGCATCTCCAGTATTGACCTTTTTTTTTTTTCTTCCTTGGAAGTGGTTTTATCATGACTCACGGTTCGTCGTCAAGCATATGAGCGACAGTGAAGAACTCTGAGGGCTGGCGGTTGCCTTTAGAGGAAACCTAAGAAAAAACCCAAAACGCTGTAGGCAGGTTTCTTCTGGACTTGGTGTTTATGCGTGCAATGGAGATGCATTTTATGCTGCACTCTCCCAGCGTAAAATTCAGGGAAAAGAGTGCTCAGGGTGACTGTACGGAGCTCCCAGGAGGCAGGGCATGATGCATAAACTCAGTGAGGAAATTGCTGAGTTTGTTTACAGAACATCCTCTTTTTGCTTGTTAGGATCGGCTCCAGCAGATTCATTCAACCCTAAATAGGATGAGGCAGGTATAAATATGGAGTTATAGTGTTATATATATATATATATATATGCATATCTATATACACACATCATATTTTCCGAACTATAAGGTGAACATAAAAGCCTCAATTATTAAAAAAAAAAACCGTTAACACCTTATATATTCCAGAGCGCCTTTTGCATGGAATAATTCTAGTTGTTCTTATTGACGTTACAAACGATTTTGAGAGGATCATGGTGCTCTGCCAAGTTATCAGTATGTTTTCTTTATGAGTTGCAAACAAGGTTGGGTGTTATTGTAAATATTCTAATGATGCTAATGTGTAGTGGTGTTGGTTTGGCAATTTTTTTTTTTTCACTGATTCAAACAAGGTTGGAAGATAGTTACAGTGTTTTAGCTGTATCACTCTGTTTTCTAAACATGATGAGTTACATGTATATGCTAATGTTGCTAATGTGTTGCTTTGTTAAACCTTGTTCTTAATGTGTTATTATTAAGGTGTGGAGTTTACACAGTCACAGTTATGTATGTTTTAGCAGTATCCGTCTTTTTTTTACATGTTGAAAACAAGGTGGGGTGTTATTATAGGCTTAAAAAGGCTAATGCTTCCAACGTTTGCCGGTGTTGAACTGTTTTTTTTTTTTTTTTTTTAACCTGTTACAAACAAGGTTTGGAGTTAGCGTAGTCACAATAACACTTGTTTTGGCGGTATCACTCTGTTTTTCGTATATGCAACAAATAAGATTTTGAGTTACAAGTATTGTAAATATGCTAATGTGGCTAACGTGTAGCTCTGGTAAACTAGGTTTTTTACGTGTTTTTTATGCGGTGTGGAGTAAGCATAGGGACAGTACGTACTGTATGTTTCAGCAGTATTGGTATGTTTTTTTACGTGTTGCAAACAAGGTTGGCAGTTACAAGTATTCTAAATGCGCTAACACAGCTAATGTGTAGCTGTGTCAAATTGCTTTTATTTTTACATTACTAATAAGGTTGGGTGTTCGCGTAGACACAGTGACATTTGCTTTATCAGTATCAGTATGTGTAGTTGATTCAAATTGGACTTTGAGTTACAGTTATTTGAATATGCTAACATGGCTAATGTGTAGCAGTGTTAAACTATGTTGTTTTTACGAGTTATTATAAGGTGAGGAGTTAACATGATTACAGTAACGCATATTTTACTAGTATCAGTATATTTCTTTCACATGGTGAATATGCTAACGTGGCTAACATGTGGCGGTGTTGAACTATGTTTTTTTATGTGTTGTTAATAAGGTTTGAAGCTAGCATCATTACAGTAACGTGTGTTTTAGCACTATCAGTCTGTTTTTCTTTTACGTGTTGAGAACAAGATAGGTAGTTACAGGTACTGTAAATACGCTAAGATAGCAAATGTGTAGCAGTCTCAAACTTCTTTATTTTTGTGTTACTAATAAGGTGAGGAGTTAGCTTAGACACAGTGAAAGTTGATTTTTTGCAATATCAGTCTGTTTTTATTACAAACTTGGTTGGGTGTTACCAGTATTGTAAACATACTAGCATGTTAACTTGTAGTTGTGTCTGACGCTGTTTTTTTTTTTTCTTTTTTTTTTTCTTTACATGTTACTAAACAGGTTGATGGTTAGCTTAGTCACCGTAACATTTGTTTTAGTGGTATCAGTATTTTTGTTTTTTATATCTTGCAATCTTGGTTTGGTGTTGCCAGGTATTGTAAACACGCTAGCGTGGCTAACATGTAGCTTTTTTTTTTTTTTAGGGATTCGCATAGTCACAGAAACATTTGATTTAGCGGTAGTCTATTTTGTTCATCTGTTGCAAATAAGCTTTATAGTTACAGGTGTTGGGAATATGCTAATGCTGCTAACGTGGCTAACGTGTAGCATGTTGCAAACAAGGTTTAGAGTTACTTTGAATGCAGTAAATAAAGTCTAACTTTCTCGCTTATAGTTCATTGTGCCTTATATGTAAAATAAATTCAAAAATATAATTGACAGCTGATAGTTCAGTGCGCTCTTTAGTTCAGAAAACACGATGCCTGTATTTCAGGTGTTATAGTACAGATTTATCTATATTGCATGGATCAGAACGAGAGTATTGACCAGTAGATAGACGTAATACACAGGTCAGCAGGTCGAAACATGATGTTATTTTTACCTCCTCTGTTTGTTTGGGTCTCTGGTTTACTCTGACAGCAGCTGAGACACATGTCTGACCTTCTTGAACCTGAATCATGTCCTTCTTTCTGTTCACAGAGATTTTTTTTATCCTTCACCCTCAACTTATTTTTTCTTTATATCTCTGCTTTCTGTTGGCTCTTAAAATAAGTTGTTTTGTTGTTACACACCTGCAATTACAGTAATTTGGCTTTATTTTGACTAAAATTGGATGCAGAAATGCATGGATTTCATTTATTTTATCTTGTTTGCTTTTGTTGTAAAAACCTCTTAGGGTCACATTGTAAATTGGTTCTCTATTTTTCATATAATGAGAGATTGTGTTTTATTTTAATCACATTTATTCATCTTTAAAAACATTTTCCATGAACTCACATCACCTCCAAGAACATCCTGCAATCATAAGAAGTTACCGTAGATGTATTTGGAGATGCTTTGGTATTAACACGTTATAGCAAAGTGAGATCTACTTTTTGGCGCGGTTTGAAAATGCTTGCAGCCTCGTTCTGATTAAAAGGCATTTTGCTGCAGCTGAACCTGTGTTGTGTCCATCTCTTGTGTCTGTCTCATTCGGCACATTTTGCACAGTCTGATTCAAGCACTTATTGCTCTTGGCTCCTCACCAGCAAAGCTCAAAGGGAGCTTTTTGTGCACTGATGTTGTAAACTGGAGTGTGACATGAAAAATTAGTTCAAGCAAAGTGGGACAAGACACAAAGACACAGCTCATGACTTCTGTTTTTTTGGTTATTGCTTCAGTGGTTTGAAGATGGACTTTTTTTTTTTTTCTTGGAAAGAAAAAAGACATTTTTTAAGGTTTGGATACGAAATAAGAAAACACCAGAAAAAAATGTAAAAAAATAAAAATAAAATGTGGCATGTACTAATCCTATTCCCCAAATACTGGTGTGCTGTTGAGTATTCCTCTAGATAAAATATAACATTTTTATATTTCAATTTAGGTGTATAAATTGTGCTGCTGTGCTAAATTTGTTGGGAAGCAGGTGGACCAGCTCTGAAACTCAAACCGAGTTTGCTCAGCTGTCAATTTGTGACAAATAAAAAAAATGACAAAAAAGTAAGAACTTAAACTGTATCAAAAAAAGATAAAACTGTAAAAGTGTTGCAAGCAGAAGTACAGAATGTTTTAGAATATTCAAATTGCTTTTTTAAGTTTTCATTTTTTCATATTTTAGTTTGCCTGCTGAAGAACCGCAAATAGAAAACAGCATTTTCATTTTTCTTTAAAGCTGGTATAAAGAAACTTTATTGTTCAATGACGGGCCAATTTATCTCATAGATTTTTGTGTATAAAAATATATGAAAACTTGTTGAGAAAACAAATATAGTATCATGGTATTTATGTCTGTTAGGTACATAGCAGTAAGCTAATGGTGATCCCACTGAACTAGCAGGGAGGGGCTACTTCTTCTTTTTCTACATTTCTATAACCTTCTTATTGAAAGTGGTCACGCACGTTGAGGGTGGAATGAACATAGAAAAACTGTAACTTTTGAACATCTTCATCAGAATGTCACATCAACCACTTTGTTTTTCTTTTTTTTGTTATTAATTTCAGAAGAACTAGCTGCGTTCACATCGACACAAGTAATTGGAATAAACGCCTGATCAGGATAAAAATGCATCATGTGAACATGTCAATGGCAATCTTTTTTCTTACTTGTCTTTTATTAATCTAGCTTGTATTATTTAAACGTAATTAAATAAGTTCCCCGGTTTCAATTTGATTTATTGGTTTATTTCAAGCATTAATTGTAGACAATACAACAAGAAATCACAGAAATATATCAAAGTCACTACAGACAAAAGGAAATGCATCAGTTAAAATAACAAAACAGTAAACACTAAGGTCTCATTATATTAATTAAATATAGTGGTAGTGTGCTGTAGTTTCTGGTTTTTCACACTTCTTTGTGCTTCAACTGTCATCCATTGAATGAAACAGGTGTGAACTCCCATTCTACACTTAATCATTTTTTCAAATATATAATAACTACAAGGTTTTAGTATAAAAGTGTTGTATTTTCAACTAGTCTTTACTGTTTTGATTCCGCTTTTATTCTAATTTCTGAAAACAATCTGTTGTTGACATCCATTTTTTAAAATGAAATGATTCATTTTTATTTTTAAACTTCATCAATAATGAAAAGTCAGAGTTTACTTTAATGGTTCATGTCTGAAACATGAAATTACAACAAATCACCAGCAATGGAAAATAACAATTTTTTTTTTTTTTTGGCCAGCTAGCAATTTTCCCAGCAGTTTTTCTTTTCCCTCTTCCTGCAAAGGCTTTCATCAATAATTGCACATATGCTGACAGAATTCTGAAAGTTTCGGCCACGGCGCTGAATTATTCACGTTTTACATACATGCAGGGAGGAGACCACTTAAAAATTGCATGTTTTTTGCATCTTGTTTCACGTCATCTGCATAACAGTGTTTATCGCCGCATCCGACAACCACTTCAGATCTGGAGTTCTCATCAAGACTCTCATTGAGGCGGACGTGAGGTTTCGCTGTGGGCTGAGCGGGGTTCGCCTCGCTTGTTCCCAGCCTATGTTTATATGTAAATGTGTGAATACATCTCTCACATTTAGGATTATTTTCAATAAGAAAACGACAAGCTGAAGCAAGGTTTACAGCAGGAACAAAGCAGCAAAACACCCTGGGATTCTTCATTCTTGTGATGATGCTTTTCTGACCTGTTAAAAAAAAAGCTGTTTTTTTGCCATTTCGCATTTTCACCCTCAGATGTTCTGCACATTTTGCCTCCTAGCCCAGGGTAGCAACACACACACCGTGAGGGGGAATCTGCATTTTGCACATGAGAAATTGTTAATGAGTGAATCACATCAAATATATCTGGCTCTGGAGGAGGGAGGGAGTGGAGAGTGTACTGGAAAAATAAAAAGGGGAATAATCGTCATTGATGTCTGAAACCTTAGTATTCAGACGCTCTAACACACTTAATAATACCCTAGCATGCGTGCTATACCTATAGCCTCATGTTTTTGTCCTCTACCTTTGAAATGACTCATCCTACACGAAACATGTCAGGAAGAATTAATGTGACTCACATTATGATGCATCTACAGTGATTTGTTTAACAGAATACAGCAAAACACAATAACAGTGGAACATGAAAGCAGACGTGTTCAAACTGTTGGTCTGAGTGAGATAATCAAAGGATAAATCCCTAATCGCTCCGGTTTTCATCAATGTTCTCACACCTTCGCCGAATCAATAAACCCCTCAGCGCACGGCATGCCGCGGCTCCAGATGACCTTCACTTCCTCAACACGTGGGGAAATAATTGCAGGGAGCGAGAAATGCGCATTTGTTTGCATGACACTTGTTATGTGGCGGTGCGGTGACAGCTCAAAAACACGGCAGCAGGTCTGAAAAGGGAGATTGATGATGCACTCTGAATAGTTTAGAAATAGCTGCCAAAGGAGTGGAAGCTGCCATCGCTGTTTGTCTTCTCACCCAAACGGAACTTCCTGCGTGAGACAGAGATTGGACTCTTGGGTTTTTCTGTTTTTTTTTTTTGTTTTGTAAAAACAGAGTGTGTCATCATCTCTGCTGATCTCTGTTCTCTTCAGACTGTAATGAAAGAGCTGCAGAAAATAAAAGTCTTACACAACAGCGGTTAACTCTGAAGCTACGTTCACACCTGGCATGCGATGAGGAACCCACGCTTGTTCCTGCTTTTAGCATACGGTGTGCAGACTGGACTGTTGTTACAGGAAACTAGCGCTTGGTGCAAAATGTGAATCTTCCTCCAGGATTTTTCTTTCACAGCTCTACTTACTCGGAGTCAAATAATCTCCATGATCAAATTTGAAACTGTAGACATTAATACGGATGCCCCCCATACCAAATCCAAGTCCCTGACTGGTCAAAGTTCAAGTGGTTTAACTTTCAATGCCTGTTCAATAGACTCGTGTTTTTTATGTAGAGGCAGAAAATCCTGAACGCAGCATAAGAACCAAGGCTCAGAATCTAGATTGCTTTCCTACCCCTCTAGCTCCTCCCTGTTGCTCCAGTTATAGGGGTATTTGGAGCTGTAGCGGTGTCCGAAAGTTTTTTTTTTTTTAAGGAGGAGCCATAATGACTCAAGGCTGACTATCCCTCCTCCGAAATGTACATCTACATTTAAGTAATGACTTTGTTTTTTTTTTTTTGCATCTCTTATATATTACTGATGTGTATTTTTCGAGCGCTAGCAGCAACACATTAACTTAGATCATCGACGCCTATTGATGACGTCATTAAGTGGGAATGACGCCCGAATTTGAAGACACTGTTTTCTCCATATCTCCCTGTTTGGAGAGATAAATGTAGTGGCAGGCGAAGGCAGTATGGCAAGCCATAAGTATCAAAAATCCTAAGGAAAAGCGGGCGTGGCCTCACCTGCACAGGTACTGCAGATAATAATGATTATTTGAAATATTTACATGTTCCCACAGTTAGTTTAAATACTACAATTAATAACTAAAAATAATGACAGTTTAATTGTAACTTTTATGTTAAAGATGTGATTCTGACATTGGGGGGTTGGGGATAGGCAAAAAAACTGCATATTAAGCTTGTTTTTTCTGTTTTTGTAGATTTGGTTTCAAGACGTGAAATTATAATCAGAAAATACATGTTTTTATTTTTGTTTATGTTCCAAAATTCAAAGATGTTTGAGTGTATATTTATGCTTTGAAGTACTTTATACATGTTCTCTCAAATATATGTTTTAAAGCTTTTCAAAAAAGTAATTTCAGGCTTTTTTTTTTTTTTTTTCCTTTTTACCGATCCGAAATAGTGTGCTCATCATTTATTAATGTGCGCAGATGTCCGTTGACGGTCTCGGCTGACGGGTTTTTACGTAAATTAGGTTTTCAGCTTTTCAAAATTTTTGGTCGGTTGATGATTAGGCAGTTCATGTAGAGTTTATGTAGTTTATACGGGAAATATTAAGTAAATCTTCTGGAACTGTGTGCGATTCTTGCAAATTTATGGCTTTCCGCGACCTTTCCATGTATGTAGAACAAACTTCCCACACATGTACCACTGATGTATATATAACTATGATATTGTGCATAAGGTGCACATATAACTATAAAATTATGTGATGGACTCACAAATCACTTATGAATTTCAAATAAACAGCGCAATGATCCAGCACGGCTCATGCAAGTTACGCGTAACTGTTTTCTGCTCTAGCAACCAAATACATGCTTCTGTTGCTCTTTCCTTACAAAGTACTTTTTGATTCCATCTTTCATAACTGCTTTTGACTACGAGGAGAAGCGCGTCAAAAATGCGGCGGAAATAATAATAAACTATAATAATTTGTACAACAACATACTCTGATTGCTTTTCAGCAATCAGAACAATATAATAAAGAAGTTGGATAACATACTCTGATGCTTTCAGCAATCAGACAATAAGAAAAAGAATAATAAAATATAATAAGAAGGTGGATAACATACTCTGATTGCTTTCAGCAATCAGACAATTAAGCTCCCGCTCCTTTTGTGCTTCTGCAGAGATTGACACGGACAAAAATAATACAGCGTTGCATTTCTCTCTGCGGAAGTGCTCGGATTTGAGCTGAAATGTTAGCATTCAATCAAAAGAAGCCTTTGGGTCAGTTTGAACCTCATTTAGACCTATTTAAAGGGTGTGTTGGGAAACATGCTCATGATTATTATATAGAGATATCAAATATTCAGTTTTAAAGCAAAAAAAACAACAGATGAAAAAATAACATATTTTGATAATAATTAACAGTCAGTGTTAGATGTGCAGCCTTGATTGTAAATCAGTAGTCTGAATAAAGTTAGGGTCGGGAATCGATTAAAAATTGAAACTAATTAATGCAAACCTGGAAAAATTTATTGTGATTAATTTGGTAAATTAATTAATTAATTATACGAGTGTTAGAGTCACAAAAAAAAAAACACACGTACATTTACGACTTTTAATGTCATAAAATTTTCGAGTTTTGAAAAATGTATACTATTCAAGGCCTTAGAATAAAAGAGGACAAGAAGAAGATATTTATTGTCAAAATCAATCAAGCTATTTTAACCAAATCTATTGCTTTGTAACATAAATATGTCAACTGGCTGACAAAAGCAGACAAAAAACAAACAACAAACAGCAAAAGCAACAACAAGAAAATAAACCAAATACCTCCAATTTTTTTCTTAATTTAACACATTCCCAACAACCTTATAATTAATATTATGTGAGCATTTGTTCTTCACAGTTTTTTTAATGTGATAATTGAACTGGACTCTTATTGATTTTTCACAATTATTTTATAATCTGACACCCTGCACTAATGAATTTTTTCCTGAATCTTTGGTCTGAATTTGTTGGTTTTAAAATGTCCTTTTATGTTGTAATTATTTTTTTTTCTATCTCATTTTGTATATAATGTGACAGACTTTCGTGTTGTGCTTAATAAACATGAGTTTTAGTATGGAATGATCTAGCAAGTCTTTAAATTTTAATATTTTCCGTTTTTTAAATAGTGGTGTAGATGTAAATGTAAATTAACTTTCAACCAGTGTTTGTGGATCCCACTCATTGTATCACAATGGTTTTGGAGTGACTCATTCAATCACTCATTCAGGGAATTTATTTATTTTTCATGTTGCAAAATAGAGAAACACATTTTTTTTCACGATATGTAAATGAGCAGAAGTTGTATGTGGTACAATAGAGCTGCATATAAGCCTTTTTTTTGTTTTAATTGAATATAATTTGGAATTATGTCATTTAAAAGGTGTGCAGCCATTGTATTGTTGTATTTACTCTGACCTTCATGATTTGTGGCAGAAACCACACCATTGTTCCATCAGAACAACAACCCTTGGTAGAAATGGTAAAAAATGGTGCAAACAGAGACGAATAAATCTAAAACAGGGCGAATAAATATAAATAAATAAATATGAATAAACAACCCTCCATCTGCAGAGAACTCTCTCCCCATTGGCTCCTTTGACTGCGTGTGGGACCAAAGTGTCGCCTCTGCTGAAGCGTAACAGCCACAGCTTCCCCTCAGATTAAGAGATCCCTGTCAAACAAAGGCCGTCTGCAGGTTGATGGACTCATTAGACGAGCGCGTGTCACTGCCAGGCTTTGTAGCGACAGAAAGGTGCAGGACGCGGTGATGCATCTTGCTGCATTTTTTCCGCTATAAAATTGAATACAACATTTTCCGGTGATATTTAAAAATGTTTTCTTTTGCATTGTGTTTAAGCGTGACAAGATTTGGTGGTGAAGCTTCTTTCAGTTTAAAGCTCAGCTTAGGCAGTATACCAAGTAGAGACATTAATGTTGCCTTTTAAAGTCATTTAAATCAACTAAAAACAGAAACTGGAATGTTTACACGAATGAAAAACTGCAATAATTGGAGAAAAATTTGGACGAGGTGATAATTGCAGCGTATTTTTTAGACGTATATTGGAGCTTAACTAGCGCTTAGCCTAAACCCTGTCTGCATTTATATTAAAGCAAAGTAAGCCCTCGTTAAGGCACTTCCTAATTGGCTGTGCTCTCACTATATTGGCTTTACAGGAGGTTTCTGGTGACTCTAGAATGGATAGAGTTGGCTCAAAGCCAAGCACACAATCATTTCATTTTAAAGAGGCAGAAACAGATGGGTTGCACCTTTATTAACAAGTCTACAAGCTTTATTTTTATTTAACCTGTTAACCTTTTTTCATTTATTATTAAAAGTATTTTTTTTTTTTTAAGTTCGTGTCACAAAAATAATTTGAAATGTGTTTCATGTTGGAAAGATTTAAGATGAAGTAAATAGTGAAAAACATCTTAAAAATATTTTGTTTTCTGCTTTATAGTAGATTTGAGAGCCATTATTTACATTTTAAATCTGTTTAAAAACTTCAGAATATGTCTCCTTGTCCATTTTTGAGGCAACAGAGCATATAAGGTAAGTTAGAAAAAACCAAAAAAAACTTAAATTTAATTTGTTCTTGTAAAACTTTCTGGTCCTCAAAAACAAATATTACACAACTGTAATATTTGCAGATGTGATCAGTTTTTTGCATTTTACCTAATTTTTTTGCTTGAAACAGTAGCAATAGATCAGCCAATTTTGCCTTGTTGGGCGGGGCTAGGGGGCGGGCCCCTTCCAAAAAGCTTTGGCCCCCCCAATTTTTGAAATAATGTTAGTATCCTTATTGACTAAAAAAATCATCCATGCAAGCTTCTTTAAGAATTATAAATAGCACTTGAAATGCATATTTTTGATCCTTTAATTTGTAAGGAACGTCCATTCTTCTGTTTCCATTTGCCACCCCTGCATTTTCCTTTGAAAATCAACATGTTAGTCACATGCTCCATGTGTGTATTGGTAGCATACATCTGTTGGATCAATAACGCAGCTAGACGTCTCATTTGGATGGTCAGACGCTGTGCACCTCTCCGCTAGAATCAGGTAGATTTTACCGTGGCGTTTGGAAGCTACAGTTACAGTTACAGCTATTATCACCATAACATAACCATGTTATTGATGTTACACTTGAAGCAGTGCGCTGTCTGCGTCTACTTTAGAAAAATACAGACACTGCTCGGACCTTTTTACTCGCGGCCGCCCTGCGTTTTCATCTTTATGCGGAGCCCCGCCCCTCCCCACTGCATGTGGAAAAGGAGAAAAGTGCTCTTCATGTCCGCGCTGTACCCGTGCAACTGTGGTTTTAGGCATTTGGGCTAAACTTGATAGTAAAACTGGTAAAAATTACAACAATGTCTCAGTGGTATCCTCGCATTTCCCTGTTGTGCTCACGCGAAGCGCCCCCTGGTGGACTTTTTTTATACAATTTTAGGAAACCGATTTAGGGAAAGAGAGGACCGATAATCGTTTGTGAGTGGAAATATGCCGATAGTTCGCCATACCGATATTTTGTCCCACCTCTACTTCTAAGGTGGCTAACAGGTTGTGTGTCACAAACGAGTTCTAGAATTTCTGTGAACACATTTAATTAAGTTTGACTGACTGACAGACTTATCTCTGACTCATTTGTTTCTCCTAATGCGCCTTAGAAGAGAGAAGTTCAAATATAAAACATTAATGATGGAAAATATTTATTTTGTTTAACTCGGTGGCAAATGTTTGCCAAATGATGTTTCAGGTATCTGTTTTGTCACACTTAAGTTAGTGTTTTGTATTCTGTTGACAGCTTTAGGCTTATCTTGTCATGGGATCAGTTTTGCCTCTGATTTGCCCGGTGGTTTGGCAGAGATTTTGGCACCGGATGCCTTTCCTGAAACAACCAAATATTTTATCTGGGCCTGGGACCGGCACAGGGAGAACCAGACTTGTGGTCCCCTGTGGCTACATAGTTAGGCAGCAGCGTAAAGGGTCATGCCTAGGGAGCCACACAAGCTCATCTGGGAACTTCCCCTGGTTTCCTGTGTGCCAGTCCTGCATGCAGCCAACTGAGTCATCCAGCTGCTGTTTTAAATCCATCCAAATGTAGTTTTTACCTTTAAGCCATTTCCTCTGTGCTGAGATCTTCTACAGACTTCCATCTCTGACATCCCTACAGAGGAGCGCACACTAGTCGTTTATAGCATTTTCAGGAATTACCTAAAGACTCTTTAGAGTAGAATTCTGCAAAAAAAAAAAAAAAAATCTTTTGGTCAGATTTATGATGTTTGACTGCAACAAACCAGAAGAATTTGTCCTAAAATGTTTCAGTCTTAAGTTAAAGTCGTGATAGCTGCTGCAGTACATCGGTTTTAAAAACGTACACATAATTTCATTTCAATAAGCCGCGATAACTGAAGGTAAACGGCTGCTGTCTCTCCCTTCAGTGCGGTGGAGGATATCTGCGGGACAAGTCCTGTCCAAAGAAAGCAAAAGCTCCCCCCTCGTCACAGTGAAGGGAGATGGCTGCCGTGTGGATGCTGCAGTTTCCCCTCAACTCCCACTCTCTGCAGACAGCTGATGTTTATCAGCTCTGCCCATCTGGGCCTTGCGACTGAACATCTGGTGAAGCTGCCACTGTGCATGCAGTGTGTCGCAGAGCGATGACAGCGAAGCGGCACTGCTGTCCACCCCTTCCAAAAAGATCTGCAGAGGCTGTGAGCACTTCATTTTTAAACGTCAAAGCTCATTCTATAAACCCGATTCTGTCAGCGAAGCATCGGCCGTCCCTCTGGAAACTTATCTGCTCGTTTTGCTTAGTAATCGCCATAATTCTGGCGTTATCGCTTTCTACTGACTGTTGATTGTGGTTTAGCCATCAGATTTTAATCGGATTTGTCTCTAATTTTTAGGCTTTTACAATGATCTAATTGGAAATGGTTGTGTCAAATTCTTAAAAAGGCACAACTTGTATTAAATTAAAATAGGCCCATCACTTCTGCACAACTATAGAAAAGCCTTGAATTTTCTCTTTCCCTAGAAAGCATTAGCAGAAAAAATCAGATGAATCCTTTATTGAAGATGCCATTATTCCTGGTTTTTCTGCTTATTAAGTTGCTCTAATACAAGAAAACAACAATCTCTGCAATACCAGCTATTTACTAAGCATAACAAGCTTCAGTAAACACAATGACTTCAGATTGTTCTTTGTGCGGATGAAAAACAAGAGCTTTAACTTTAAAAGTGTTAAAAATTCAAATTTTTGGTTTTGTTTTATATTCCTACCAGGTTTGTCAAATTTGAAAGTGACATGACCGATCTTTCCTCCTCCCTACTGTAAAAGGCTATCCTCAAGGATCAGATGCCTTGCAGTGACTGCCAGCTTTTCATCTATTATGTATTCTGCATTTTAGAACCACGGGCTGACACGAAGAGTGATATAAATATCTTTCTTTGGTTACCCAAAGGATGAGAGAAAAGTTGTGTTAAAAAGATTTTTTTTTAAATGTTATAATCAAAGAATGAAGAGACATTCTTTTGAAAACTATTCTTCGGGACTTGTATGTGCTACGACACTCATCTTTGATTAAGTGGTTTTACAAATATGCTCGAAAGTTTGCTGAGAAAAGATGCTTAAAAGAAGTACTGAACAAGTCCAAAGTGATGGTTTTGACAGCTGGTGCAACTAACCAATACTAGGCTAAATTTTGTCCCTTGTGTCCTTTTGTTCCGCCGGACCGAGACAGCAGGGGTGCTGTATGTTAGCATAAAACGCAGCATGATAGGATGCCTGGCAGGTGTGTGTGTGAGTGATAGTCAGTTCAGAAAGAAAGGGACAGATGTAGGGCTCCCCCACTGCGCAGATCCACTGCTCTGTTTTTTCAGAAACCTGTGTGTACACACATACACTCTGTCCATCGGGGTACATATTCTTATGTTTTACTCTCCACTTTAGACAGAGTACTACTTCAGACAGAATAAGACCAATTCATGATTGTTAGTTTTACAAAGTTGTAGACTTCTGACACAAAAACTGCCAAACCATTCATTAGTCAGCTTTTGAGGTCACAGTATGTGGTGGAGGTGTACTAAAAGCTGTTCTACATTCAAAAGCAATTCTAATATTTTGACCACATTGAACCCATTACCATTTTTACGCACTACAAGTTGCTCTGGAGTACAAGTCACAGCAGGAAAAAAATGCAAATATAAGCAAAAAATGCAAATATAAGCAGGCACCCCTCTCCCTTCAATATATAAATATTATTAAAAATTAAAAAGTTGCATATTTGTACTTTTCATCACAAAATACATGATCAAGAACTGACATTTAAGTTTGAAAATCAATTTATAGTAACTGAATAGAAGACAATAGACTGAAAACAGGGCTGTTTGATTACCAAAAAGACATTGATGCTTATATTGTTGTCCCTCGCATATTATGGAGAGAAAACAGACTCACCCCGATTTTTGTGTGTTTAATTCTTGATTTGTGAGCATAATTTTGGATTTGTTTGTGTGTAATTCTTGATTTGTGCATAACTTTGGATTTATGTGTGCGTAACATTGGATTTGTATGTGTGTAATTTTTGTCTTATGCACAAAATGTATTGCGTGAGTTACAACTCATGCAATACATTTTGTGCATAAGTACAAAAATTATGAAATGAAAAAAAATACAAAACATAATTTACTCTTGAACAAATTGAATTACAACAGCTTGAAACAAACTACGCGCTAAAATCTTTAAACATTAAACAAAAATTGCTTGTTGCGTACACACAAAACCACATTTATGCACAAATCTGGTGTGAAACTCTTTGTACATCTCTAAGATTCGTGCGGAACTGATGCATTTAAATGCTAGTAGAATGCTTATAGCATTCATCAGTTATGTTCTCAGTCCCTTTGAATTTAGATTGTGTTTCATTGTGTATTATTTGGTGAAACTTGACATTTTCCTACTTTCTTAAATAGATTTTTTTGTTTTATATTACATATATTTTTGAATTGTGCACAAAATGTATTGTCTGAGTTACAAATCAAGAAAGTAGGCACGCACAAATCCAAAGTTATGCAAAATCGGGTTGAGTTGATTTTCTCTCCATACTATATCGCTGTTAACCTTTCGTGGTCTTACTGTTTTGTTGAATTTTCTCTGTGCAATTAAGGTGGTTTTTTTTTATTTATCTTTTATTTACTGAGCACTGTTCTACATCCTGATTGGCTGCAGACATTGTCAATCAATCTCCCGTGTGACATGTCTCCTGTACAGAATGTATTCAGCTTTACATATTTGTACCTGTTTTTTCAGCAGACTCCTGGTCAATTTAAACTCTTCCTGATATCAAAAAATATTTTTTTGGCTAATCCAGATCATACAAAGTTTTGTCATTGGTGCTGTCCTCCATGAAGTAACTTGAAAACACAGCTATGTTGGCATCCAAGGAAAATAAACTGCATCCTTGTTGCTTTAGTAAAATGATTTTAAAATATTAAAAAAAAAAATCAAAACTTTTTACCTTCTCACCTGATCCACTGCCACATTCAATGCACAAATATAAGGAACAAAAAATAACATCTCAGCCCAAAAAAAACGTTAGAACATTTTAATAAATCCGTCAAGATGCGATTTAGTCCTTCAAGTTGAAGACATCAAGATTTCCAAATGTACTGGAGAAAGAATGAAGAAAAATCAAACCAAATATTGACCATTATGGCAACACATTTACCTCAAAGTTCTTCCTTTTTCAAGTGGTATGTGGTATCTGGCCAATATACCTTTTTTTTCTCCAATCATACCACTGTGAATTTAGTCCAACACCTTAGCTTTGTTCTTGTCTGACCAATAGACATTTTTCATAAATGCTGCATTTCATAAATGTTGCATTGATTTGAACTTTGCTGCCATGTTCGGTTTAGAGGGAAGAGGTTTCTTCGTGGCAGCCCTTTCAGGCCTGTCACGTTTGATCAGTCTTTCTGTTATGAGATCTTCATTATCATTAGAAAGTAAGAAAATACCCTTAATTCTCTGGGAAAGTGATTATGCTTTTTTTGTTTAATTTCACATTGGTTGGAAGGGTTTTATTCAACAGATTTGAGATGAGTAAAAATACCTGCTTTTACCTGGTAAACGTTACATCGCTCACAGCAGAAAGTCCCCTTACCAAGTTTTGTTCATCTGGAGGCTTCTTCCTGTTATTTGGGGAGTTTTTCCTCTCCACAGTCGACCGTTGTTTGCTTAGGAAGGTGGACTACAATGAAAGCCTTTCAATGTAATATTTTTTCATCAGTAAAACCCTGGTTCTTAATATCTACCCCCTGTGTGTTTTCTAGCTTTCCCTGCCATGTTTGCTGCTGATTAGCTGACTCAGGTGTTTCCACATTCTTTTGAACTGAACACACCCGAACATACAGAGCAGGAATAGTTGGAAAAACAGGCAGTAGTAGATCTGGACGACCTTTTTTATTTTTTTTAACAATCCTGTATTAAGTTAATACAATCAAAACAATGCCAAAAGAATTATTGTAGGATAATATGGGTTGAATTTGAATTTAATGTTTGAAATGGACAGGATTAAAACAAATTTAAGTAATCTGAACAGTCTTGTTTTTGAGTGGCTCCTTAAGAAAACCTTAATTCGGGTTTTACACCTACTGGCCACTATAGGTACACGTTATTGGATCTCCTTTTACCTTCAATACTGCCTTAATTCTCGGTGGCATAGATTCAACAAGGTACTGGAAACATTCCTCAGTGAGTTTGGTCCATGTTCACTTGACAGTTGCTGCACATTTACAACACCAATCTCCCGTTCCACCATAGGTGATTGATTGGGTTGAGATCTGGTGACTGTGGAGGCCATCTAAATCCAGTGTTGTTCAAGAAACCAGGCTGATGACATGTCGCCTCATCCTGGTAGAAGTAACTATAAGAAGATGGGGACACAGTGGTCATAAAGGGATGGACACGGTCAGCAACTATACTCAGTGGCGTTGCAGCCATGCTCAGACTTGAGTGGTACCCAGTGGTTGCTTGAATTACTGCTGGAACCAGTACAGCCATTCTCTTCGACTGCTCACTGGTATTTTCTCTTTGTCTGACCATTCTCTGTAAATCTTGGAAATGGTTGTGAGTGAAAATCCCAGTAGAGCAACAGTTTCTGAAATACTCTGACCAGCCTGTCTGGTACCAACAACCATTGGTCAATTAAATCCCCTTTTGATGCACAATACATTGAGTAGCTTTCATGTGACAGGTGTGCCTCATAAGTGGCTGGTAAATGTAAATATAAAACAGTTGATTTTTTAAAAAGAAATCCCTATATTGCAATGAAGGAAACTCTCAGCACTTGCACTATTTTAAAGACATTTTTACAATTTGAATAAGGCAAATAGATTTGGTTTGGAAGGTAATGAGACAGGTTGCTCTATATTTTAATGTAAGTAGAAAGATGGTGTACTGAGTTCTTTGTCCCACAAGCTGCTTTTGGACTACAGGTTCAGGCATTCAATGTATTGTTTTTCCTCTCTAAGGTAGCACTTAGCAAATTTTAAGACCCTGTCAAAAACCTGATGATTGCTTTTGTTTATGTGTGCTCTTTTTGTGCACAGTAAGGAAATCTCTTCTAAGGAGTTAAGGAATCCTATTCATCGTGAGAAACACATCCCCTTAACTCAGCCCCATACTCCATTATTTTTCAAAGAACGGAGACAACATGAAGTGAAAACTGTGCAGGTATGAAACTAATGGAACAGCAGCAGCAAATCACGTATGCTCCAGGCACAGAAATAATTCATTGCAGCGCACTGCAAGCAGCTGAGGCACAGCAGTAATACAGAGCAGCCTGTTCATAGTGCTGGGTGCAAGTAATGCATTCGCTAGAAAACAAGCCATCATGAAACAGTTGGCTTTTACTGTGTGGTCCTACCATGAGGTGTGCATGTTAATGGATGAGGCTTGTTTTGTTTGTTCCCACAAACAAATATTTACAGGAGTTAAAAGAACAGGATGTAATTTATTCCATCTCGTTGGGAATTACCTGTTGCTTTCGTATTTCTTACACTTGTTTTTTGTGTTGGCAGGAACTCTGTGTGGACTCCAACACAACTGTCCTGCTTGCTTGACCGACTGAGAGAAGAGCTGCACACTTCTGGAACACCGACGAACAAAGGAAGTCGTCCAGCTTTCTTCTCGCCTGATGAAGGAACTCTGAACGCCACCTGAGCACACTCAGAAGTATTTAATTTCTCTGCACATCTGCCACCCTCAGGTGTTGGAAAGCAGAAAGGGACATCACAGAAAAGAAGAAAAGGACACAGATAAACACAGCACAGGGGACAAAATTTGTACTTCTGAGTTTGTGTCAGAACAAGAAACCATGGAAGGAGATTTTTGAAGTCCACTTTGCTGTGAAAAGTATTGCCGCTCCTGGATATTTGCATGTGCGTCTGGGTACATGTGAGCACACTTCTTTTATTTTCAAAGGACCTGAATTTGTGTTTGGATGCGGATTTAGTCTTTCATTATGACTCTGCAAGGAGGCTTTGAGAGATTGTGGAATGGCTGCCACAGAGACGTTTGCTTTTGGGTCTTGCTGCTGGCTTGTTATTTGTCAGACGCATTGGCAGTCAAGCCCAAAATGCCCGGCCACACATACCTCAACTCAATACGCATCGATGGGGACATATCTCTGGGTGGACTGTTTCCCGTGCATGCCAGAGGAAACGATGGAAAAGCCTGCGGAGAGTTGAAGAAGGAGAAAGGGATCCACAGGCTGGAGGCCATGCTTTTTGCCTTGGATCGTATTAACAATGACAATGAGCTGCTGCCTAATATCACCTTGGGGGCCCGCATCCTGGACACGTGCTCCCGAGACACCCACGCCCTGGAGCAGTCGCTCACATTTGTTCAGGCATTGATTGAGAAAGACTCGACTGATGTCAAGTGTCTCAGCGGAGGGCCGCCCATCATTACTAAACCGGAGAGAGTGGTGGGAGTGATCGGTGCCTCGGCCAGCTCCGTGTCAATCATGGTCGCCAACATTTTGCGCCTCTTCAAGGTCAGTTTTTTTCTAAGTACACAGACCGTTTGCAAATGTTTTAAGAGGTATTCACATTGCAAACCATTGAGATTATAATGCAGGACTCTTAATATAGTCAGTTTTCTTATGACGCAATAATTTTCTCAAATTCTCTTTAGACTACACTTCTCACTACTAATAACATTAATTTTCCAAGAGTTCTCAGTTTCTCCCTCCTCTCATTAATTCAAGAAGACCAAACGTGGAAACATGAGCTCAGTGAACAACTTCTGGACTTTTACTAGATATTTTACAAAATGAGCTGCTGGACTGTAATGAGTGGACAGTTACAAACATAAACAATTCATGACAGGTCTACTGCCAGCGTGGCTCAGACGAACAAAAACCACCATTCGAGTAATGAGCATCAGGGAGGTGTCAAAACAGCCTTTCAAACAGGGAGAAGCTGAAATGATGGAGTGAGTCGGATCTGTAAGGGTTCTTTTATATATATATATATATATTATATATATATATATATATATATATATATATATATATATGGGTTCTTAGTGACTTCAATTGTGAGTACTTTTATTTTGAAACAATTGCAACAGGAAAGAAAAACCTGACAGAGAAATAACCTGGCGAAATCAAATATTAACCAAACTGAATATACTGTGTGTATATATATGTACATATATATATATATTATCCATTAAGTCTTTAGAAAGAAGTCAGAAAATATATGCAGCATTTTGCTCCACATGCTTCAAATATTAAAAAGGCTCCAAAGGACGGGAGACCCCATTCACCCACTGTGACATTGATTCACAAAAGTCTCAACTGTCTGCTGCCATTCCAATTCTTGCTCACAACCCTGCAGTGGGCACGGAGGTGAATAATGCAAAGACGAAATGTAGACAAGTCAAACCGATGTGCGGCAAGTCGAGGGGAATGAATGCTGCCTCATCTTTGTGTGCTCCCCCCCGGAAAACACTGGAATGCCTATTTAAGTTGTTCTTCTCGACCCTGTCACGCAACCTCACCTTCAAGACTGTGCAGTCCATGATGGACAGAAGCTGGTCTGTTTGCCAAGCATAGGTTAGAAAGTAACTTGATGGTGAGTTTATGGTATGTCTAAAAACACTTACAGATACTGAACATAGACGTGTATGAAATCGTGTAAACTAAAGCTTCTTTAAAAACGAACTAATCAATGACAATAAAGGGAATTTGAGAAAAAAAAATGTAATAGATTTAAAAAAACAGAAAGGGGTCAAATCCCGACTTTAAACATACCAGCCTTATAAGAGCACTTAAAAAATGGTTGAATATCCACTCCTCTTTAGCTATTTTTAAATTGTTCCCAATGGTTTTTTTATCAAAATTTGCTATTTTTAGCAAAACTGAAAAACCTGTGTCCAGAGCAGTAGGAGGTCATAAGAAATTTGTGAGCGAGACCACTGGCGCCACCCTTGCCCCCCTCATTGCACAATGGAGCAGGGAGCCTCATGTGTTTTCACCAATACATTGTTTTTCAATAGCATTTTTTTATGGAGTCTCAAAAGAGCCAAAAAGAAATAAATATATACACCATTAAATAAATAAATAAATGTGGCATTAAATAAATAAATGTGGCAATAAATAAATAAATGTTGAAATAAATAAATAAATGTTGAAAATAAATATAATAAATGTTGAAATAAATGTGGCATTAAAGATTAAAAGAGCACATTTAAGTATTTCATGACATAATTTATTTATTTCATTGCCCAGTGTGGGTTCAAAAGAGCCACATTGAAATAAATATATTTAATATGAAATAAATAAATAAAATATATAAAAAGCACATTAAGTATTCATGACATATAAATAAATGTTGAAATAAATTCATTGATCCCATTGTAGTAAAAGAGCCAAATTGAAATAAATATATTTAATATGAAATAAATAAATAAATGTGGCAATAAATAAATAAATGTTGAAATAAATAAATAAATGTTGAAATAAATGTGGCATTAAAATATTAAAAGAGCACATTTAAGTATTTCATGACATATTTATTTATTTCATTGTCCTTGTGGGTCAAAAGAAAGCACATGAAATAAATTAAATAAATGTTTGAAAATAAATAAATTAAATGTTAAATAAATAAATAAATGTTGAAATAAATAAATAAATGTTGAAATAAATGTGCATTAAAATATTAAAATAGCAATTAAAAGCCATTTTTAACATTTCATAATATATTTATTTATTTCATGATTTCATTATACATTTCATGAAACAGGAAGTGGACACGCCGTGAAAATGCAAACTGTCAGATTCTCTCGTCAAACTCAGTGGGCGGGGCCTAACTCTCGTGTCTCTGCTCTGTTGATCTGGCCTGGTGCAAAGTTTTTGTCTGAGTCCTTCTGTCAAAATGTACCGAGTTGGCTGGTCCAATTAGATCACAGCACCGAAAGCGCAACCGCAGACCCGCAGCTGAAGCGGGACCGACCCGGACGGAGCATGCTCGGTAAAAATGAGAGGAGCTGGCGGATCTAACGGAATCAAGTCTACGAACCACCAGCTACCGGGACGGGGAGCGCGTCACCCCCAATTCACTCTGGACGCGGAAGCACCGCGAAGCGGAGTCCGCTCCGCTCTTCTGCTAGAACTTTGTTTTTTTTGCCATCATGGTGATGATTTAAAAATCTAAAGACATTAAACCGTGTTTCTGCAAAGAAGAACCGCTATCTGCTGCTGTTTGCACCAAAGCCCGCCCACCGCTCTGTCGGCCCACTGGATCTGTGTGCGGGCGCGTGTGCGTCCCTGTTTTGGTGTGTGTGTGTGTGTGTGTGTGGCACGCGCTCGCAGGTGTGTGTGTGTAAAAAGTCTCAATGTGCGCGCGCACAGAGACACACAAACCGACAGACATGCAGACACACAGATCAACGTGGGCAGACTCCGGTGCGGGTGAAGAGTTTCGGGAGTTAAAAAAACGACAGGAAGACAGAGAGCAGCTCCTCTTAGCAAAAAACTAGTGTAATATTTATAAAACACACAACACAGACTGACACGAGCGCTCACAGATCAACGTAGTGAGCAGACTCTGGAGCGGGGCTGCTGGTTTTGGGGAGAAAAAAAGACGCAGAGAGCAGCACACACACACACACCTGCGAGCGCGTGCGCACACACCCACACACCAAAACACACACGCACGCGCCAGCACACAGATCCAGTGAGCCGACCGAGCGGGTGGGCGGGGCTTTGGGTGCAAACAGCAGCAGATAGCGGTTCTTCTTTGCAGAAACACGGGTTAATGTCTTTAGATTTTTAAATCATCACCCATGATGGCAAAAAAACAAACAAAGTTCTAGCAGAAGAGCGGAGCGGACTCCGCTTCGCGGTGCTTCCGCGTCCAGAGTGAATTGGGGGTGACGCGCTCCCCGTCCCGGTAGCTGGTGGTTCGTAGACTTGATTCCGTTAGATCCGCCAGCTCCTCTCATTTTTGACCGAGCATGCTCCGTCCGGGTCGGTCCCGCTTCAGCTGCGGGTCTGCGGTTGCGCTTTCGGTGCTGTGATCTAATTGGACCAGCCAACTCGGTACATTTTGACAGAAGGACTCAGACAAAAACTTTGCACCAGGCCAGATCAACAGAGCAGAGACATGAGAGTTAGGCCCCGCCCACTGAGTTTGACGAGAGAATCTGACAGTTTGCAATTTCACGGCGTGTCCACTTCCTGTTTCATGAAATGTATAATGAAATCATGAAATAAATAAATATATTATGAAATGTTAAAAATGGCTTTTTAATTGCTATTTTAATATTTTAATGCCACATTTATTTCAACATTTATTTATTTATTTCAACATTTATTTATTTATTTCAACATTTATTTATTTATTTCAATTTGGCTCTTTTGACCCACAAGGGACAATGAAATAAATAAATATGTCATGAAATACTTAAATGTGCTCTTTTAATATTTAATGCCACATTTATTTAAACATTTATTTATTATTTCAACATTTATTTATTTATTGCCACATTTATTATTTAATGCCACATTTATTTATTTATTTCATATTAAATATATTTATTTCAATTTGGCTCTTTTAACCTACAAGGGACAATGAAATAAATAAATATGTCATGAAATACTTAAATGTGCTCTTTTAATATTTTAATGCCACATTATTTCAACATTTATTTATTTATTTCAACATTTATTTATTTATTGCCACATTTATTTATTTAATGCCACATTATTTATTTATTTCATATTAAATATATTTATTTCAATGTGGCTCTTTTGACCCACACTGGGCAATGAAATAAATAAATATGTCATGAAATACTTAAATGTGCTCTTTTAATCTTTTAATGCCACATTTATTTCAACATTTATTTATTTATTTCAACATTTATTTATTTATTGCCACATTTATTTATTAATGCCACACATTATTTATTTATTTAATGGTGTATATATTTATTTCTTTTTGGCTCTTTTGAGACTCCATATTTTATCTCCTCCTGATTCACATTGTTTTGAACATTGAAATGCTTACGCCTGGTTTACATCAGACGTGGAAACGCTGCGAAGCAGAGGCCACTTCCATTTGCCGCCCTTGTTAACCCTTTAACACTGGAGCTCAATTGATGTTCTTTGACTTACTGTAATTTCTTAATTTTTAACACTTTTTTCCTTCAGAATCTGATCATTGACCGTATTAACAATTGAAAAGTTGCACTATGTTAAGAATTTTGTGTTTGAGCGTCACAGATGACGCCTCAAGAGTCAAAGGGTTAACCTATTGTGTAGTTCATACCAGACACGAAGCGCCGCGGTATCTGTGGCTGGCTCACACTGTGCAGGAATCGTTTCAGCGTCTTGTCTATTCTTTGTGCGAGTCGCGAGTGATCCGCGTCAATTCTGGCAAGAAGTTATGCCAAGACATACAAGTAAAATCCAGTCAATTTTCAAATATAACCAAATAATTCACAATAATTGACAAATGCGATCATATTTTTGTATCTAAACAGACTTTAGAGATGAAAGTAAATACACAAACACAATGCATTAGAAAACAAAAAGACAGACTCTGAGATACACACCCTGTGGTCATCCTTAAATTCGCGTTTCTTTAATTGCGGTTTCACACATTCGGTCACATGACTCTTCTGGTTTGTCACAAAAAACTGCAACAACTCAAGCGCTTGTATGAAATTTTTACGGAGCGAGAGGGGTGTAGTTTTAGTTATGTTAGTTGAACATCGTTGAAAAAGACACGTCTGGTGTGACCTGGAACTTAAGCGAAATCCGCACTCGCTCCGCTACACAGCGCTTCCGCGTCTGGTATGAACCAGGGGTTAGAAATACAATGTAGAGCTTAATTTTAATCTTAATTATGCTTCTTGTGCTTTATGCTCATAAAAGCACTAAACAATTTAGTGTAAAACAACACAGAAATTAAAATAAATGTAACAATTTCTCATCATATTTAAATGCTGAGAAAGGTAAACATGCCCCATTTTTCAGCAGCCTTCAGTTCCATTTTTAGAGCCAAAAAGTAATTATTTTTTGTGTAGAGCTATAATTCAGTGGCAGTTCTTAAGTAAACGTGTTGCTCTGTTTTTCTGTGAAAAGACTGTTTGAAATGGTTTAGGAATACATTTATTTGTTCCTCCCTTTGTTAAAGTGCTGCTGCAAGCCTATTAAAGCTGTGCAGGTTCACTTTGGTGTTACTTACATTTTTTGCTTTTTTTTTCTGTTTTGATTTTCCTGGTTTTGTTGTCATCCCCTGCGTACGACCCAGTTTCTTTAGCAACTAGAGGGATTCTTCAAACTTAATACTTGAAATCTATGCCAGAAGACAATTCTAGTTTATTGAAGTCATTGGAAAAGGGAAAGTTTTTCATTCTAGTTTCCTATTTACTTACTTTCAGAGTTTTCAGCAAACATATAAACCCGTTCTTAATTTTTTACATTAAAAAAAAATGTAATTCCTGTGTATTCAAATGTCAGGAGCATTATTTTAATATTTCGAGCATGTCATAGGAGTTATGCAGAAAAACTAACTATAAATCATTCCATTTTTAGCCAAAATCAAAAAGCCTTCGTCATTTTTTAAGAGATATTTTCTGAAGAGAATAAAAAATTTTAATTTGAAAAAAAGGCCTTTGAGTTATTTTCCCATCAGCCCTTTGTTTATACTCTCTCCTGCTAGTTTATAGCACCTCACAAGCCCAAGCTAACATTAAAAATAGAACTATACATTCACTTTTTCACCAAAATGATTGAAACTGAATCATTTTGGTCTAAATTTGACAGTCTAGCAAGCATTCCAGAGACTTCTGGGAAATTTCTAGGGCACTGGACTTTTGAATTGTAAATTTGGACAGCTCTATAAAATGGCGACTGCACTAAATAGAGAGCAGTTGGAATTCGGACACAACCCTGGAAGCAAATAGAAGATAGTAAAAAGTCCAAACGGTGAAGCGATTTCTGCTAATCCAGCAACAATAAAATATGGGCTGGGAATGTCTTATAAGGGAAAAATAAAGTGTTTTATCTTTATAAAAACAGTTCACATAGTTTCAGATCTAAGCAAGCCTTGTGTCAGCAAAAGATGAAAAATGTCTGACTGGTTTTGAGGGGAAACAACACCACGCCATGAGTGCACACTCAGGAAAAAAAAAATGGCTCATACTGAACAGGCTTGAAATAAAAGACAACAGATTGCAGGAAAGCAGTTAATTGCCCAAACTCAGGTTGTTTTGGCAGAACTGAAGACATAAATGTTATCTTTGGATCTGAGATAAGTACACAGCATCATCACTAAATCTGCTCTGGTATGAATGCTAATTCTATCGCTGCCGAACCCTTTGAGTACAAAAACCCTAGTATGTGAAAAGTGAAATAAAATGACGATTGCTTATTTGTGAATCACTAATGGATCATCTACTCATTAGAATTTAACGTGGGTCTTTTTTATTTAAATCCCAGATGCTTCAACAACACAGTCATGAGTACAAACGGCTGACATCTGTGACTGACCATGACTCAAGACATTATGTACAGAACACAGCAACAAATGGCACTGACACCACTTAGCTTGATTGTCTTTGTCCTTGATTCCAGTTTTCTCTAATTACTTTTTATATATAAAAAAATGAATGACCATTCTGCAGAGGTGGAAGATGTTAAAACTATTTAATGAGCTTCAGTTTTTTTTTTTTAAATAAAGAAACTATCTATGTGTTACTTTGTTTTGCTACATTATCTACATTAGGAACTGTCCACACTTTCACCACCATGCACTACATAGAGAGGGATTTTTTTTGTCTGCTTAGTCTTTTATTTATTGATCAACAAAAGACAATCAGCAAGATTTTTGCATCCCAGATAATTTGGATTTAGTTGATGAGATAGAAAAGGCGAAGTGATTTTAGTCTTAGCTGTTACATGAGTAAAAAGACCTCACACTGGTACCTGAAAACTTTGACCAAGCAGATGTTTGAGAATGTCAGAATCACCATTATAAACCTAAACAATGCTAAAATGGACCACAGTGGCGAGCAGCTTGGTAAAAAGTGGATCTAATAAAAGAAACACGAAATGAAAATTGTGTTTTTTACATGTTCTGGAGGACATATATAAAGACAAATGAGCTTAAAATTGCATTTTTGAGTATTTTTTTATTCAAATTGTTGTGAATCAGGAGAAGATGAAAAAATGCTATTTGAAAAAAATTGTATTTGTGACATAGAAGGTATATTTGATGGGCCATAAGCTCCTTACTCTAAGCTCTCAGGAACGGGGGGCTATTGCTCCTTGCCAACGGTCCCACCCACAACTCAGAAGCAAATTTCATGAGCACAAATTTCCACGGAAAAAGACATATTGGCTAAATACTGCATAATCGTAATTAAAAGACCACTGGAACACTTTTAAAATAGATCAAAATATGATCGGATACGGATGAAGCGATTTTGGGAAATGGTGGTTGATGATTTTACAGATGAGCTGTGAATCCAACAATTCTGCATGATACGCTCAACTTTTGATGAGCTGTGGGACGCTGTGGGAGCTCTTGTGGCAGTACGGTGGTATATGGTTGTTGGTCATGTGACTCATTTATTTAAAAAAGTATTTCCATTTTAGTTTTTGGAAATATGTTAGTTTTTATAAACCTCAAAAACTACCTCCTCCGAGGAAAAAAAATGTTTTTCGATAAATGCGAGTTTTTGCAATAATGGAGTTATATTTATTAGGTGAATTTATTATTACAAATCTAATTTGCACAATTTCATAGTCAATAATGGACTGTTTGGTTAAATTATTTAGATTTCATGTTTGAGTTAGAGATCAAACCCAGTATGTTACTGTAGGAGATAAAAAATGTAAAGAAATGCTATTTAGTTCTAAGCAAATTATTTTGACAAAATTGTAGAACTGAAAAAAAAAAAAAAAACATTTTATTAGGTTTGGGTCACAGAGAGAGAACTTTTTTCTCCAACTACTCATAGAAAAGTAGAATCTTCTGGAGACTCTGGGACAAAATAATGGTCATTAATGACAGCTGTCCAAAACCATTGTCGGAAATTCAGGTAATCAGGGAAGTTGGTTGGAGGGAGAGTGGGTGTATTCAAAATCTGAAAAAGTCACAGTCCTTTCCAACAAATCTGGATTTCACACTGTGGAACGGCATTGTGGAAAAAGTCACATTAGAGAGCCCGTTTTTGTTCGCTCAAGGATATTCAGCGCCTCAGCAAGATAAGGTTGTATGCTCTGACAGTGAAGCCCTTGACATCCTCAAGCATTTTTGCACCGTTAAAGTCACCGTAACCCAGGAAGGAGTTCATGGTTTTTTGCACTTAAAGACATTTATATTTAAATTGTGGATGTAATATGTTTTGGGACATCAGTTCCATTACTGCTTAGTTTATTAATCACAGCAAGCATACAAACAAACATTATAATATTACTATGTTAGTACTTTGGATTTGTTTACGGATGTACTGGACTTGTTTGCTCCATCACAGTCAGAAAGGAGAATGGTTTGCTCAGCACTTGCAGAGCAGCCAGAATTCCATCCCCATGGTGCGCCATGAATATTTCACCATTTTGTTACGCAATCCATGCCGAGGGATTTGAATTAAAAGCTCCCCCACAGCAGTTCTTCATCACTGGATCCAGCTCGTGGTCTGTTTTCATCCATCGGGTCTTCGTACTGCTTTCATAAGCAGAGTGCACCAGCACTTGAAGTAATGAGCGCTTGGTTGCTTATGATACTCAAGACAGACAGAGTGTAATTAAACCTCCGGGCTCTTGATTGGATCTGTTATGTTTCACTGACAACAGCTATCTTCACTGGAGTGAGCGTTGATATTGCAGCGACTGCGGGCTGCTCTGGCTGCTTCCTGTATGGATGCTGACTGGCTCAGACAATCAAAAGCTTCCAGACAAAGACGGAGGGAGCTTGGGCACCTTCCACCAAGCTCTGCTCCCTAAATTAGGTACAAGGAGACCTACTCAGTGGGAAAGACTTGGAGAAATGATGTCGGAGTGGCGGTGACAGATGGATGGAAGAGGCTGTGGCGGTAGTTTGGTTTACTCCAAGCAGGAAAAGAAAAGAAGGTTAACTGGCTGCCTGTTGTGCTGTCTGTGAAGCAAAGACTGCGCATCCGCCTTTCTCTCTTCCCTCATTAGAAACAGAGCCAGGGGCCCTCAGGCACAGTGGCTGACTCCCCCTCAACATTTCACTGTGCTGAGACTGGGCTCTTATTGGATTACCCCATCAGCCACCAGTGACGATGCGCTGAAAGCTTCAGAAGCTCTCAAAAATATGCACACACAGGCTTTTTACTTTCAGCCGGTAATTTTCCATCCATTCATCTGTCTGTAAAGGCAATTATGCCTATCTGCTTCCAGTAGATCCAAACAAAAACACAGCGGTCTTGAAGGGAGATGAATGTTAAACATAAATTAATTAGTCGTAACTAACTGTCAGTCATAAACCGAATATGTGCAAGGGGACACTTACCTTGCTTCACATCCTGAGAACACACAGCTGTATTTGCATTTAGCCTGCATGCTTTCAACCTAAAGTGCAGTGATTTTTTTTTTTTTCCCCATCTCTTCTGACAAATTCTTGATAGAAACATTTGGCTTTGTAGCTGCTGAATGCTCCACTGTGCTCGCCATTTTGACAGCAAATCTGCAGGTCCATTAAAGGGACACAAAGCGTTCATCAAAGGTTTTCTTTCAAGTATAGTTCAGCGAAGATGTGTTTGACGATTTGTCACGATGACTAATGCTTTTCTGTTTTACGTTGCTGAGTCTGAATAAAACAGATATGCAATTTTGAGTTTTGTTATAATACAGAAAAAAGTGTTTTAAATCATCATAGCGATGCTTTTGTCGAAGCTGTCAGAAGAGGATATTCCCAACTTTGTGTCTAAATTCTTAGTGTTCAAAGTCTAAATTTGTTTTTACTACATAATTTATTTGAAAAAAAAAAGTCAAATTGAATTGTAATTTTTCATATTCAATTATAAATTACTTGCTGCAGCAAACAGAAATGTTTCCATTTGAAATAACAGTACATAGATTTTATTAACAATATAAATATGATTTAGCAACATTAACAGCATTTATGACACATAAATGTTTGTAATATTCTACTTATTAGCCATGCTAGAAGCATCAGCCGTGTTAGCGTATTCACAATACCTGTGACTCCAAAATGTATTTGAAACATGCAAAAAAAACAGACTGATATCGCTCAAGGTTACTGTTACTTATAGCTCAATAAGAGCTAAAGCTTAGCATCCGAAAGAAGAGCCGGTTTTCGCCAAGCGCGATTTTGAGCTCCGCCTAATCAGCTTCAAAACATTTCTTCGGTGCTATGTCTACCTCTCCTGGTTGGGGTGGCTGGTTTGCAGTGGCTTGGTGATTAAAGTCGCTTGTGAGCAACTTTAAAAGACTTTAAGAGCCAGAGAGTTGCAGACATGCGAATGCTGCTCGTGACATGTAAATGAACAGACTGATTCAGCTGAAGGTTCCTGTGACTATGCTAACTCGCAACCATATTGGTAACATGTTAACAAAACATAGTCTAACACCACCAGGCGTTAGCCATGTTTGAAGTGTTAGCAATACCAGTAACTCCCAACTTGGTTTGCGACAAAAAACAGACTAATACCGCTGAACGTCATTGCTACACGTTACCCGTATTAGGGTATTCTGAATACCTGTGACTCCTAATCATATTTGCAACGTGTAAAAATGACAGATTCATTTCGCTTAAGGTTACTGTGATGACGCTAACTTCCAACCTTGTTAGTAACATGTGAACACAACAGTCTCACACCGCTAACCGTTAGCCATGTGAGAAGCGTTAGCATGTGCACCGTACCCTAAACTCCAGACCTCATTTGCAACAAAAACAGATTAATACAGCTAAAAAGAACGTTACTATGACTACGATAAACTCCCAATCTTGTTAGTAAAAGGTTAAGAAAACACAGTCCAACATTGCTACACGTTAGCCGTATTAGTGTATTCACCAGAGCTGTATTTGCAACATGTAAATAAACAGACTGATATCACTAAAGGATACTGTGGATACTCCAACTACCAATCTTGTTAGTAACAGAAAAACAAAACACAGTCCAGCATTGCTAAACGTTAGCCATATTAGCATTTTTAGCATATTAGCAAACACTGGTTTGACCAATTAAATTTCTATTAAAATGTTGACCTCATGCTTCTTAAATTTGATATTTTACTAATGACAAAGGTTCCAATTACCATAGAAGACGTAACAAAATGAGTTGATTTTTTTTTCAGACTAAATGCCAATATTCCTGCATGTTACACTTGGGCTTGTTAGTGCCATGTTGCACATGAATAATCCCTTGCAGTGTGCTATCACCTTCACAGAGCCTCATTACCTGAGACATGGGTGGTATTCGGCAGGAGATGTGTTTGAAAGAAAGAAATGATTCTGACAGAGCCTAATCACATTCTGCCCCAAAGGTAATTTTGTGCACACTATGCTGCATTTTCTTATTCTTGCAGTGTTCTCCCTTAAATCCAATGATGCTCAACAAATCATACAGACTTCCCTGCATTAGGAAGTGATGGAGAAAACAGGAAAATACTTTAATTAGAGCTACTTTTTTTTAACTGTTTACTGGTCAGTAGAGTTTCTATAGTTTTATTTGTGACCCTTAACATGACTTTTACAAGTTAGCAGACCGAATCCATAAAGCTGGCTTTCTCAGCCTCCCCTCCGCATGGCAAATATCCCCCCATCCGCCATGCTCCACCAGAAAAAGGAACAGCTCCTTTACCTCCGGATTAGTTCGAGCACAGCTCCCTTTGCCCACCCGGACCCGAGAGGTCAATTCCTCACGCTGTCATGAGTTAAGGCTGCCCAGAGTGTTGCCTTGCATTCTTGGAAGAGTTTTCCTCTCTTTTCTTCTGGCGTTTGCAAATCCCTCTGCAGGCAGTTGGAACCGGTGGTGGTAATCACCAAGCACAGTGACAAAAAGCCACTGGGGTGGCTGTTCATTCGTTTTGTCAAGGTTGGGTTTCATTCAAATTAATTACTTGCATTTAATTACAGTGTTTCAGCAGGCCCACTGAGAAAACGCTGGCAAGAGGGCAAAAAAATGTTTTTTCTTTTTTTGTTGTTTCCTTTTTTGAAATGTATGATTTTCTTAAATGCATGATTTAATTCTAAAAAAGCCAAGAGCGACATCAAAAACACACAACATAAATACCAACAGGGTCTTCTTATGTTATCTGTGTGGGAGCTGTCACATTCTCCCCGTTTCTCAATTGCTCACATTGATGTGTGCCTCTGGGTCGCTGATCCAACTCTTCCATGAAAGTTTACATCTGCACACCAGAAATGAAAAAAAAAGAACAAGTAACCGAATAAATGCTCAGTGATTTATATTTTTAAAGTGCATATGAGATCAAAAGGTTGGGAAATGTTTTCCTTGCACGATCTGATCTTCAGTACAGCAATCCATCAAAGTTCAAATGCTGTGATTTGCAAAAATTAACTTAAAAGTTAATGGTTTGAAGACGCCAAAAAGTGAACCACAGTTTTTCCATTGAAATGGTGCCACGACAGCTTTTAGTGGCCATTTTAGACGTAAAGTGACAGCTGTCTTGGTTTTCAGTTCCTCCATATCTCCATACACAAATAAACATAAAACATACAGCCAACAAAAGGTCAAAATAATAAAAAAAAAAATGATTTTAAAGCCACAATAAAGTTGCGAGTGAACATAAAAGATTTCTTCTGTCAGCTTAATGTCAGGCAATATCCTCAGACTGCCCTGCAGCAGGGACAGAAAGAGAAACTTTGGCCGCCTACAGGCTAAGTAGCTTGGACATCATCCAGCCTTCAAGCAGAAGAGACAACACAGAGCTTCCCATGAAGCACTGCTGTGCCACACAAAAGCAGCTGAGACTTACCATCAAAACATGACACTCAAACTGTAATTTTAAACTCAGAACTGGGTCAAGTCATGCGCTGCGATGTTGTAAAGGTCTTACGAGCGTTCTGCTTGTATAAATGCTCTAAATGAAGGACGATTTTTCTTTCAAATAAAATACAATTGATGGGTTTTGGCTCCACTGCATGAAAGAGAATAAAAAAGTGACGCTTGAGCAGCAGTGGTGTGACTGAAGCAAGCAGGTGGGAGGATCATTCCAAGATGAAATGCCTGGACAGTACAGTTTTTTACATGTCGACTTACCAACAGAAGGAATGTCACTTCAGATAATTTATCATAGATTTAAAAGAAAAACTAAAACAACTACAAGATTTTACTTTGCTTTATTACATTATTTGGTTTCAAACCTGAAGCATCTATTTTTAAATGGCAGCTTGAGGATAATTCCGTCCTCCCTCTGTCACGCCTGCTCCGGAAGTGTGCAGCTTGGATGAGGGGGCAGATCTTCCACGGCCGGTTTGCTGTCAAGGTGGCATTTACTTCAGTGTGGATGATGCAAAGAACACCAACTTCCTGTAAACAGATAAGCTTCATTCAGTAACTGAGAGGTTCTGGTTGCTGTGCGCCAGAAATGCTCCTGAAAGCGATGCCGGAAATATGCCTTCAAAACTTCAGGAGCAAACGTCAATGTTTCCATTTGAAATATCAGTACATATATTTTATTAAGAATAGAGATATAGTTCAGTAACATGAATTTTTGAAAAGTGAGAAATAAAAAAGATAAACATGAATAAAAAAAATAGCAACAGAACAACCACTAGCTTTGATTTATTTACCTTTAAAGGAGCCTTACCATGAAAACTTTCTACTTTTTGAGCTTTTAAGTGTTATACTGTTCATTCCTCACTATAAACAAACGCAAAGTATTTCTGAGTTATCCTCTAAAAACCTCTCTCAACAGCACCCCCTCCAACAGTCTAATTGGCCCCCACACTTTCTGCGTAGAGCTAACAGCTTGAGCTAGCGGAGATCAGCTAGCTTTGCAAGCTAACTGGCCGAGCTACACAGTGTGTACGTCAACTTAAAAATATGACACACTGACGAAGATGGCTCGTGGATGATGTCATGAAAGGGGCGTCACCCACAAGGAGCAAAGGGCGGTGCCTCAGAGATCGAGTCGTTTTACTTCCGGGTAAGAAAAGAGTCCAAAAAAAATAACTTATATTTCATAAATTATTCATATTTTAGTGCTCCACATGTAATATATGATCATTTATATGGATGTAGTTCACTCTGAAAGCTTTAAGAAAATCATGGATATGGCTCCTTTAATGCTCTCACATTAAACAACTTAAAGTCCACCTTTGAGGAAAATCCTGTTTTATGAGTTTTTTACCTCGTACTTGTGGCATTTTTCTTATGAAACTGAACAAATTTAATGAAAAAACATATCGCTTTTACATTTCTTAGTAATTCTCCTTTTAAATCGCTGTCAATCAAACTATTGCAGACAGGCTCTGTTTGAATTAATGAGCCTTTTTTATGACACAACAGCAGCGCTGCGTATGCGCTATATGTCAGGATTCTGTACTCAGATCATTTCCAAAAGCCACGCCCCCTCAGATGAGATTTTGGAAACAAAGGCCTCAGATCAACATGAATAATAGCTTTTTAAGACATTTAGATTCTGGGATTTTGGTTAAAAACTTCATAATCATAATTAAAACACGACTGGGAATGTTTTTTTATTTAAAAAATTAATGGGGGGACTTTAATACACATTTAAATAAAAATGATTAAATTTATGGTTTCAGTTTGTAAATTTATGTAATTTCTAGTTAAAAAGGAAAGTACGTATAGAAAGTACATACACAATTTCATTAAAACACAAATAATACAAATGAATAGTTTTAAATATATATTAATATTATGCTTCAAATGTGTTAAAAAAATCATATTTTTTTCGAAATTTTTTTAGCACTTTGATTGTACACTGATTTTTCACTTGCAATATTTTGCACTATCCTGTTAATTGATTACTAAAGTTGATCTATTTTCACTTATTCTGACGTTTTTACCAATTACAAACTCTAAAGTGCTTTATTATAACCTTTTTTGAAAAAATGTAATAATAATAAAAAAACATAGGTACATCTATAAATAAAATTGCTTCATCCTACTGTATTTAAATAAAAATCAATATGATCTTTTTCTTGATTTGGAGCAAAAACTGTTTTTTTTCCTCTTCTAAGCTGGTTTCCACAATCTCACAAAGTAGTTTTGCATGTTTGCTGAGGCGTCAGTGCAACCCTGCAGACAGAAACATTTACAAATCTTTCTATCACTCTTCCATGAGCTCTAACCCGTTCTCCAAATGAAGATAGAATGAGGATTGTGTCATGCTTCCAGTGCCCTTACATGGGCTCAAAAGGATCAATGCTCATTTCCATACAAATGATATCAAGTCAGAGCTTCCCCAGACTATAACATGTGTTTAAATGAGCAAATAAAACTGACAGGCTGGCTCTTCATACAATTACCTCGGCTCCTTTACCCTGCAATCATCATCATCGTCTTAACATTCTTCACTACAGATTGGTGTCTAGATATTGATCTGCTGTTATTGAGTTACTGTGACGGCTTCTCTCTGCTCCTGACAACTTTAGATTGTTCTGGTGCAGCAGAAATGCAGGAAAGTAACAAACTTATTTGAGCTATTGTCTCATTTTACATGAAAGTTTCAAGAGTTTTTAGTTTGGATTCCTAAAGCTATGAAAACAACAAAAATCTTGATGTTTTTGTTTTCAAGTAGACGCTAAATGGAGGTCATTTCGGAGCTGAAGTGGTTTGATGCATGTTTGCCTCGATGGGCGCCGATGGATTAATGCTGACTGACTGTGAACAGTTCCGCCCTCTGACTTCTGAAGAAAGATCTCCTCTTATACTGTTGCCTTCATAATATTGGATTCTGCACCACTGTAATGCATTTAAATGGTTGACATTATGTAACACCGACTACTTGTTGCAGCAAAAGCCTTTCCATGTCGACGACAGCCTAGAGAGCAGTTATCAAAGACAAAAGTATATTTATACAGCAATGCTCTGAGAAGCAATCATCTTTTCCTGCCTGAGGTATACCTTAAATTTGTCAGTGCCTGAATGTTTTTATGTGACCCCTTTTTCTGCAACCTGTTTTGTTTCTTCCTGCAAACAAGAGTAAATATGCAAAACATTTTTATAGGAGGAAATTAGCTCGAGTTTTATAGTTTGTGGGACATAGTTTCTGCAGTGGGGCATGAGTGTACTAGTAATATCCTCAGAGTTGTGGGCAGAACTGTTGGCTTTGAGTAAGCCCATCCACATTTCCCATCAACCATCTGTTTACGTGCTCTCCACTCGCTTTACAACCCCAACCCAACTTTACTGGGGCAACAAAAATGGCGAGCAATATTGGAGCTTTCTAACTGTACAGTTTTGATCCAGATGGAGTTCAGACGAAGACGTACATGGATCTAGTCGTTTATAAGTGGCTTGCCAGTTGTGGCGCTTATCACAAGCTTTTTCCAATTACATTTTTTCATCTGCTCCTGATTTACGACAATTTGAATAAAAAACACTCCAAAATTAAGCGCACATTTCTTTATATAGGTCTTCCGTCAACAGAAAAAGCACAATTTTTATTGGACTGGGTCTTTAATACTCCAAAAACTTGAAAATATATGCAGTGATTATGGTTTACATTGATAGATTTCAACACATTTGTTTTATATTGTGTTTTGTTGTCTTAAAATACTGTATGAGGGTTCATGCTTACCTGTTCAGGATTGTTTTCTACAGGAAATCGGACTGTACCTGCTATGACGGAATGTTTTTTATTTATGTTATTGGATCGGGGTTTGATTAAAAAAACAAACCAATTGATCACAAAGCTGAAAAACAAATGTGATTAATCGAAATTCTTTTTTTTTTTTGTAACATTATTTGACGGCCACTTATTATCTGCGATTATGAAATCAAAACAAAAATGTGTACATTTATGATGGTAATTTTTAATTACTATTGTCAATTGATTAAAAAAGAATAGCCCGATCAATCACACTTTTGGACTGCGATTAATCACAATTAATTGCAATGTTTTACTGGGTCGATTTTTTTAATGAAATTCTGTGGCTTTTGAACAAAAAAACAGCCCAGATAGAAAATGTTTCCTTCATCTCTATTGTCTAAAATGTTTAAATGTATGGAGTGTTAACTCAGAAGTGAGCGCAAAGAAGTGTAAAGACTTTCATATCTGCAGTATTACACCAAGACAGCAGAGATGCTGATAAACATCCATAAGAAACAAACATTGTGTTTCTGCACTTTAAATGAATTTATAACGCGATCGAGGTAAATACTTGATTCTGATTGGCTGCCGAGTGTGGATGCACAATAAATGTCTGTGATGCACACCTAAAAAATGTTCTATATCACTGAGCTAGTTTCTTTAAAACAAAGTTTTCTTTATCTTCTGGACAAAAACAAGTAGTAAGAGGGGAACGTTCTCCCTGAACTGATGCTTTATTTAACTTACCGGGACGATGAGCATGTGTATTGCTTCCCTTTGCTGCTGTAGTGGAGGCTCAGCGATGCATTGTCGTGTTACCTTGACAACATAACAGACCACAGATCAAATAGTCTGCTTTTTAGTGAGGAAGAGATCCAAACTGTAAAAAAAACAAGATTAAAGTACTAGAAATTGATTGAATATGCATTTATTTTGTAAATAACCGTGGTATAACTGGGATTAAACCCGACAAAGTGTTTTAATGCACCCCGTGGAAACCCGAACCATCTGAGGCTAAGTGAAAGAGTGCTGATTCACAAGGTTTGATTATTTTCTATTAATACATTTTAACACGAAAATTCTTTTTTAATAATCGCTTGTGTCACTGAGTTATTTTTGACAGTACCCAGAATTTCAGTAAAGAAATTTTATCTTAATATACTGACTCTTTGAAAGAGCTGCTCTAATGAAAATTGTGTTTTGGTGTTTTTAACATATTCTTGTAACGTATTTTGATAAAGTTAAGATTAAATTTAAATTTCTGAGTGTTTTTTTTTTTCAAAAAATGACCAGAGTGGAGCTTTAATAGCTTTTTAAACATTTCCAAGTTAAGAAAATGTATTTTTGATAAAATGTGTTTACATGCAGTCTAAATACTAAATACTAAAATAATAATTATCACAAAAGTTGCGTCAAACCCAGAAGCTCCCTGCGGTTTGTGCACGTCCGTTACGTTCGAGTGCAACTCAGTGTTTTGAGTTTTCCTAGACTCATTAACCACCGTAATGGTCTCAAGCTGCTTTTAGTGCCTTCATTTTCTCATATAATCTCAAGGTGGTGATCTGAACCCTCCATATCTCTAAAGGACTCCTCCATAAAACCGTGGACATAAATCTGGGCTTGGGATGCTGTCTGAGCCTTGAGCCGCTGGTCGGTCGCAGCACTGCTGATCTTAACTAATGAAATGTACACTTCAGTCCATTAACAGTCTCATTTTCTTCTTTTTTTTCCTTTAATGGATTTCTAAATCTGTAAGAGAAACTTCTTTTATTATTCATCTCCCTAATATTAAACCCCGCTGTCTTCTCTGCGACCTAAGATTCACCGTCTTACGAGTCTCATAGGCACTGTAAAGACAGACAGTAAACGCACAAGGTCTCACTGACATCTGCAGGAGCTTGCGCATGACTTAAAGTCGTATTGACACGAGGACGAACGCAGTCGGTGCTTGGTCTTCTTCCAAAGTCATCCAAAGATGCCGCGCCGTTAGATGATAGAGCACAGTTTGTGCAAAGAAAATCAATGCGTGTAAAGAGCATAACAAATGAAACATTTTGTTAAGTCTGTCACCGAGGTACCTGGAATACAAATGTCATCGATTCCGATTGTTTCCCTTTTACATTGAGACTTAAGCGGCTCCGTGGAGGGACGCTCGCACTTTGTAATTTATTCTTTGTGATGGCAAAACATGGCGAGATAACAATCCTTGCAACATTGATTTGTCTTCATTTCGGGTACATGAGAGGAGTCTGTGTTAATTTTCTCAGCCTCGTTTCATTTCCATTTATCTTCTGAGCTGTTTCTAAGCAGAAGAGGGCTCGTGTTGCAAAGCTTTAGCTGCATACACAAAACATGAAAACAAAAGTCTTACATTGATGTACATTAAAATGAAAACACAAATTTTATTAAGCAATCAGTTCAGAAAATGACGTTTAGTTTAAGAAAAAATTAGATAATTATATCCACTTTTAAAGAAATACATTTATGTGTTGCTGACAGTCCCAAATTAAAGTTTAGGCTTCACTTTATCATGAATCATAAAGACAAAATCTATTTTAAAACAAAAAGTACCAATTTGCCTGGAATCTCTGTCAAAACAAATGTATAACTGATCTGTTCCTCAAACCTTTTATCCTGTAAAAAGTGATTGATATTTCATTTTTTCTTTATATAAAAGGCTTACATCATTTACTTAGTATCTGAAGGACTAAAAAAATTGTTTTAGAGTAATCTGTATAGTCCATATCTATCTAGAAATTGACTATACTAATATGTTGAACTTATTTAAATCTTGTCAGGTGTGAAAATGCAGAATATTTAGTTTAAGGGCATTTGTGTTAACAGTTTTACAAGTTTCTTGTAAATAGTTTTGATAGAACATTTAGCTGGAAGACACATGATCAATAATTTTGGGAGAGAATAAATAGTACCTGTGCTCACTGGCCACTTTACTAGTAATGGGTTGGACCTTCTCTTACCTTCAGGACTGTTTTATTCCTTGGTGGCAGAGATCCAACAGAGTTCTGGAAACATTCCTCAGTTTGGTCCATAGTGACATGATAGCATCTTTGATTCCAAACTCCTGTTCCACCACATCTCAAAGGCGCTCTATTGGGTTGAGATCTGGTGATTGTAGAGGTCGTTTGAGTCCAGTCATGTTCAAGAAACCAGTCTGAGATGATTAAAGCTTTATGAAATGTCACCTTATCCTGCTGCAAGTAGCATCAAAACATGGATACACTTCGGTCATAAAGGGATAGACATCGTCAAAAATAATACTCAAGTATGCTGAGGTGTTGTGCTCAACTAAAGTGTGACAAGAAAATATTTGTCATACCATTATACCACCACCACCAGCCCAAACCGTTGACATAAGATAGGGGTGACACCCGGTGTGTACTTCTGCTGTGTTTTGAGATCAGAGATACTTTTCTTCAGACATCGGTAGTAACCAGTGGTTATTTAAGTTATTGTTACCATTGTTATTTTTCAATGGTAACAAGAACCTCAACACAGTGATGCACTGAAGTAAAGTGTGACCTGCATAAACATACAATTGAAGCAAAATGGTTTTGTATTACCCTTTTCTGATCAGGTTTAATTTTTGAATCTTTATATTCTGTGGACATTCATAGTTTTTTTTTTTAGAACATAATACTGTTATTAAATACAAAAGGCACATGTTTAATGAAGTAATCATGAGGTCAAGGCAGAAGTGTACAGTCAAAGCGAGAGCACCACTCAGATAATCCTGTATTTTCTGGAATTTAAAATTACACTCAAGCCTGCTTCAGATTCATTGGGAGTAATTTTTCATCTTACACACAAGAGCAAACATTTTACATCTTAACACTTCGGCAGAGACCTCACTGGGCCTTCTCACAGCAGCACACAGTGGGAGCCCTGAGCATGCAAAGTAAACCCTGTTAGAGGCAGAGGAAGACGATCTGTTGAAGGAAATGAGAAGTGAGCGTGAACCTCTGTTGGATCCAGGAAGAGTCATGCACCTCTTTTGTTGAACAAGCACCCCAACACAAAACTCCACTTTCCGCAAACGTTTGGCCAACTACATAATAGTTGTTTTACGGGCAGACGAAACAAAGTTTGGCTGAGTGTCAGTAAAAGCTACGGGACAAACCTCTTTTGTTTCGCAGAAAATTAACCACCCATGAAGAAGCTGAGTGTTCCTAGTCGTGTCTGCATATATTCAAACCTCATCTACCAATCTAACAACTACTTCCATTACCAACTGAACTATTGCCTTTTTTTTCATCCACTTTCTTGTATTCCGGGTTATGTGAGGTCAGGCCTCCATTCCAGCTGTTTTTCTGAGTAGAGGTTGAGTGCAAACTGGACAGGTCACCCCTCCACAGCAACAATTACTCAACGCTGACCTCAAAACCATGCCTCAACAGTCTGCAGAGTTTTTCCTGATTGTCAGCAAATGTACTTTTTGTCATAAATATTTTATGCTGCCATCAGTCTTTGTAAAAAGCCTGATCAGGGGAATTGTACCCATATTTCTTTCTACTTCTCTTCTTAGGCCTTAAACTTCAAAGATTTGCCTCAGGTGAAAGGCCTTGTTTGCCTCCACATCAGGAAGTTGGCTGTCTGTTGGAATCAGCGTTAAGGCACATCTAGAAATGACTCGATTGAAACTCTCGGGCAATCAGCCGGCACCGCTCACAGACGTTGGCCGGGCAGGGCTTGATTTTGAGCCGTTGAGACTGCGGGCTCACTCACTTAGCCCACTCTGTTGTCTCATAACTGCTGCACGCGCTGCACACGCCTTTTACCAGCCATGGTTTTCTTTTCTGCAAGTTAAGCTCGAAGGAAAAAACGACTAATGAAATATTAAAAAAAAATTCCAGCTACTGGGGTTTGCAGAGGTGAGCATTTTCCTTTTTCTCTCTAGACTCCTGAGAAGTTGTGGGTGCTGACCTTGTGTGTAATCTATTGTCTAAAGGTATCTCTTGGTTTGCGCTGTGTAATTAAAACAGATGCCAGTGGGCCACAAGCCACTTGTTTACATCAAAGCTTCAACCGCTGATACAGAGCAGCCAGAAAACCCCTCTGAACTCGTCTCTGTAGAATGAACTCTTAATCGGAATAAACAATCTATGCAAATTACTAGTTCATTGAATTACTCTTTGTATGTTTAGCATAAATGATGACAAGTAACATGCATTGGAACATGAGAGGTTAGGCATTTAGATGTAATCATATTTTGTGACATTGTTAATTCAATTTTTCAATATAAACAGGCATAACCTGAAATGAAGGATCAGATTTAAAACTTAAAGAATATTTTAAAAATCCATCCATCCATCTTCTTCAGTTTATTCAGGAAAGTCTAAGCAAAGATACTCAGACTTACCTCCCCCCGATCACTTCCTTCAGCTCCTCCTTGGGGACCCTGAGGCATTCCCAGCCTAGCCGTAGGAGAGTCGTAGTCTCTCCAGCGTGTCCTGGGTCTTCCCTGAGGCCTCCGCCCAGTAGGACATACCCGGAACACCTCTCCAGAAAGGTGTCCAGGAGGCATCCGGACCAGATGGAGCCCAGAAGCCAAATTCCATGACCGGGGTTTGGGCCGCCGAGGCACTCATCTTCGACTGCTACCCAAACCACATTGCACCGCCCCTTCTGAGCTCTCCTGCAGCCAGTGAAGAGTGATCCCACATTGCTCTTTTGGGTCGGAGGAGCCCTGGCCACCAGGCACTTGCCTGGCTCCAGGGTGGGACCCTGGTGACACCAATCCAGTTGACGTAACTGAATCTAAGATGTGGCTACTCATGAAGGGGTTCATAATCGCTTTTTGTCTGGCTCGTCACCAAGGACCTGTCTGCCACTGGAGAGCCTACCAGGGGCAGAAGCCCCAGACAGCATAGGTCCTGAGATCACTCGAATGCTCAAACCCCTCCACCACATTAAGGCTGCGGTTCAAGAGATGTTAAAATTCTTTCACATCAATTCTTTACAGGATCATGTTACTAATCTGTCCCTTTTTTTTCTCTTAATTTAGGTTTTTAATTGGTTTGTGATAGATAATTAGGCAAAACTAATCACTTGCCTTTAAGTACATAAGGGACATTTAGAAAAAGTCAAATCCCCTGGTGTTAAAAGAACCGAGAACGTATCCTAGATTTGACTCAATGACAATACTTGCTCCATATAAGTTTGAAAGGTTTTTCTTTTTTTTCTCCCAGCGGCCACATCAGTTGGATTTTGGTCATTCAATACACATCCAATAGGAAGCAACCAAAGCACACAGATCAATACCACAGTCAAAAGCAGGATGAATGGATGGCAGACGGCCTTGAATTATTTAATGGTGTTGAGCGTTTGTCTGACTTCTTGAAGCAGGTCAGACTGTCATGTAAAAAATTAAAAATGATGCAAACATCATGTCCAACTAAGATAACAAACAAGCTACTCGGTTAAAATAAAGCTAAATTTGTCTTAAATATGTCTTTTGCTATGTTTGCTCTAATAACATGACAGTCAGTTTTTTTGATCGGAAAGAGATAGAATCTTTTTCACACAAAAATAGTCAAATAAGAACTCTTATCCTGCAGCTTAAGGTTACTCTATTCCATCACTTCTTCTGCTACATAACATCAGGCAGCATTAAACAAATGCATCATTATTGACCACACGACATTGTGATTGCAAGTGTACTATTTGTAAACTGTGTATGAATCCAGATTCATACACAGTTAAGGTTGTGTGAAAAGCATAACCTTCATACCTGTGTTTCTGGTCATGAAAAATAAACTGCATCCACTGCTGGCTTGTATAACTACCTAAACCAGGGATGGGAAAACTGTCTTCCTCCTGGGCCACAAAAAGTTTATAAATTTGAAAGAACGGCTGGACCAAGAGCAGATTTCTGAAATAAAAATAAATAAAACTACGAAAACATGTTTTAATCTTGATTAAAAATTACTTTAATGGAGAACATTTTGGAGTTTTTAATTGAAAAAATGTGGTGTTTGTTTTCATTTTAGTCCCATTTTCACCAATTGGTTGATGTCCCTCAAGGAAAAACTCAAACTCAGGGAAATGCTGTGTTCATACAGTGATGGAATTATCAGAAAAATGATAAATATTGGAAAAACAACAAATCTTTCAATAACACATGAATGTAGAATAACTTTGTGCGCCTGAACAAAGGTGGCTTTATTTGTAGTGTGACATATGAGGGGAGACACCTGAATTACAGGGAAATAAAACAGAAATATGGGTAATCAAAATAATTGATTCCAGTTTGACAGGCCAGATTAAATAGTTTAACGGGTCACTTATGGCCCTCGGGACGTAGTTTGCCCACCAATGATCTAAATTATTTTCATCTGCCGTGGAGGTACACAAACTTAGAGACATCGATCATGCTATTTTCAGAACCACAAGTGCTCAGAGACTTTCTCCAGACAAATCGTGAAAACATGGGGCAGGAATTTCTGAAAAGTCTTCTGTTACTTTCACACAGCTCGTTCAAGTGACGACTTTTAACAAAAATTCGATGCATTCTCCCGCACATTTACAGTTTTCCAGGTCTATGAACAAAACGTGCATTGAAAGTTAAACCAGTTCAACTTTGACCAATCAGGGACTCAGATTTGGTAGTGACAAATGGATGATGTCCCCTGGATGAAGTGATAAGCGTTCCAAAATTGATCATGAAATAGAAATTGACTATTGCAGTTTGTGCCTGGCTCGAATTATATGACACCAAGTCTTTCATACATGGGAATAGAGCTGTGAAAGAAAAAGCCTGGATCAAGATGAGATTAGATTAGATTAGATGGATTAGATTAGAAATGGTTTCTATCAAGGAATCAAGAAAACAAAAACGAAATAAACAGGATAACTGTACAATAAATGATAGATAGTCTGAAAGGGAGTGGGAGGAAGGAATTTTATATAATCCCAAAAAAAAAGAAAGAAAGAAAGGCTCACACTACTTTCATAACAGTCTGAAAACTGTTTGCTAAAATTTTCAGAGCATTCTTTAATGCTCATCAATGCCCAGTATGAATGTAGCATTATACAGAAGAAGTGTAAATTCAGAGTTTGGTTTTCAGAGTCTATCTGTTTAACTAAGAGTATGACCGGATATCTAACTTAAAAACACAAAAATTCTAGTAGACCTTCTTTAAAGTACCATGTTATAAAGTACCATGTTATTCAGTACCATGTTATAAAGTACCAAACATTTTGTGTTGTTATAAGGTTATATGTTGCACACATCTTTGTTTCTATGGTTGAAGATTTTTTGCTTTAAATCTTTATTATCACATTCAGTATGTCTAAAGAATGAATATTTACATTTGAATCAAAGATTTAAGGACTCTGTGGCCAATTGAGTATAATCGTTTACTTATTCTTATTTGGATACTTCACCATAAATACCCTTAAACAATTAAGACCACCTGTTATTTTCAGAAATCATACACCATCACTAGAATTATCAGATTCCGTTATTAGAACCTGTTTGGGCTTTTAGCTCATCAAATTTGTTGAAAAATAAGTTGTTTTTTTACTGACAGAAGGAGCACAGTTGTTGCTTCAGGCTGACTCCAATGAATTATTTGTTGGCCAAATAAAAGCATAAGTTTAGAAACATGAAAACATTCTGGTTTATGTTCAAGGAGGAACCACCTGTCAGCTCTGAAATGTATCCTCCTGAAACGGCTTAATGGGGTTGTATAACTCCAATTATGTCAAGAAAAAAAGAGGGTGTAAAATCACATTGAAGGATAACAGCAGCAGAAACATACAGTAAATGTGGGTAGAGTCTCTAGGCTTTTCTTTTTTTTTTCCTGTTTGTGTTTATCACAAATCCACAGATCCCTTCCAGTGTAGGAGTCTGGGGTAATGGATTAGAGCGCTGGTGCTGGTGATACCAAGGTTAGAAAAGAGGAGTCACTTTTGGAGTTTCTGTCTGTGCATTTCACTAGTGACTTTAACCCCTGTTGATATGCAGACCAATGTGCATATGAATTAGCTCAGCAAGTCTAAAAGACCAGCAGGTGTCAAACAATGTAAAATAAATAAAAAAAAGAATAAAGGATATTTGTAATCAGAAGCTGCATTAATGTTGGAACTTTCACAAAAACACTTTATTTAAATCAAAATTCACAGATATTCTTAGTGGTGCCCGACAACATTTTACAGTGGGAGACAAATGCAGGAATTAGAGGTTGGTGATACTGAGCATTTGGGTATCAATCGGTCAATATCACTGATATCGATACCGAGATCGATATTTTTGTAAATATGGTACAAGTGACTTGAACCTCAAAATCGCAATTGTTTTTAATTGAAGAAAATGTTTTTTTGTAAGTTTCCTTTTTTAATAAGTTGATAAACATAAAACAGAATTAGGACAATATTTTTAATTGAACTAAAAATAGTTTATTAAAATAAAAACTTCTTGAAATTAAATAAAAAAGTGAAGAAGTGAATGCAAAACAGTCACCAAACCAGAAGGAGCAAGTAACTACGATACAAAAATAAATCAAAATGTTCAACGATAAAAAAAATAAATAAAACAACTAGTAGAAATTTCAAAGTTTTACTATTAATGTGATTTATTACTTAAGACTCTCTTGCTATCTTTTATATTGGCTCATAGTTTCCTTTTATAGGAAACAGCAGTTTAGGCCATAAAAGGTCAACTATTGTCTCTGAAGTCTAAAGCTGTGCCAAAAACACAGAACGTTTGCTTGCCTGGTATAAAAAGGTGACCAGCACATGTATACTGGAGCTAACAAAGGGATGAACTAATACGACAAATTACAAAGTTACCCTATACATAAGATTATGCAAACTAAGCAATAATAGGTTGTGACCAATTTCTAAACCAAGAGCAGAGTGAGATGCTGCTTTGTTGTAATTATTAGCATCATTAAATGCCATAATTCCATAAAATAATACAGTTTACTGAAAGTCACAATCTTTCAACAATCTTGTTTCCAGAGCAAGAAGTTTATGTCAGATGACTAGTACGGCAATCCTGTTCAAGCAGATCTGTTGGCAGACAAAAAGGCAGCAAAAAATGATTAACCAGAAGTGGAAATTCCACAAGTTAATGAAGTTGTAGCCAACTTAAAACTTTTTAATGTGAATAAACAGCTTAATGTTCAGGATTATCTTAAAATGGATGGTAAACGCTATGTTAGTTTCAAAAAGGATATCAACAAAAGTGTTCAGATTTGTGAAACTGTTACATTGGAGCTTACTAATAATTCATCACAATCATGGGACTTAAAATATAACTTTTTATGTATCTTTGTAGAGCAGGGGTCCTCAAACTTTTCCTTATGAGGGCCACATAACTGTCTTCTTCTTTGATGTGGGGCCGGGATCGGTTTGCAGGCAACAAAAGAAGTGTAACAATCACAGGCTAATCATAAACATTTACGGGTTCCAGAAAGCCACACTTTAAAATAATTAATTTCTGTAATCGTCATAGGAAAAAAAATTAACTAAAACATTTTAAAAACTAGTATATATATAATACCTGCGATTTATGCTAGTATGAATGCTGTATGCTGAACGTGGCCGCGAATGTGCCAGTGCTAATAGCTTAAGAAGCTGAAAACACTGAACCTGATAGCTAGTTAAAATATTAGCAAAACGCCATATTAGCCTAAAATCCTGGAAAAAATTCTGAATTAGCCAAAACAGTGAGACTGTTGCTAAAATGTTAGCTAAACTCCAAATTTGCCTAAAAAATCTTTAAAAAAGCCTCAATTAGGCAAAATAGTTAGCGTGGAGCTGAAATATTAACCAAACTCCAAAATAGCCTAGAAATCATTAGAAACTGTCAAAAAAGTCTAAAAAGCTAGCATTTAACAGCTGAATATTTTAATAGCTGAAAGAACTGAAGAGCTTTGGACGTCCAAAAAACCAACAGAGGAAAAATTCAAAGAAATAAAGAAAACGTGATTCACTATTAAACCAACAGTCTATCCTCTACCGTCATAGTTCAGACTTCAGAAGGGTGGAATAAAAAGTCACGTTCTCTGTTGGGTTTTTGTCGGCGTTTCTGATAGTGTGTGGGGGGGCGGGGCCAAATGAAGAGGCTGGCCTGATCCGGCCCACGGGACGTAGTTAGGGACCCCTGTTGTTGAGGACAGCATTTAGAATTGAAAATTTTTTAATTTCCATAAGATATTTCCAAATCATTTTAGCACCAGTGAAATGCTTTAAATGTCATTCCCTTAAATGTAAAATTCATCAACCAGATGGAGAAACAGCTCATTGCTCTGACCAGGATCCTTATTTAATGAAGTGAAATAGAAAATCACCATGCCTCACCCCGACCTAAAACACCTCCATTCTGCTGAATTTGAAGACTTACGTGTTCAATGACTTACAGTCACCAATCACTTAATTGGAATAAATCATTGGGTGAGAAGGAAATTTCCGAGCACGCTCACCAGCTCAGCGGATGTCTCACAACACCCTTGCAATTTCTAGATTTTCTTCACACAACTGCTCTGCTAAATGCCACTGTGCCTAATTTAGCCGCCGCCGTCGCTGCCGCTGTCTGTTGAAACATCTGTTAAGAAGCCAAGAGTCCAAACATGGATTACTTTAAGCCAGTGGCCTTTCATTTTATCAAGGTCTACCTCAGTCATAAGTTTCTGCCTTAGGCCTCGGAGACGGCTCATTATCCTGCTCCTCGCCAGCCACACACGCAATGGGTCTTTAACGCGGAGACTTTCTTTAGCTCTGTAGACTCTGTGAGCTTCATTTTACTGTAATATTTAGAAAAAAAAAACACAAGAAATGTCACAAACTAAGAATTTAAAGCATTTCTTCAGAACGTAAAGAATGCGGCATGAAGCCCAATGATGTCATTGTTTTTGTGATATTGGGCTATATAAATAAAATTGAATTGAATGTTTATACAATTAAGCCAAAAAAAGTGAGTAAAAAGAACTTTAAAATGAGACATGCAATTTAATAAATTGTACTTTAATTTCGCACAAACATTTCATTCATTTGTAGATGATTTTATGTGAAGCAGCAGAACTGATTATGTGGGTGCACTCCTAAAAATGTTCTCCTACTGTTGACTCCATGGGTGTGCTATTTAGCAGTGGCGGTGATTCAGGTCAGAAAAAAAAACCCCCAAACATATTGGAAATTTTAGAGTGTGTCCCTTTAATAAGCAGGAGTCTCATTCGCATGTAGAGATAGTGCAGACAGTCATAACAGCCCGCAGCCTCCTCCTCATGCCAGCCTGATCACTCTCTGCTGTGGAATGGCATCCCATTCTTCATCTAGAATTTGAAGAGTTCAGCCAACATGGCTGTGTCGGTCACGCTGACACAAGAAAAACTCCTCTCATGAGTTTCCAGTTGGGTTAAATCTCTGGCAGACTTTTCCATGAGGTGCTTTGTTAGCTACCGTATTTTCCGCCCCAAAGTGTGCTAGATCAATAAAGGTTGTTTTTAAAATTATGTCAAGGAACGCGCACCAACGAAAAGCCATATTAAGGAGACAAAGTGACTTGCGGTGAGGTTCACTGCTGGTGAGGCTCTGACTTCATCAGTCAGATTTACAAACTTATGAACTCTACAGAGAAGCTTATTCACCATTTTGATTAAAGTGTGTTGTTTAAAGTTTAATTTCAGTATTTTTCTTCTGTTTCCAAAATGTAGCAAAAAGAAAATCTCCAAGATTGTTATTATTGACTTACTTTTACTTATGAATGAAGTCTGTGTGCTGCTCCTTCTGAAGAAATACGATGAATAACCTGTTTGCAGAAGTCTTCCTGTTCTTTCTTCAGTGTTAAAAGTCTCTCTGTCTCAGTAGAGATACTTCTAGTGATGTGTCTGAGCATTTTTTTGAGTTGAGGGGTTTAAAAACAAAATCCTCCGTTTAGAAATTGAGGCCAAACAATATCAAAGAATAACTGGACGGCTGCACCTGACTTGCTGCTGCTAATTCTATTGTTCTTTAGCCACGGTGTTACATACATTCTCGGGGATCACCAGCGCCCTCTGCCTTGTGGCATGCGTACTGCGGTGCGGCCAGCGGACTGTCTGCCTTTTAGTGGATAAAAAGACTAAATGAGTCACAAAATGGCATCAATTAAATCAGACAGAATGTGAGATATTAGGTAATTGTAAAATAAAGCGTCTTTTATGATAACAGAAAGACTGACATAAAACAGCGCATTCGTCAGCTGCCGCTACAGTCAGTGTGTGAGAAGATGGTGAGGTTGGCGCTACAGCTGCCTCTCCCCGCTCTGTTTTGCGGATTTGAACAGGGAACTTATAAATACGCTGCTTTTTTTTTTTTTTTTTTTTTTTTTTTTACCAAAGAAATGTTAAAAAAAACACACAGAAAAAGGTAATCATAGAAAAGACATGTTTAAAAAAATTTAACATTTGATTTTTTTATTTTTAAAAAGTATATTCATTTTACCAGTGAGGCTCTGCCTCCCCTGACTGCATGTCACTGAGATAGTCTGTCAGTCGTTCAGGCAGTAGTTCACAGTGAATCAAATTGTTTACGACACGTTACATGTTAGCCACATTAAAAGCGTTAGCCGTGTTAGCCTATTTATGATACTCATAAATCCTAACCTTATTTGCAAAAAATAATAGACTGATATACTAAACAAATGTTAATGTGACTACTCTAACTTCTAACCTTTTAAGTAAAATGTAAGATAAAAAGAGTCTGACTACGATGCACGTTAGCCACATTTTCATATTTACAATAAACATCCAGCAAAACATTTTGACAGAGTGTCATGTACCTCTGAAAATTGCTTTGACACTATTCCCAACCACAATTAATCCATAGACAATGCGCTTGGAATTTAAGGAATTTTGTAATTAAAAAAAAAAAAAAAAGAAAGCTGAGACCTTTAAGTCTTCCTTATGGGACAGAAACCCAATAATACAGTTAATGCGTCAGTGTTTCAATTGTATTAACAACAGGTTGGCATAAAAATCTGGTTGTGTGCACTGAAAAAAGAAAAAAACATTGTATAAATTAACAAAAGTTCTATAAATTTGATGCATTTAAAATTATTAGTTTTCATTAAATTAAAAATAAATGTAACAAATGACAGAACTTTTGTTGATTGATCCAATGTTTCATTTTTTTACAGTGTAGAAAAAGGTCAAAAATATTGTAACTGGTCTAGAGTTGTAAAATGTCAACTGGTTTCTGACCAAAAAGCTAAACATGCAAACAACGGCTAAGGAAATCTGTGAGTGGAACCTAAAAAAATCATATGCAAAAGACTGGACAAAGAATGAATAATAAACCTCCACTAAAAAAATTGAGAAAAAAATGTTTGTAGTAGAAGTTAACTGCAGGGAATATTACATTTGGGTTTGATTTGATTGTATATATAGATGTAAAGTTATAGCTCTACCTTAGATAAATCCAGATAGCAGTTTGGGGATTGATGTGAACATGTCAGATTTCACGTTACTACAGCTAACTCTAAACAATAGGGTCTGTTTTTGTGACTCGTCATAAGTTTTCTTTGGTAACATGCAACCAGCTCTCTCAGACTATAATATCCCTCTGTCACCTTGGTCCACATTACCAGCCTGCAGTGACAAATTCCATTTGCCAAATACACAAATGATCAGAATAGATATAATAGAGGCCTCAAAAATCCAATCAACTGTCACGCTAACAAACCACTCCCCTCCTCTGTTACTCAGTCAATTTTTTCAGCTGTCTTTATAAATCCAGAGGGAGCAGTTAATGACAGATGCGTCAGAACTGTGAGTAGGTAGGTGGGTGGTGGTGTATATTTTCTTTTGGAGAGAAAACTGAATTCACTATGTCTGAGGGACAATCTTGTTGCACCGTGACCATGACGTCTTCAGTTCAAACTGCAGTCAATGGAAGTGCTGTGGTTAGTCAGTGAGGGTTGGATTTGCAGTGAAGCTCGTTGTGGATTGCTCTGCGTTTATGGTTAATTCAGTCAAAATATAAAAAGATACCCTGTCGCTGGATTCAGTTGAGCTCATCCAGACAGAGAAGTCAATTCAAGCCCTCTCATGCTTTGCAAATATGGGTTTTAAATTCAGAAGGATACATTTTAGTCTCTTTTTTTTCAAAGATGCAAATTCACTTCAAGGTAATTTCCCGAATAGAAAAAAAGAAATGGAACCTGTGCTGGCAGGCTGGCCACCAGAATAATCATAAGAGCAAATGTCTGGCTCCAAACCAATCACTGTCAATGTTAATGTGATGCAGTTCAGAGAAGTGGAGAAAATCGAGTATAGCTACGCTCCACGATGACAGAATGTAAAGCTTTTTTAGTGCCATTAATAAAGAAAACTGTAAACTCAAGAGTTCAGTTTGTTTTTTTAAACAAAATAAAACAATGCACGACTTTTTAATTCACTGACATTTGACCTTTTAACAATTTGGTGATCCTCTGGTGGCTTTTTAATGCATTTTATTTAAATCAATTTCTGTGCCTGCTGTATTATTTGAAGTTTTTCTGAATTGTGCATTTTTCCTTTCTACTTTCTGCCTTTTATATTAAACAGTATGTGTTATTGTATCGCTTTTTAACTTTATATTTTAGCCAGAATACATAGTGCATCAAATTTACTCTTAAAAATGTACTTTATATTTTTTTCAAGATAAGTAATCTCTCATCTGCCTTAACATGCACTTTAATTCAACTAATGTTGCCAGATTTAGACAAAACCCATATTTCTTTTTCATCCTCCAGATTTGATCTAAATCTATGAACTTTGACCAATCAAAAGCCTTCTTAAAAAATGCAACGCAGGCCTAGTGTGAATGCAGTATAACACTAACTAAATAGACTATATAGTAGAGTTAAGCTGCAAAAAAGTAAAAAGTTGATAGTCTTGCAAAAATGTTTTCTCTGGTTGGTGGGCTCTACAGGCTGAAGCTAGAAGATACAAAAACATATGTGAATGCTCACAAGCTGCTTTATCACTGATACTTGTAAATACAATGACCCACTAGGTCGCCTTTACAAATATTTCATAAATAAAGACACAAAGAACTTCTTATAAAGAATTCACCCAAAATACATCTTGACTAACATCAAACTCTACAAAAGTTTAAAAGTAATACACATTTAAGAGGGTAAATATTGGATAAAAATTGGATTTTGCCAATTTAGTAACACATAAATTAGTCTTTAAACCGGCGGTGTCAAACATAAGGCCCGTGGGCCGCATCCGGCGCACCAGAGGGTTTAATCCGGCCCGGTCATGAAGAGAAAAACATATAAAGATATTGGGGAAAAAAATCAAGTTTCTTGCCCATTCCTGTGGTGAGTTACGGTTCTTTAACCCTTCTGCTATCTTAAGTATGTTGGCGTTGGGAGTGGGGGGTCATCTGAACCCAACAAGACAGCGCACTGAACTTTTTTATTTTTTATCTTCCCTGGTTTCCGTGAAACTCTGTCCACCTTCATCCACGTTTGTCATGGGATGGATTACACGTCAATGTAAGGCTTGGGTAATATGGACCCCATAATATAGCACAAGGCTGAAATAAATAAATAAATAATAGTAATAAATAATTTTGCCACTAGGGGAAGCAAAGGAAAAGAAATACAGCGATAAGAAGAGATCAAGTAATGAACAGCATTTCTTTGCAAGTGCGTGCCGCGTCCATGTAGTATTCAGTTCTCACTGCTGTTAAGTTGCTATTAAAATGATCAGGTGTGACACCTCAATTACCAAAATGTTGCTGTCAAAAAGATAATAATAATAATAATAATAAGTGATTGGACTACTAGGTTGGTTAAGGAATTTTTTCCAACTGAGTTAAAGACAAAAGCTACAGATAGAAAACTAACGATAGGTTATTTTGCTATGATGGTACTAGTCCGACCCACTTGAGATCGGACGGGTTAAATGTGACCACTGAACCAAAATGAGTTTGACACCCCTGCTTTAAACCCAAAACCACCAGAAATATCACCATCAACACCTAAATAACACACAGTCTTAGTTCTGATTATCAGTGTATAATAGTTGTGCACCAATTTGGAACACTTTACATTAGTAAAAGCAAAGCCACTTTTCGCTGATTTACATTGATTGCATAAAGACTTCACTATTGTAAAGTTGCATATCAAAGCAAGACTTTCTTTGCTTCCGAATTCACTGCTAATTACTTAAACTGTTGAAGAGTTATGATAGTCGAAAGAAAGTCAAGACAGGAGCTAAAGCTCCAGTATAAAAGGGTTTTTAGTGATATACTTTTAATGTTTTATAATTATAGTCTGATTACAGTGTAAATGAACGCGGGGAATTTATAGGTTGGACTAAGACCTCAAACGCTACACAGGAACCTCCCAATGTGGACTCTGGTGATAATTCTGAAAAGTCAAATCCTCCCGATTACATCAGCTGTAATTAAATTAAACAAAACTTTAATAGGAAACCTTTTATCTCGGTGGGAGCTCCAAAAACTAACCGCTGGACACGTACGCATTTTAATTATTCAACATTTTTCATCTTCTCCTAACATCCTAGTTTCTTTCAATCTCGTGTGCAAACAGAACGAAACATAAGAAGGGCCTAAAGGAACAGCTAAGTATTGAAAGATGCCCTGATTTTTCTTTTTGCAGCTGTTGGCATGTCGACAAACCCCTCCAAACACACAAACACACACACAGTGTAGCACCAACAGCAGCATTGGATCTGATGTTTTCTCATTAAGTTGAAAGGGAGAGTGACAATTGTAAGCAGCACATCAGAGCATCTTTGATAAGAAGTTACCATCAAAGATGCTTTCATTTTTGTTTGTTTATCTGAGGTGCAGCTCGGAGAAATGAACCAGAAATGATCTGCTCAGTTAAAGACACTTGATGTGTGGTATTCTAACACCTGTCAAGCGAACTGAAACAAAGTGTTCTGTTAAGTCTTCAGTCTCACACGGTAGAGCTGATAGTGTTTTTATTTTGTCAAAGCCCTTAATTTAAAGGTACAAGACTTTCACCAGGAATGATTCAGTAACTAATGTGGCCTCTTTTACAATCATGTAAGGATTTTCACATGAAGGTTTAGTTTTTTTGTGAGGCAACCATTAAAAACGGGTGAACATTTAATAAAGGGAAGTTTTATCCTGTGAAACGGCAGTAGAGATTTTTGCGTTTTTCATTTCAATCCCAGCAATTGAATTGTCGCCCGAGCAACAGTTGTGTGTCAGGGTCTCACCCAGACCTTTAACTGCTTTCTATTGAAACTCTCCCTCACCTCAGTTTTATGTGTGGCCTTGGAGAAGCACATTTTATCAGTGATTCTGTTTTTATTTATATATTTATTTGTATTTATTTTTTATATTTATTCAGTCTTTGTAAAATCCATGGTTTGTGTCATGAATTTGTTTTTTTTTTTCTGAACGAGTCCTTGTATTGGACAGATTTGACTCTTTGTCACATCAGGGGTTATTGATCTTCTGACACACAAGGTGTGTATTTGTATAAACCCCTTCTGTAATTTATGCTAAACTTTATTTACATTGATTATGTTTGTTTAGGTGTTTAGTGAATGTGCAGCAGAGCTGTTGTGACGTAAAGAGGGTTCATTAATTCAAACAGATCCTGTCTGCCACAGTTTGATTGACAGTGATTTAAAAGGAGAAACGCAAAAACGAAATGATTTCTTGTTACATTTGTTCTCTTTCATAAGAAAAAATGCTACACATACGTGTTAAAAACTAAAAAAAAAACATGATTTTCATCAGAGGGGGATTATAAACACAAAACAAAATGTTATACATTTTTACTCTGAAAGTACAACAGAGGTTTTTATTTTGAAACTCAGATCCGTTTCCTGTTTCTCCGTCTTTTTGCCACGAAATTGACGCGGACTGGAAATAGAACTCCTGCATAAACCTTGCGATGCATAGGGAGAAACTTCAGGCGCAGTCAGACAAGACGGAGACGATGCAAACACTCAGATTGATTAATGAGTGTTCGATTGCAGACGGACCAGTGTAAAGAAGCTTTAACGCTTGTAAACCAAAACATAATTGAAAACAGTTTGAAGTGCTTAAAACTTTACTCAAACAACGCTCCATTAAAAAGTGTGTAGACCTTTGTGTAATTAACTATTCAGGACCATCATTTGTCAAATCACAAAAATGTGAGGTCAAAGGCAACAAATAATAAAACAATCTGTTAAAAATTAAATGGTTATAATTCTTAACTTCCTGTTTACAAAAATTGATTTATGTCTTTTTTTTTTTATTAGTTTGACTCTAAAGTGTCATGCAGCTGATTTCCTGGCTTTGGGGAAAAGAGAGTGACGGTCTGACTGTGGGACACGGGACCAACGTTTCACTGAATAACAGGGGATTTCATCATTGTTTATGTACCTGGGGCAAAGCTGAGCTGTAAGAGGATAAACTCTGTAATTAAAACCTCCAAAGCAAAAAAAGAAGGAAGTTAATATTGAATTTATTAATAAAGTTAAAAGAAAGTCTGCATTCAGGATAATGGCTGACCAAGGACATTTTTTTCCTGCTATTATATACTTTTTTTTGTAAGACTTTTTGAACAAAGGAAACTTCCAGTGATGAACCTAAAAGGAGAACAAAAAATTTGTTTTGTTTTGGACTTCTGAGCTTTTTTTTTATAGCTGGGCTGATGCTTCAGAACAGTCAAGGCTTTGTTTAAAAAAAAAAAAAAAAAAAAATCACACATTTTCTGTGAAGAGCAGAATCGTGTTGTTTTTTTGTGTTTCCCCACATTTGCATCCAAACAATAACTGTCAGTATTTAAGTCCAGAAAATCCATCTTCTGCTTGAAGAATATGTAGTTATGGGAACACAATCATGACTCATTCCTACATAGATTAGCAGCTAATTTTCATAAGTTAATGCTTTGCATTATTGATGAACGTATAGCAAAGTTGGGCTAATGCAAACAGTCTTGAATTATGATTTGGAATATATGCGCAGTCATGCATTCCTGCCAGGGGATTTATGTTTTCGACCCTTCAACAGAGAGAGCTGTTGCTTGTTTTTCCTCCCCTCCCTGGTGCTCCGCTTACCAGCTGAGAGCGAGTCAAACTCTTTATCTTAATAAATTCATCAAACAAACCACAGTTTATTAAAAAAACAGACCTCATAGTCAAATACATTTGCTGACAAGCGCAGCAGGGAAAAAAATTACCCATGTTAACCACTGTACTCTCAACAGATTAATATGTAATAATAGGTGAATGCATGAATAATTAAAGTTCTTTTATGGGGTTTTGTTTGAAACATACATAGAAATTCACCTGCTTTAGTAGGTAATTATTTCCAAGCAGTTTACAAACAGAATAATCCAAAGCTAACACTAAATGCTGAATAATGCAGCAGGACAGCATCAGCAGGGGGATCTTTGTACACTTCCAGCCAACCAGCTAAGTCTTGCTTTAATTATATACTAACAGCGTCCATGCAATGTTTTCAAGCAAATATTTGCAGTTGAAACCAGTCATTTAAATAATTGTTTTGGAGTTTTAAATTACAACTTGTCTTCTTTCTGATATTGGAAAAGCAGGAACAGATTTAGGAGAGCACTCAGTTTTCTGGAAATGTATTGGTCAACTCTAAAAGTCTTGCTAACAAACTCACGCACATACCGATTATCTATTGATGTTAAAAGCATATGATGTGACAATAATGTGTTGACCAAAAAAAAAGAAAAAAAGAGAAGAAGTCTTAGGACAGAGCCCTGTGGCACACCTTTAAGGTTGTGAGAGTGGGGTTTCTACTCTTGTTAACAATATTTATATGGATTTTGACCAAGTTTTCCAAATATATATATTCCATAAAGCATGGGAAAAATTCACTATGATGTATCATTCAACAAACACACATAAAAAGATTGAAATTAAGTGGACAGCCGTGGTGCAAAGGTAGAGCGGTCAACCTCTGATGATCCATTGCTAATTCCTGCCCTGCCTACCAATGTGTCATAGTATCCTTGCATAAGACTAGATATGTATATCATGATATGTACCTTACTATACAATAGAATATCACAATATATCCCAATACTGTACCTAAAAAGTTTTTTTTACTATTTTTGTTAAAGAGTGTGACAGAAAACAAACTCTACCTGAATATTAGTATATGTTTCATGTTACTAAAATAGTAAAATTCCTAATTTTTAAAGATCTCTACGTTACTGTATCTCATATGCAAGTTGGTTTTTTGATGGTGTTTTTCTTTTAGTAAATTAAGCAATATTTGTTCTTAAAAAGAACAGTCAAAATTGTCTGATTTCCACAACAGAATATTTTTCAGTATAAGAAAAAAAAAGCCAGAATGAATGTGCCTTAACCAATAATGTTCTAAAAGTATGATTGATGAAATAAAGTGCTTTTTATTTCCAATACTGCCAAATGTAGCTTCTCCAGTACTGGCGCCAGTGCTGTCAATGCGTGTACATGGGTGAATGGGACTGTGACTGTAAGGCGCTTTGAGCCTTCTAAAAAGGTAATAAAGTGCTATAAAGATATACTCCATTTAGCATTTATTAGTTCAACATTACCCTTATTTAATGCCTGCTTCCAAGAATCCCAGATGCTTGTTTCAACACACAACATTGTGCATGTTTATATCTGTGCACAACCAAAAAAAGGAAAAGTCAAAACTTTAAACAATACAACACCTAAATACATCATCAGTGGTGCAAAACGAATCCCTTCTCCATCTCTTTTAGACTTGTTTTTTTTTTTTTAAATCAGAAAATGTCTTCTCTTTTCCCTGCCTACTAAACACTCAGTAGTTACAGGAATTGTTTCAGCTTGTAGAGAAGACCACTTTGAAAGAGAATGAGAGCGTGTGATGAAAGAAGCTTTCAAAGAAATATTTACTTTCTTTTCTCGTTCCCCCTAAAGCCTCATCTGTCAATCAACTCTAGCAGATGAAAGGGAAATGAATGCCAGCTTCTCATTTTGTCTGCCTCAAGGCTATTTCCATATGAACACAATCCAAGGAACTTGAAAGTACACACATTTAGATCAGATTAACTAACGTTAGAAAAGAAACAATTTGTGCAGTATTGATGTTTAGATTAACGATTGCCAATTGGATGACTCAGCATATTGCTTTGCAAGAATTTCAATCTATATTGGAGATATGATCTAAAGCTTCCAGACAGCAATGAAGTGACCCTGATACTCTATCACAGAGATTTTGGAAAACGCTTACAATTGTGTCTGAATAGTCACATTAGCTTGGATCTGCTTCAAAATATGACTTTCAGGACGGATGTTTCTCAGATCAGAGTTTCTTTGACCCATTAGAAAGTTTCTCTAACCCCGTAATACTGAAGCCATCATGTATTCAATTTTTTTTTTTTTTTTTTTTGTCATTTGCTGCTATAATGAATAAAACAATGTTGGGATTCTTTGCAACTGATTTGCAAAGCAAGAGAGTTTCTGCAAGAACTTAATAACTCATTACTTGTATAAAAGACACCAGTTCACACCCTTAAACAGTCACACTGCAACTTCTTCACCACGACCAAAAAGCTGTCAAAAGACACCTGAGACAAGATTGTTCACCTGAGCAAGATAGGGATGAATAAATCTATGAAAAAGAAAGAAATTCAAGAAAAATACTGTATTTGTGATGTAGAAAACACATTGGGCCACAAGCTCCCTTCTCCACTCCATTCCAGTGCATCCACTTGTAGACTTGTACATCTTTGTTTTCCTCATCTGATTTGGCATCTGGCTCTGAATTGGATAGCTCCAATAGTTTGTTGCCCTAGTAATGTAAGGTTGGGGGTTGTGGGTCTGTAAGCTAGTGCGAGACTGTGAATAGAGAGCTCTCAGCAACGGGGAAAGGAAAAGGGGGTGGGATTACTCTGTAAAACTCAGAGAGGAATTTTTGAAGAACTACTGGCGCTCTGCAGAAACTATGCACAAAAAAAGGAAATTTTTGTTTTGTTTTTTTTACATTTAGCTAAAAACCAAAGATGATCAGAATGAAACTTTGGATAAATACCATGTTAAATTGAACTTGTTCATGTTCTAATGTATAAAGAAGTGCATCATATTTGGAAAACCTACAGATGGAAGTCCTTAGTAAAAGCAAAAGCACAACATTGCTAAACAAACATCTTAGGGTAGCTATGAGTAATTTTAGCCCTTTTTCCTCCTTCACTTACGTCTTAAAAATAACAACTGAAAGTAGACTTGATAAAGGCATTGTGGCACGCAAGACCTGGTTCTTCACTCAAGGAAAAGAAAGATTTTTTCCCTGTTGTTGTTAAGAATAATAATGAAGTGCAAAACTCTCCTGGAGTTAGCTCTTGCTTCCCAGTAGAATACAGTTGAAGAGGTGGCCTACTTTTACAAAGAAGCTATCTGGCGGCACACACTTGAAAAATCCAGGCAAGTTAAACATAGACAATATAATTAAATCAAACAATAAAAGAAAAAAAAAATACAGGAAGCCAACTTAAATAAGACGTTTTGAATGAGATGGTTAGAGAAAGTCAAGGCCCCGGGGACATTGAAAACATGCAGTCATGGGGAGTAGTTTTCAAGCCTCTGCTGGATGCGAATGTCAAGTAGTTTTGACAGACAGATCCAATAAATAAGACTCACTTAATGTGAAAATGTCATGCTACGTTTTCTTAATTTGACATTAATGGAACACATTTTTGGCGTCAAAGTTAAATCCAGTCTTTGCAAATTCTCAGGTGCTTTAAACGTAATGCAAACAGCTGAAGAGCGTGGACACGACCCCTTTGAGAGGCTGCATGTGTCGCTTTATGTATTATTGATTATAACATACTCAAGCCTGGAGATGCTGTCACCTTAAAGCCTGGAGTGATTGACACACACAAACAGAACAGCCTCCTCACTATTCCCATTTTTTTAAGCATTTGTCCTCTAGCAACTTTGTTTTGCATGCAGAAAGAATATTAAATTAGAGCGAACACCTGTTTGTGATTGTAGTCCTTTGTGCCAGGTGCCATCATAAAAATAGCACCGCCGCAGACAGCGCGGTTACAGCAGGCTATCTCCATATGAGGCGGTGGTCAGAGGCTCTTGATTGCTGCAAACGAATGGCTTTCATTTGGAGCTGACAGCTTGGTATTTGCAGGTCCCTCATGCATTGATAGAGTTCGTAATTTAGTCATTTGTTTTCCTGCCTGTCTTTCGCGTTCGCTATTCAGCAAGAGAGTCAAATAATAGAGCGGGCCTTTGATGTGATTAATAGCCTAACTTGTAATGTTAAATCTGCCTGTTGCAACGAATAAACACTGTGTGGGCTTTTTTTTTTTGTTAAAAACAGGAATAAATACCAGTTCTATTTCTGCACAAGGGGTTTTATTAAAAGCCCTGTTGACTCCTTAAATGGTAGTTAGTGGTGGTGGAACGATTATCCCGTTCTATTTAGGTTGTATATGATTGTTCCTTAGTAACGTCACCTTGTGCCGTTGCTGTGCGGCTCAAACACAGACACTCGCGTGGCCGAGTCCATACAAGTGATAAGCTATTCAAATCTCCTGCCCAAACAGTCCAGTGGGGATTTGAAAATTCATAAACACCTCAAGGTGAGTCGAGATGCCTCAACTGAGGCATGAAGCAAAGAGAGCAAAGTGTGCTCTGCCAAGAACTTGCAAAAAAGAAAAGAAAACATCCCTAAAATGATTTAGTAGTTCATGTCGGTAACATGAAGAGATGCTTGAAATTGCTGGACCATTTATTTGCTACATGTTCTTAGTTGAAGTCATTGGGTTTGGCATTTAGTTGTAAAGCTGGACTTTTTTCACAAGGCCAAATTTTTTTAAACTGTTTTATTTTATTAAAAAAAAAAAATCTATTGAGACTTAATGTGGAATTGTGTTCTATGGTCTGGATGTTGTACCAAGAAGGAACACCTGTGGCTGTTTAACAAACATAAAAGGACACTGACTGGACTTTGTAGGGCTATATTCAAAAACATGTTTATGCTAACGCTCACACAGCCACATCAAAAAAGGAGAGTAGCCAACACATTATTGAGCAACCGAGAATCATCTGGTTTCATCCAGTTTTACAATAACTTTGTCAAACTAAATATAAAAATAAAAACTATAGGTCTGGTACACTGTTAGAATCCCGGCTGGGACCTTTTTTCGTGGAGTTTGCACGTCCTCCTCTTGCTTGTTTGGGTTTTCTCTGGGAACTTTGGCTTCCTCCCACAGTCCAGAAACAAGCTTCATTGGTCAGCTGGTGTCTCTAAATTGCCCCACAGTGGGTTGTGTTGTCCTGCAATAGACTTGGGATTTGTTTAAGCTATACATTACATTCTCCCTCCCAACCAACTCGTCATATATGGACGCGCCACTTTTTGCTGTTTTGGGTGTCCCCGACCGAGTTAGGGTACCGCTCTACGTCCCAGTACTGGACCAGTGCCCCGCGTCCTGAAGGTTGGGGACCCTTGATTAGCATCTGTGACCTGCAACCAAGAGGCTCTCCAACTGGTACCAGTTTGCGGTCCTGAGGTTGTAGAGTAATGACAAAGGCCATCATAAATCAAATGGGATTTGGCTGTTGAAACTGAAACTACTAGGATCTGGTTATACTGTTTTCTGGATCCCTCCGTAGTGGAGCAGGTTTGAACACGACCCCTCAGGAAAATCTGTTAGGATGCAACTAGAATTTGTGAGAAAGATTATTGTCCTCATCTATCCAGGGAACACCTTTCGCTCGGATACCAGCAGCGGGTTCTGCTCAGACTGTCACAGGGCGAGAATTAAGACCCAGCTGGGACTGTATTTCATTGAAATGAACACATAATGATGTGCAGACTCGTGTTTGCCCTCACCGGCAAATTCAAATCCGTCCAACTTAAGGACATTATTGTAATACAGCACAAAAAAGATGCATTTATTCATTAGTCACTCAAGGCTAGGTTTTGTATGGGCGGGAAACCAGGAATCAGCAACCTAAACTTGTAATTTGGGTCACACAGATTTTAGAAGTAGTAAGTCGAGAAGTGACATAGATGCAACAAGAGAGCAGATTCTAACGACTCTCTTTATGTTCGTGTCACATGATCCAGCTAGACTGTAGAAGTCTATTTTACCTCATGTAGTTTGAAGTGATCAAAATTACAAATATATGAAATGTTGCAAATATTTTCATTGTGTAAAAGAAATAGAAGGATAGAAACAGTGTCAGTCTGGATCAGTCCACATCTTAATACAAGAACTGCTGATTCACAAAATGGGCCAAAGCAGGAAGAGTCATTGAAATCATCAATCAGTTCCCACATTCAATTAGAGGTGCAACAGATGACCAAGAGTCAATTATTTTGTCCTCATTAAATGTTCACACTGCACAGTTCTACACAGCTCCGTCTGCAGCCATGCGATGCGGGACAGATGAATGTCTACATTCAGGCTGACAGATTGAGAACACGTACAGTCTGATGCAGTCATCGGTAATAATGCTATGTTTTCCCTTTGCTCTTCTCTGTTCAAAGACGAGAGCGATGGATAGATAGAAGAAAAGATAAATAAGCCAGATACATTAAAGGGAAAGAACGCTTTTCTCCCACATCATTCGTCAATTTCTGTCTCATTTCAATGACGGACAGCAGGAGTGAGTGGCAAATGGTGATCCGTGGCATTTGCTTGGAGAGAGGTGCAGTTCTCAAGCTGTGACACATTGCTGCCACACAGTAATGGAACATATTGTATTAGTGGAGGTCAGCTGCATGCATCTTTGCTGATTCAACTCGTCTGTTGCGTTGACTGAAAAGCATTTTTGTAGTTAAACATTTAGCTTGGAAGTTCTGTAGTGTCAAGAGAACATGCGTGGGCTTGTTTTATACTAGTGTCCAAATTCAGCCATTGAAGCTCCTTATTGGCTAAACGCACCTGATCCAGGGAATCAAAAGCAATTTGGACACCTCTATTTACAGCATGAGCATGGCGTTGACGTCAGCCTTAGGAAATGTCTTACCTCCGGCCCTTGTGAAAATCACTTCCTGACACGTCTACCGCCATATTACAAGAATCAGTATCAGAGCAAGAATGGTTATTCTTACAAATAAAATGACTGAGGAAGAACTGTTTCTCAATGGAAGTCAATGGGAGATTGACCTTCTTAGAACCGGTGAGAACTTCCTATTTGGAACACAGAAAGGGGAGGGGTTGATAAGTCCAGTGATTACAAAGTCTATATTAAACACACGTATAGCCATGTTTCAGGTTTCTGTGTTCAAACTTCTAATTTTTATGTTCGTCTTTAAGTCTGTAGACAAATGTGTGGCCATTAAATGCATGTTGAAAGTTAAAACAATTGAACTTTGACCAGTCAGGGACACAGATTTAGTAGGGACTCATGGATGGTGTCCTTTTAATTCGCAAAAGTTCCAAACATTTAAAAATTGATCATGGAACAGACATTTGCTTTTATGACACTAAGTCTTTCACATGTCAGAATAAAGTTGTGGAAAAAAAAAAAATTGCCAGATCTGCACCCAATCGGTTAGCGGCAGGTGGGAACACCACTGAAAGCCTGTTCAAAAACTCGTTCTTAAACACAAAGCTTGATGGATGACTGAGGACAAGATCTCAGGATAATAATATGTGAGGAGAAATCAGATTTTTCCAAGATGGCTTAAGGGAACATCGGACTCAAAGAGAAATGTAATCAAACATGTTGGTATTCCGTGCAGCAGTAGAAGGATCTGACTATGGACCAACAGTGTGGCAGAATCTTCGGCTTCCTTCATTGCTACATGAAAACAACACACAGATGTGCAACCAAAAACAGAATAAATCCTTTTGGTACTTCTCTTTTATTATAAAAAAGTTGATCTATTTGACTAACGTCCTAATTAAAATGAAACAAGGCCATAAGGAAGGAAACCTCCACAGGAACTAGGACATTTATTTTTAATATAATTGACCATGTGCTGCAAGCAAACTACAGGAACAGTGGACCATCATTTTTTAATGGGTTTAAACTGATCGTTTTTGAGTAAATTGTTTTTTGGGGTTTTTTTCACAATTTTTCTTACATTTTTTTTATTTCTGCAGATCTTATCAGAGAACTCAAATTTTTTTTCTTATTTTTGTAAATCAGGATTTTTTACAGTTGTAACTTTTTTAAGTCATACTGTTACATTTTTTTTAAAGCAAAACTGCCTTTGAAGTACCACTCCAATCATCTTTAAATTTATTTTCAATGTGATCTTTCAATTAGGATTATGCTGACTTAGCCAAAATCTAAAAAAACGTGTCCGTTTCTAGGACATAGTTTCTGCAGAGTGGCAGTAGTTCATAAGAAATTAGCCTCTGAGTTGTGGGCGGGACCAGTGGTGAGAAAGTACGCCTCCACTCATTTTCCATGATTCCTTTGTTTACACTTTCTCCTGCTAGCGTACAATCCCTCATAACGTCAAGCTAACATTAGCAATGGAACAAAGATGGCGAGCGATATTGGAGCTATCCAGACGTACAGTTTTGAGCCAGATACCAGATCAGGTTAAGAATACAAAGACGTACGGGATCTATTTGTCTATAAGCGAATGCTTAAGAATAGAGCAGAGAAGGAAGTTTATGAACTGGCGATTGTAGTTTGTACGTAAAAACGTTAAAGCTCCTGATTGCAATGATTTCAATAAAGACATACTCAGAAATGCAATTTTAAGCCTAATTTGGTCTTTATTTATGTCCTTCATTATCAAAAAGAGACACCAAAAACACAATTTTCTTTGAAAGGGATCTTTAATGGCTTTTTACTAATGATATTATTCTCTAAATTTGTTATAATCAAACTTACTTGCAAAAGTTCCTTTACTTTAAACTCACCACATTCATTTTGGATGACATGATCAACACAGTGCTAACAACTTGCAGCCTTGACATCATTTCCTCATGGTTACAATTCTAAAAAGCATATATTTTTTTAACACTTTTGAACCTGTTATTTGCCTAATATTCAAAAGTCGACTTCCAAAGTGTTTTGACAGCTGTAAAACATGTCCTGGAAGCTCTTTTCAAGAAACCCAACCTTTTGACTGCTATTCAATCATTCTCCAAACTCTTTTTATTACCAGTCTGTAGAGAGGGTTGAGACCTCAGCGCAGCTCCTGATTCTACAGATTATACAATTTTTATTAACTGTCCTGAGTCATGGGCGGGCATGAAGAATACCGCATTAGATACGTTTGAATTCATGTTTTTTTAAGAGTCAAACCAGAGCAGTCACCACTTACATCTCTCCTGGCTCATTCTGTGAGGTGGATCGCAGTTCAGTTTCAGGTCAGCTTTCCTTTAATTTTTCATGCTTCCATATGAACGGATTTTATATCAACACAGCAGCTGCAGATTTCCTGATGCTGAGATCCCAGAGGCCTTTCTGCTGCTTCCAATAACTGAGTGATGTTAAACGTCTTCGACTTCCAGTCAGTTAATAAACTGTTGCTCATACAGGTGGAGATGTTAGGGTCTAAGGTCCTATTCAAATGTTTGATTTTTGGTCTTGTTCTTTCCAAATTTTTCTTGTCAAAACTTGTTTTTTTTTTAAAAGAGTGTTGTGAAGTGGAAGATTTGTTAGTTTGTATTGATTTGTTTTTTTTTTAAGTCTCTAATGTGACAGCAGCTTTACAAGAAGACAAAAAAGTTGTTTGAGTGGTTAAATCTATTTACAAAAAACTGTTTTTAGTTTTTAGTCAAGTGTAGCCAGAACTTTGGGCTTGTTTAATTGTCCACATGACTGGACAGCAGTGGAACATTAGTGGGGCCATTCAGCGTCTGTGTCCTCAGATTCAACGCCGCTGCTTGTGAGGTAAAATGTGGGGTAACGTGTTTTGGATCAAACAGACAGGAAAAGGAAAACCAAACAAAAGGGGGAAAACGTTCTAAAACAGGGAAGTTGGAGGCTGACTCCACACACAGCCAAAGACCTATCAAGAAATTCAACTGTTATATCTCAATTCAACCTGTAGGGGGCAGCACACAGACTGTTTTTGACCATATTTTCAAGGATTAAACACGTTTATTTTAATTTGTCAAGAATTTAGCAATAACCAGTGTTGGGCATCTCACTTCAAAAAAGTAATTAGTTATAGTTACTAGTTACTTCTCCCAAAAAGTAATTGAGTTAGTAACTCAATTACTGCATCTTCAAAGTAATTAGTTACTGGCAAAGTAACTCGTTTTAAATTTCTTTTAATATGGTATATTTTGTATTTTTTCCTGCGTTACAAATAAAAAAAATAATTTACATTCAATAATAGTGATAACCGACAATAGTACACTGGTATAGTTTTCCAATGGAGTCATATTGTCTAATTTTAAGATGCACATGAGAGAGGGTTTAGGGAAAGAATTTCAATATTTATTTGTAGAATTATCACACAAAAACACTGCAACAAGTGGTATATAAAAATGTAACTTCACACAAAAAAGGTAAACGTTTCAACTATTACATACTTCAAGTATCTTACCTACAACTATAATTAAACAAATTGGCTTAAAAAAACTGAAAGTGCAAAACAATAAACAATTATAAATAACTGTCAAGAACAAAATCTCTGCTGTCTTTATTTATATCACACCACAGCTTTAACATTGTCTTTATAAAATTTTAACAACAATACACGCAAAATATAAATATCAACAATAATAAACTTAGATAAACCACTTTGTATAAAAATAAAAGTAAAGGTTCCAAGTATCAACATAACACAAGTATCCTAACAAGAATGTTTAGGAGCACAGTAACAATACTTTATGTCTGATCATTTAAACATTCTTTTTATTGCACCTTAACCTGAACTTTAACATGCCACCAGCATAAGCAGCCAGTTGAATGGTTTCAATGCTTTAATTTTGAACCACTGATTGTAGCGCAAAAGTAGCAACTTCTCAAATCTTTGGTCTGAGAGCCTGTTCCTCTTTGGTGAAAAGACAAGTTTTTGGACAGACATGCACACACAGATCAACGTGGATAGACTCCGGTGCGGGGTGAGGATTTTCGAGTTAAAAAAACTACAACAGGGGCAGAGAGCAGCTCATCTTAGCAGAAACAGGGGGTCATATTTATAAAACACACACAACACAGACAGACACGAGCGCGCACAGATCAACGTAGTGAGCAGACTTGGAGCGGGGTGCTGGTTTTTGGGAGAGAAAAAGAGATGCAGAGGCTGCTGCTTTTAGCAGAAATATGGGTTAATAATTTTAGTTTATTAATTTACCTACACACACACACACCTGCGAGCGTGTGGCACAAGACACACACAAAACAGAGACGCACGCGCGCGCACACAGATCAGTACAGTGTGCCGACAGAAGTAGCGGGTGGGCGGGGTTTTGGGTGTAAAGCAACTGCGGAGAGGCAGGGAGCAGTTTTTTCGTAGCAGGAACATGGGTTAATGTCTTTAGGCTATGAAATTATCAACCATGATGGAAAAAACAAAAAAATCTCTAGCAGAAGCGCCTGTGGACCGCCGCGGAAAAATGCACGTCTGGTGTGAACTAAAGAGCGGAGCGGAAGCGGCGCGGACTCCGCTCCGCTTCGCAGCGCTTCCGCGTCCAGTGGTTACTGGCTCATGCGCGCGAGCTAGTATCCGCCCACTGACACTTTAACCAATCACGATCTCGCATTCGAGATCTCCCTCCGCATTACACGAGCAACATTCGGGGTGCGAAGCGCCCAGCTCCAGCAAGATCATCAACTTTGAAGTAACGCGCCGCGATTTACACGAAGTAACTATAACGGCGTTACAGCGAGGATGAAAGTAATTAGTTAGATTACTAAATTAAAAAAATGTTGGTTTTTTTTCTCATAAAGATGCTTTCTAATGCTCAGATATAATTTTTTTAGTGAATATAAATACCTGGTAATGAACACAAAACAGTCATTACTGGATGGAGAACTTTGTTATTTAAAAAAACATCTGTACAATTAAAATGGATATATTAAAAAAAAATAAAAACTTGATACGGTTTATAAATGGTCGGTTATCATATCAAGAGCATTACAAGCTTAAATATAGATGCGTAGAATTAACAATAAAGTAAAAATCCTTCTGTGTGTTCCATTAGGAGTGGATGGACGACCTTTAGCAATTCCTGTAATTGCAGGTTTTTCTTCCCATTGCAGATCCTGTTTACTGAAAACACGTCAAACGCAGAGGTAATTCAGACGCAGTAATCACAGAAGCATTTATGATCATATTTATGGTCAATAACTCTGCTTTAGAAATTACAGGGAACAGACTTGTTCTGAGTTTGATTTATTGTTGTTGTCGACGGCAGTGATTATGAAGAGCAGGTCGCTCGGTATTTATTAATATTCATCTACAGTTGCCTATTCAGGTAAAATAAACTGCACTTCCTTTTCTGCAAAGCTCAACTTAAGACTTTTTTAAAGAATAAGACAAATTATAATTACTGAAGAAAATACATTATTTGCATATTTTTTGTTCACAAAAGTTAAAAGGTTTTGGCAACATTTTATTTATCAGTTACATTTGAAAAACAGTGTTTTGATGCAGCTTATTATGAAAAAGGGATCTATTAAAAGCTGCAGGGACCTGCTATCAAACTGTGTATTTCATCTGTGTATCAATAAGGTAGCTCTGTGACTTTGAGGTGATTGATTTGCTTTAAAGAAAAGGTCATGTTTAATGACGTGTGCTGTATGCCAACCTTCATCTGTTCCAATATTAGGCAACTGAAGCATCCTATAGAAACTGGTTTAATCTAAATAAAACAAAGATTTAATTACTTTAATGCTTTTTTTTCATGAATTCTACATCTTATTTTCTGGGTGTTGTTTTTTTCTTTCATGTAGGATCGTCAATGAACAAATATATTCTCTACAAGACAATGAAAACAGACCTAAATGTTCAAACATCCATTTATTCTGACTCCTACAGAGTCTGTACAGCTTTTCCCATCAGTCATTTCTGCTTTTTCTGGAACGCTCTGATATAGAGAGAGGTCTTATTTTGAAAGAGTACCGACAAGAAGCAGCACTAGCTCATTTTATTCTGAAATCTGACTGTCTGGCTGACTAGAAATCCAAAAGGGAAATAAAGAAAAAAATATGTAACACTTAAAAATTACGGAACCCCAAAAGGGACAAACAAGTAGAAAAAAATATAGTACTAATTTGTGATGTACACCAGAAACCAGTACTTTTTATCTGTTTATAATGGTTCTGACACAGACCTGGTCCAGTCTCCTTCGTCCTCTACTCCTCTATCCTGTATTGATTCATCACAGCCTCCAAACCTTCAAACTAAATGTAGATTGCTCAGGTTTAAGATAAGGAAGAAAATGGAATCTGACTTTGAAGTGCATTGATGAGTACATTTGATGTGACGCATGGCCTTGAATCAGTGTCAAAACAAAAAAGGGAAAAGTACACCACTAGTTTTTAGACTCCAAACAATCGGATGTACTTTAGCTCAGAAAAGAGGCAAAAAAAAGTTAAACCATCTTTTTATAGAAATGCAAGAAACATTGACGAATGTTTGGAAGGAAACTTATTAATGTGTAGACATATTTACTAGAATTTTTTAGGATTGTCTATAATCTGAATATAATTTTTTTAATGCCGTTGTCCTTACTGTATCCTGTTCAATATAAAAGAAAAAAACCCAGGTACTTTTATATTCAAATCTAAATTTAAAGATTATTTAAAGTTCCACTTTAATCACATTTTGAATTATTGTAAAATCCTTCAAATTAACTTTTAATCCTGACTTGGCTGTTTCTGCCAAAATAAAAAAACGTGTTGTTTTCTCCAGAGTTTTCTCCAAATTTGCCTCCAAGTTGTGAGCGGGACTGTTGGCGTGGAGTAGTCTTCCCTTACTTCCCAACATCCACCAATTTCCACGCTCTCCGCCAGCTTACAGCCCCTCACACTCCCAAACTAACATTAGTGGTGCGACAAGAATAGTGAGCAATAATGAAGCTATCCAGCCGTACAGTTTTGAGTCAGATGTCAGCTCGGACGAGGAAATCAAAACGTTTTAGTGGATGCATCAGAACGGAGCGGAACAGGGAGCTTTAGTGTAGCAGCTTTGAAATCACAACTACAAGCTTTCTCCAACAGCTTTTTGGTCTGTCCCTGATTCACAACAATTTCACTCAGAAAAGACATTTTTAAGCCTAATTTTAATTTTATATATGTCCTTCATATCAGAAAAAGGACACAAGAACATGTTAAAATCACTAAAAATGCAATTTTCATTAGAGTGGATTAAGTAGCAGAATTATTCCGTTGCAGATTTCCTGCAATGGGGTCAAAATGGTGCAACCAGCTCAAACCTTCACTAATCTCTTTGTTTTGAAATGTGTCCACTCATCTGATTTAGTTTTTTTTTAATAGCAAAAATCCATCATAAAGATTTTATTGCAGCGAACTTGTAATCTAACAGTCAACTGAACATATTTAGCACACATACTAAAGACTCACTCTGAAGGAAAAGCGTGTTTTTAACATGTTCTTGGGTCAGTTTTCTCATGCTTGAAGACAATTTATTAAGAAAATTAAGCCTAAAATTGCAGTTCTGTAATATAGTTAGATTGGTGTGAAACAGATACAGACAAAAAAATGCTTATGGAAAAACCTTTGTAGCAGTGACAGAAGATGAAATTCTAATGAATTACTTAAAACATTTTTGATTTTGGTTAAAAATAGCACTATCATATTTAAAATAGTGTAAAAGATGACTCGAGTGGGACTTTAACCCTTTTGTTGTCAGCCTCCAAAGTCAGCAGCCATTTTTTTTTTAACTTACAAGACTGAAAATGAGTTATTTATGTTAACATTTGTTGAAAAATGCTTACTGATGGCACATATTCCTTCAAAGTCTCACCAGATGTGCCCCAACATATAGGTGCTGTACAACTGTTTCAGTCAATAAAGTTTTTTAAAGTCCTTGATTTTCTGAAATGAGTTGAAGTCATAAACAGACGCAGGACTTCTCTCCTTGTGAAGCTCCTCATAAACCTGTTTTAGTCCTCAGGGAGGTAATTAAGACTCCACTCTGTCACTGCTATTGCCCACAAAAGTCCATCCAGACTTGTGAACTAGTTATCTGTGTGATTCCATTTGGCACAAATGCAATTTAAGCCATATGCGCTTTATTTGAAAGAAGGTTGTTTACGACAATGTCCTGACAAATGATCGAAAATGAAAACATTCATTTACGGTTTTTTTATTTAGTCCTCTGCATTATTCACCACGACTTTTAAAATACTGACAGCTTAAGAAAAAGCAAAGTCATCAAATTTCAAATGATGTATTCCTTCTTCCCATCCCCGTGAAGGGTTCTGCTTTACATTGTTGACTCTCCTCCTTCGTTACGTTCCCTCATTTCAAGTGCATAGTGATGCAAATAAGACGGAGCAAAGTGGAGGACCAGATGTGTTCCAGAGCTGCGGAAGCGGTCCCCTGATAAATGCGGTCCAATTTCTGTCCCCAAATAAGATCGCCGTGCTCCTTGTGTGGCTCCTCACATCCTGCTCCTGTCTCAGCGCTTATCATTGGACTTCTATAACAAGATGACCCTTTGACCCGCGCCGGCTTACATTGTGCTTCTTCGTTCCCGGCATCATGCCACTGCGGATGAGAAAGGTGGTTAATGAACTGTCTTGCAAGGAATAGGTTGCCCACTAGTTCACCTCCTCCCATTTCTGCAACAATTTTATTTACAGCCATATCTCAGCTGCTTTCTGCTGAGCTGGTGCATTTCCAGAATAAAAAAAAAAAACGACCCCCGGAGGTGTGAACAGCTCATCTGCACAGATGGATCTTTGGTGGGGATTGCATGTTTGGGATCCAGTGAAAAGCTCGGGACAGCAGACTGGCAGCAATCCTTTAGTTCAACCTCAAAACCACAAAACTAAATACATTTGTTAGCTCACAACATGTTTTTTTGGATACGAGAGCACCGGAATAGCAAACTCCTTTAAATTAGATAGGGAAGTTGTTTGTCCATGTGATTGCTTTTTGTGCCTCGACTAAACTAAAACAGGTTGGAGTCAGATAAGATAGATTGACTTCCTGTGAAAAAAAGCAGTTTCTGCAAAATAATAAAACAAAAATATATAGATTTATCAATCATATATAAAAAAAAATAAGAAATAAATGTAAATCCTGGCGTGTATTCAGATTAGAAAAGTCTTTTGGTCCACACTGAGTCAAATTAATTTGGTCCAGATCAAGTCCTGAACCTTGAGTTTGGTCTGTATTCAGATGGATTTTTCTGGTTTTAAACAAAAGTTTATGATTTAAACCACATGACTGAAGATCCCTTCAGTCATTAGCCAGGAATTACAAAGATGGGACAAAGTAACAACAGAAAAAAATATCGGCTGCACCGTGGGTATGAAATATCTAGATGCATAATGACTGTGTACAAACAAAAAGATAGTTTAGCTAAAACTGTAACATTGCATTTTTCATTCTAATGTAGTTGGAGATATAGATTCTTAACATCTTTGTGCACTGAATGGTGGACCAGTGAAGAACTATAGGATGTAGGATAGAAAAAAGTTAGAAACAGCACCCTCAGTTTCCCCAAACTGCTAAATCCACCAAAAGTTGGAGGATATTTTATTGGAAAGAAGTGCCTGGATCCCAAAGCCTTGGATATTTTAGTGGGTCAGCATGCATTCTCCACGACTTTTTGCTGGTTTTTGGTGAGAGCCAGAAGTTGCTGGATGCTGCAGGAGAATTCAATACATGGGAAGGATGCAATGTCAGGGAGATCAAAACTTTCTTCACCACAGATTCAAACAGGATTTAGGGAATTGTTTTCTCTCAATTTGTGTTGTTTAGAGAGTTAAGAAAGAATATTTTTGACTAGCTAGCTACGAAAAAAGATAAGCTGTTGGTTTATGTTCTAGCTATTTCTGTATTTGTTTCCTGTTTGTGAATTTACTACCTATTTGTGTATTTGCTACTTATTTATGTATTTGCGAGCTATTTGTGTTTGCTAGCTATTTGTATATTTGCTAGCTGGTTGTGTATTCACTACCTTTTTTTGTATTTGCAAGCTATTTGTGTATTTGCAAACTATTTGTGTATTTGCTAGCTATTTGTGTATTTGCGAGCTATTTGTATGTTTCCTAGCTATTTGTGTATTCGCTAGCTATTTGTATATTTGCTAGCTATTTGTGTATTTGCGAGCTATTTTGTATATTTGCTAGCTATTTGTGTATTTGCGAGCTATTTGTATATGTGCTAGCTATTTGTGTATTCGCTAGCTATTTTGTATATTTGCTAGCTGGGTGTGTATTCACTAGCTATTTGTGTATTTGCTAGCTAGCTGGTCAAGGAACAAAAAATAATCTTTTAACATGGCAGACACATTAAAATTAATACAATTCTTAAATTAAAATAATTCAAAAAGCTAAACAAGGAATAAATACATAAACAATCTGAAGATCATAATTAAAATCACAGAATGCACCTTAAGTGCACAGTTCAAATAAGTGCTACTGAAAATTAAGCAGAATGACTGTATTAGAGATGAATTATTTTTGTGCACATTTGCAATATAAGTTAGATATTTGTTAGGATTTCTTTGAATTGGGATGCATGTCCCATGCTGTCATTTTTGTTGCAGTAATTGTATATTTTGAGCTGTGCTTTTTATTTGTGAAGTTGCTTAGACTCATTGGAAGTTCAAAGAAAAAAAAAAACAAGGTCCTGTTTTCTGTTTGGCAGTGTGATCCTGAGTGAAACCCGATCATCACGCCGTGGTAGAGCCGGCTGCCTCTCAGGCTCACCTGCTGAGCTTTCAGTGAGACTGCTCAGACTGAATATAAAGAATTATAATAAAGGCGACATCGCCAAAAGGCCGAGCCGCTGCGCACTCAGAGTAAAAAAAATGTATTTGGTGGGACAAAGCCTTTGTTGCATTGTAATTTGATTAATGTCTTTACCAAAATAATACACACATACTACTAGCCTGTATGGTTCTCCAAGCATGGAGTCAATATTTGTGGCGTGAATACCAATGTGTGCAGAAATGAGGCATAAAAGTGGCTACTCAAGAAAGTATGGCAATTGTTGCTTAGGTTTTGACCTAAAGCTTTATTTTATTTATAAAATCTATTAAATAGCAGAATGAGCAGGCCATAAAAACTATTGAGGATTTGATTAATTAAAAGGAACATTCCAAAAGAAAGATCTGTCAGACATTTTTGGCCCCAATACAAAGTTAGTTAATTTGAAATTTAGAACAAATCCAAAACATGTATACATTTTAAATCCAGATTGTTTTGAACCAACATCAACTGTAATCTTTTAGGTCCTCTTTTTGTTAACCCCACATGAAAATTGGCCAAAATACGTTGCTATAATTGTCAAAAATAGTAATTTATTTTTGTCAGTATCTTAATTGTTTGTACTTCCTTTTAATCAAATACAGCCTTTTATTCAATGTAGCACTGGTTTTGTTTCAAAACTACATATGATCTGTATAATCTTCCCACTCCTGCTTTAGTTTTTGTCCAAGTGTTGTAAATATTTGAATGTATCGTAATGCTCTGTGGATAGCTGCACTTAGTACAATGACTTATACATGTATGAAATGCAAACATGTATCTGGAATCATCTAAAACTTAAACCTTCAAAATCTTTTAAAGTATCTAGAGCAAATATTTTATTAAAACAAAAAATAAATATATAAAGAGGCTCTAAAAAAGCTGATTTTAACTTAATTTTTAGAGGGGCTTTTATTTTGTTGGTACATGTTTAATGAAGCTCAGTTCGTCTCGATCTGACCAATCGTCTTTCATGCTGCAGAAATCAATGATTTCATGTTTTTGTGATGGAAGATTTGTCTCACTATACTCCTGTCTTCGGGCAGAAATAACTAGTGTTGAGGGAAAGGAAATAGAAGTTGTGTTAAAAAAGATTTGGGACATAACTTTAGTGAAGGAGCTTATGCAGAATTTTATAAATGTCTCCCAGTCTGCGAATTCCCGCTGACTTTAAATCGTGTTATCGTTATTCTTTTTCAGAAGAGGTGAGCACATTTCACACAGCGGATGAACTGCTGAAATATTCAGAGGCCACTTTTTATTCTTATGCTATAAATAAAAGATGTCTCTGGAGATCTGAGGGCTCATTCAAAAAATGTTTTCCAGCTAAGACAGACAGCGGTTCAGTTTGTTACGCATCAGGACACACACGTTTGTACAAAGCATTGTGCGTTAGGAATGAAACATATTGTAACCAATCATGATGAAGCTAAAAGAAATGGAAATGTCAAATCGTCACAGATTTCAAAACAGGATTTGGCTGTGGATCTGTCATTTAGAAAGAACATTTTATATTACAAAAATACACAATGAAAAGGATTGGTAAAAAGATCAACAAAAAAGGATTTTTTTTTTTCCTGTAGAATTTTGGAATCAAAATGAGGGCATGATAGAAAGACAACAAGCCAGATTAGTTATATAACAACAGTTATAACAAAGATGTAATTCAATGTGTAAACAGCTAAACAAAGACAGACAATGATTAAACAATTGGAATCAGCTGTGCTGCTAATGACTGACACCAGGTGAGACAATTAGACAGGAGAGTGCAAAAAAACAAACATGTCTCAAGAGTAGGAAATCAGTTAAAAAATAACAAGAGAGCCGTGTACAGCATGTATTTTGACAACATGTTGTTATAGCCAAATCACACGGGTGCAGGTCATGATAAAATGCATTTCGTTAGGGATGGGGGATTGCAGGACCCAACTTTAGAAAACACACATAGGGGGAGGAAAAAAAGTTCCTCAAGAAAAACGAAAATTTGAAGGACACAAAACAAAAAACGTTCTGTATCCGGGATTCGAGCAGAGGAGAGGGCGTTTCTTTATTGAGGGAAGAAGCTGAAAATGATGATGTCTGAAGCTGTACCGAGTGACTGATTCATGAAGTGGTTCGGATTCTGCTGCGAGTTTTGATGGTTGATGTGAATCCCTCTGGCTCAACTCTAAATGTAGATGTTTGGTGGAGAGTTACGGTCAGGGGGAGTTTGGATAGAAGTAGAGACAGTTCAGACAGAGGAAGAGATTTTTTAAGTAAATGTACAAGCATTGTTTAAGGAATGGAACAGTTTTAAGTTTGGCATCGGATAGAACCCAAACGGGACCAATCCCTTCCCTCAACTCACTGTAAATGAACATTTTCTTAATTTCCAAAGTATTCGTTTTATTCACAAAAATTCACACAGCAAAGGTATCAAGGGTATCAAACTCAATCCCACAAGGGGCAAAAATCCAAAACACACCCTTGACTTTGACTCATGCGCTAGAGCAAATGAAGCTTCAAGAAGCATTGCATTGAACCAGTTGGATGAAAGGCTTCAGTGCTTCATGAAGCTTCATCTACCCATCACTACAAAACATAATCTAGCACAATCTGTATTAAACAAAAGCCAAACTCTTAATTAGACAGAAGGGTGACAAACTAACAGAAAACAGCTTTGGTGATTAAAAACTTACCATATAAAACACATAAACATAGAATTAAATCACTACTCGAAATAGAAAATAGACAAAAAGAAAACACATTTAAATACACTTTTTATTTGACCCCTCTTACTTCGACTGATTTCAATGTGGACATTTCGATGTTAGATGGTGTTATGTGCAAGTAGTAATGACGAACAATAAATAATTTAAATAAAGAATAAAAGGTTTTTAATTCTAAAATGTGTTATTTTATTGTAATGTGGCTAAAGTCTTTTAAAAATATTTTAAATACTTATTTTTTTTATTTGAAATTGAGAAAGTTAGTGATGTGTTTTAAAACTAAATTATTTGTGTTTTCTTTTTGCTGTATTAATTCTTATCTGCTGTTAGCTCTCCATCAAAAGCCCAGAAAATAGACTACATTTCACGGTTGTCGTGAGGGAGGAAATGAACCTACTAAATGAGACGCATTTGAAATGGAGCATGGTTATTTTTAAACATGTCCCCCATAATGGGAGCATTTAAGCTCAGGAAATTTTCATTTGCATTAAAAGTCATTATTTTAGTGGGTTCCGTCTTCTCAGTCGGTTATCACAGTTTGTGCTTCCTGATAATATGTGTGGCTGCCGCAGACTAAGTACGGCCCGCAAAGCCCTTAATGAAGTGGCATTGCATTAAATTCTTTTAGGTCAGCGGTATAAAAGATGGAATTGGACGTTTAAAAAATACAAAGATCTTGTGAAATAGCCTGGAGGAAAACAGGCTGTCAGCGGTCCAGGCTCCAGCTGCTTCTGGCGTGACTCCATCAAACCAAACATGAGGGAGTGTGAAGCATTGCAATGACTGTTATGTAAAACTCCTCAATAATTTATACAGAACGTGTATAGACACAACGGTCTTTCCACTTTAGACTTTGTTGACTGTTTTTGAGTCTCAGCCGGATCAGAAAATAAACAATGAATCTGACATAATGAGCACCGATTTCCAATTTTTGCTAATATTTTAATCCAACTGAGATGTTTCTGCCATGTTAATTTTTTTTTAAAAGAACACACTATTTTGAAACCTATTATAAAGAAAATAGCTATGTCTGAATTCTCACCCTAATCGCATATAACAAAAAAAAAAACTATACAGAGCGGAACTATCTGATGTCCTGGAATTTAAAAGCAATTCAGGCACTATGCTCACTTGTATACTTTGGTTTTGCTAAACGCCAGATATGACATCATTAATTTCACACTTAAAATCTAATCAAAATTAATATTTCACGATGTTTATTTACTGTGTTCTGGTGATAAAAATGTGGATTGTATATTAAAAATTTACATTTAAACAGGTTTTTTTTTTGTTTTGCAAAAATTGTTTGACCGCAATGCATTGTGGTCTATATTTGTTAATGTAGTTAGCATCGATGCACGCTAATTTTTCGCAAAGAAGTTCCGCTAACTGACATAACTTCTGAAAAAAATGAATTAGCTTGAACACAGGAGCTTGTTTGCATTGTGTTGGTCATGATAACTCTTCAACAGTTGGTGCTATTTACATAACTTTCACGGACTCTGATCTGCAGAAACGCAGTCTCGCGCTCATATGCTGAACTTCACAGCTGTGGAGTGCAGATGTAATCAATGTGAATCCGTTGATTTTGCTGCGAGAAAACAACTTTTTTCATACAGGATCTGCATCAATATATAATGCTTAGAACATCAAATGTGGAAGAACTCTGAGGATGGAAAAGAGAATTTTCAGGTTTTGTAGTTAAATGATCAAAACCGAAAACATAAAAAAAGGTTACAAAAAAACTTATTCAAAATAACTTTCACCATTTCTTTCTTTTTACATTTTTGTGTTTTTATCAGTTTTGTCGATTCTGATCTTCTGTTCTAAATAAAAGTATAAATGATCGTGATTTAAAACAAATCAAATAATTTTAGTTTTCATGTATTCAGTAAATAGACATATACGTAGCAACAAACATTATTTTAAAAAGTTAGGATCGTGGTTTGATTCCTGAATCGAATTGGATCGCCACCTGAGCAACGATCCACGGCTCTAATTTTGTCACTATGCTAGTTAGCCTATTTTTATATACGCTATCTGCGTTTCCATTGACAATGAAATTCAAATTGGATTTCTCATGATAAATTTGCCAGGTAGAGGCTGCATGGTGGCGCAGTGGTTAGCGCTCTTGCCTCACAGCAAGAAGGCTCTGGTTCAAATCCTGGCTGGGGGATCAGAAACATCAACTTGGACCTTTCAGTGTGGAGTTTGCATGTTCTCCCCGTGCATGCTTGGGTGGGTTCTCACCGGGTACTCCGGCTTCCTCCCACCATCCAAAAACATGCTTTATAGGTTAATTGGTAACTCTAAATTGCCCCTAGGTATGAATGTGAGAGTGACTGTGTGTGTGATTGAGGCCCTGCGACAGACTGGCGACCTGTCCAGGGTAAACCCTCCCTTCGCCCATCAGCAGCTGGGTTAGGTTCTGGCACCCCCGCAACCTCGAAATGGACAAAGCGGCTAAGGAACATGGATGGAAGGAAATTTGCCAGATGGAAACACATCAATGTCGAAAACCTCACATTTAAAAAAACACTTTTGTGCTTGAAGGAGGTAGTTTTTGAGGCGCATCAGAATTGACATAATAAATGAGTCACCTGACCAAACCAGATACCACATCATCAAAGGTTGAGCGTGTCATGCAGAATTGTTGGATCCAAAGCTCTACTGTAAGGTCACCAACCACAATTTCCCAAAATCCTCTTCCAGCTGCTCCCACATGGCTTGCTGCTTCATGTCCAAGATTCTGACGTCTCCTTTGATGGATGATGATGAGAGCCAGAAATGTGTTACGTATCTACTGTAAATCTAATTATTGCTCATATTTTTGCCATATTTTTAAATGTCTTATCACATGAGTTGCATAATTATGATTTCATGGAAACAGTATAATTGCAAAATTGTATTTTGTCGACATTTCTGGAATTTCAATAAACTTTTGCGTAGTGCTGGGCGATATGAAGAAATGTGTATATCGCAAAATAAATTATTTTAGATCACAATAACAATATATCATGACATACCAAAGTGATGCATATTTTAGGTTATCTGAAAAAAATTGACAAAAATGTCACAAAAATGCTTTTTGAGCGCACAACCGTTTCACATTTCTTAGTACGAGAGCACATTTTGCACAGAAGTTCAGCAATTAAAATAAACTATTAAATAGATAGAAAACAAATGGCACAATAGACACTTTTCTATCACCCACACAACATGTATTGTTATATCGACCAGCACTAGTATTGCTTATAAGTGTAATGGAAACACAGTTAATGTCCTCAACATCGTAGCTAAATATTGTCCTTAAAATTTAAAACCTATATTTAGGGAAGTACACCCCAACAGTAGGGGCGTGTCAAAACATTGGTATTGCAATATATAGCAATAGTTAGTACTGTGTTCTCACCAAGTATTGGTCTTTGTCTGCAAAATGTTATATTCGTCATCTTTTGGAGATCGATAGCAAAACTGACTATTGTGAGCACCAATGTGCCCTAATTCAATTATTATTATTAACAATTTTGCACTAAGAAGTGGCACTGCTGTTCATGTTTACTATTGTTAACACAGATTTTACAGATAATTCAAATTCAATTGGTGTCAATGCTTGTCGAATACATCAACTGTTGCCGTTTAGCAATTCAACTCCAACCTCTTGTCTCACACTAAGTGAAATGGTGCCTTTTCCTTACTGCTGCCATTTTTATACACACTTATGGTTCTGCATAAAAGACTTTTACATGTAATAATAAACCAAGAAATGAGTATAATCAGGTTCTAGGTGTTGGAAGCATACACAAATGCAGCGGGTTGTGTAAAGACAAGGATGTGCAACACAGCTTTATAGAGTCTTGGTAAAAGAATCCATATTCATATATCTGTGTCTTTGCCTGCACACCATTTGTCTTGAAAGCTCATTGTTTGATACCCCCACCCCCCATGGGTGTCTTGGAATTTCATGATTGTTCCCCATGAATGAGGAGAAACTGGGATTCTGAAAATGCTTTTCTCTCCAGAAGTAATTTTGAGACCTGTAATGCACACTAACACATTATGGAAAGCTACACAAGGCTGAATTGAACTGATTAACTGACTGAGGCAGTGTAAGATCCACTTGATTTCATATCACACATAGCAGCGGTTTCTCTGATTGCTTTGCATTGTGGCAGCAAACATCCCCGGGTTTCGTCTACTTCAGTGTTCCAAGATCTGATTTTACAAGTTCTGCAGCTGTGAAGGCCCGGAGTGTGCCGTGATCTGCCAGTCTGCTCAACTGTTTTTGTCACTTATTATTGGTTCACTGTATAACACAAGGATATGGGTACAGGCATAAACAGCCAGCACAATAGCCCATAGATATCGAAACATTGTTACATTATCTATTTATAGAAATACACAACAAGACTTTGCAAGAGCTACATTCTATTGTTGACGAAGTAAGCTATTATATTTCATATCAATCATTTTTCTTTATATTTTAGCATATCTAAATACAAACATATGAATAATTGCAGTTGTTGACTTGCACATTTGTTGTTCATCTTATTTTGTAAAGTCCCAACACATGGTTTCCTCTTCCATTTGTGAAGTACTGGCAATCGTTATTTTCAACAATGACAACTGTGATTAATTATCTCATTACAAATGGAATTACCTGCATTTAACATGCAAATGATCTCAACAGCAAGCTGAGAGATGCTGCGGGATTTAAACCAGGGGTGCTTTTGTGATTAATGACTCCTGGAATAAAAAAATAATACAACTGTTTACTACAGAAGTTGAAGTAAATTGTAGGAAGTAAAACAGGTGTGAGTGTGGCTAATCCTGCCATGGTAACAGTGAATCTGCATAATGATGAACACATAGGAAGACTCAAGTATGGCCCAGGTACCGTCTTGATGTTGTGAGGCTCAGCAACAATTTCAAATGCTCGAAATAAATCAAATAAATGAATTTAAGTGTAAAGGTGTAAGGTGAGTTGTTTAGGTAAAGCGTATTATTTTAACTGGGTATTAGAGGCTTTCTCTGGATTTGATCCATTTTTACCTCTCTTTACCTAAAATAGTCCGGGCATTTCAAGTGGCCGTTTCCATCGAGCGTTGGACTATCGAAAAGCATGCAGGGCGGGCGACTACATTGAAAGAGAAGCTGCATCAGCCGACTCAGAAACGGACAGAAAATTCAAAAGATAACCGCGGGGTATAACTATAATCCGGAGCAGGTGTTTATCATGCATGAAGCCAGCCTCTAGGCTGCAGAACCATCTATTGTTCTGAATAACTCTTCATGTTCATCAAAAATTGATTACAAACCATGAACCGAAGTGTTTTAGATTAGTATGGATTGGTAACAGACATTCGGGAGTCGGATGGAAACGGTGTTGGGGGGGGGCTGTCTTCGTGTCCATGGATTTGGTGTGTCCCCAACCCCTTGCGAGTAAGGGGGAATCCTGTATGTAAAGAATTTATCATTCTTTGCAAGAGGATTGCGGGAGGCAAAGAAGAATACAGTCAAACAAAGGACAAAACTTTTGGTTTGGATCTTGAGTCGGGAAAAGCGCTGGTTGGATGCTTGCTGTTGTCGTAAAACCTTTCCACCAATCAGTGGGTTAGATTGTGTCATGACAGTAGCTCTGCCCTAACAGGTCCATTCCATTTTTCTATAGACCTACGACCAACAGGTGACCAGAAATGTTACCAGTCGGTCCTGCTTAACGGGTCCATTTTGTTATGGAAACGCTCAAAAGTCCAGTCTGGCCTGGTTCAGTCCAGTCTGGACCGCTCAGTGGAAACGAGGCATTTGAGTTATCTGGTTCCAAAAAAAAAAGGTGTCTTTCAAACATTCCATCTGTCAGAAGGGATTGATTGAGATTGACTTCCCTCAATCTCCCATCAACCCCAGCACACAGAGTCTGGATCACTCCCCCCGACTCTTGTCAGTCAATCAGCCACAGGACATTTAAGCACCGATCAGACCCAGCTTAGTGCGAAGTATTGTTTGAGCCTTTCAGCCTGCAGGCCAAGCATGTCTCTCTGACCTGATCCCCGGTTCACTGCTCCTGTTTGGATCTGCCTTTGCCTCTTTGCTGCCTGCCCCGACCTGTTGCCTGGATTATCCACTGATTTAGCCTTGTGGACTTTCAGTTTAGCCTTGCTCTGGTCTGCCTTTCTCTGTGCAATAAACCTGCTGCAAGTGGAACCAGCTGTCTGCCCGTTTTGTGACAGGATCAGAAGAGAGACTATTGAACTTCTCAGAAGATATTTTCTTACCTTAACAATAATGGAACACTTTGACTTCTGCATGATTATAATTCTAAAAGTTTTTGAAAATATGAATCCAGTTCCTTAGTAACTACCTGTTTTTTGGGCAAACATCTTTGTAGTTTCTGTGATTCCACCTTCTTACCAGGTTAGTGTCCTTTATAAAACACAGAAATGCTAAGAAATTAATAATTTGAGGTTTTGCCTTACTGGAATTTTATATCATCAAACCTTTCATATATTGGAACTATTTCTCTGCAGCACAAAAAGGGGCTTTATAGGCAACAGGTTGACCCACACACAGCGTATGACCTACACGTGTCCAATCGCATTTCTCTTCCTATACTATGGACTATTTTTTATCTGCGGCTGATGAAAACACACATTGCCCACTGAGTCCACACGTTAGTCATACACTGTATCAGTTTTTCCTCATGAAGATATTGGTCCGCCAAAATAATCTTCAAGGTCACACAGATACTTCTACACAGCTGTAAATCAGATCAAAGACTATAAGAGGTACTGTAGCTTTTTTTTTTTTTTTTTGATACTTTTGGTTTCAGATTGCCTCGTGGTGCCGACCATATCTGGTTACCATGGTGATGTTGGAAAGGCCAATCTCTTCTGCTGTATCAAAGACTGTTGTGAGCTCTGTGTTAAGTGGCTTTCTTTTACCTGAAAAGTACAATCCTCTGTGAGCTCTTGGTTCACAAATCAGACTTGAATCATTTGGCAAACTTTGGACTTCGAAGCTTCAGTTGGTTAAAAAAAAAAAAAAAAACTTTTTTTTTTTGTAAAATAAATGTAAACACGGTGTTACCTTCACTTTTGGACACCCAGAAGGCTATGTGGTTGTTGAGGGCGTGGCCTGATTGCTTCATGACTTACCTTTTTTCAGTTGGCGAATGAGAGACTAAAACTTCACGTAAAAAGTCAAGAAGTGTCTCCTCTTCATTGCCACAACATCTTTGTTATAAGTGATCCTAATCAAGTTATGGGACCCACACACCCCTAAACACTTCAAGGCCAGAGGTGTGTTACAGCATCCTTGATTGGATAAAAGGGATCATAGAAGACAAAAAAATATCATAATTTAGAGTCAGTTGCACATAGTCACTATACTCACCATAAAATATACATTTTATTGTGGTATGAGATGTGAGTCTCTCCTAAGTGTAAAACTTTTTTTTACACCTTTATTTATTCAGGAACATAAACTAAGAACTTGTTCCAATTTGCAGCACAAAAACAATAAAACTTTACATTTCAAAGAACTTTTACTGAACTAAAAACATTAACACTGTGGCTTCACGCTGTATTTTGGCAACACCACACTGTCTAAATGGGAGTCTTTGAAAGATCAATAACTCTCAACTCCCATTTTTGAAGACTATTTACTCCCTGCACTGCAGGAGGAAGGGCTAGAGTATTTCCAAGGACAAATACCTCCCAGCTTCTTTTCCTTCTAGGTGGTAAAATGCAAGATAAACATTAGACACCAGCAAGGACCAGAGCTCACAAGGTCAGCTCCTTCCGAGGCTGCTGTCTGCTGCGCGTCAGTAAGACAAAGGACCGAGGTCTTTGAACACACCGTCTCTCTGTATTCTTATGGTACTGATTTGGTATCCTTTGAATAGTGTTAATCTATTTTGTTTAGCAGAAAACATTTATTTTTTTTACAACTATATTTGTTTAATCTATATTTCTGCTATGAAATTGGGGAAAATCAGGGAACAAACACTAATAATGAGCTAGTACGGTCTCTTAATTCATGTTTTTTTTCTAATATATTGAGTCAATTCAAGTTGTTTGTTTTAAAAGTATTCATCAACTTACCCACGCTAATGTGCATAACAAAAGCTACCCATAAAGAAATGCCTTTGATTTTAATCAAACTAAATTTTAAGCTTTTTACACAAGACCAAAATATCTTAAATTCAAAATAAGAGTCCTGAAAGTGATTCAATATTTCACTTAATGTTGGATACCTGCTCCTTTATTGCTTTACTCTCATTTTCTATTTTACCTGAAAGCTGTTTGACTGAAAAGTCATTATCATCTTGATAGATAAAGCCCTCTTAGACATGAAGCATTGTGGGATAAATGTAGTGATTTATGTCTCGAAACAGAACTGTGACGCCTAATGGATATGTGCTGAGATCTCATTGAATGGGGGGGAGCAGGGAGTTGTCTTTTAGAGGTTCCTGATGCATTTATGAGAATTTAAATCTCCCTAATGCTCCTTTCCACTTCACGTTTGCTGCAGACTGCAAACATGCCCCAGCAATAAAGCACGAGGTATCAATGGTGTCTTATTAAAGGAAGAAGCTACTATTGTGCAGGGGAGTGGAGTGTCATTGCTTACTGGGACATGAATGGTAGCGAGCCATTATTACTTCAATTTTTTGTTTTTCCCTATTAACATGCATCAAAATGTCTGCAAATATATAAAAGTTTTTCACATAGAAAATGTAAGTTATAATATTATTCAAATTGAAACTAACCATCAATGAGAGAGTATGCATGAAGTTAAGTATCGTCTCATAATTCTTTTTTTTTCTCCAAACATTTTTAGATGATTTCTGCATTGTAGGATTCAAAGAGAGGACGTCTACATATATATATGTGTGTGTCTATAAATGCTACTGGAATCGCATACCATAATGTGACATGCATTGTACAACATGTAGAGGGAGAACAGGCTAATTGCAAAATTGCTTTTGGAGAGTTGATTCAATGTCTTAGTCACATGTATTTATATAAGGGGTTGCGAGAGCTAGACCATGTGCAAATAGTGCACACACACATGTGATACATAAATGCTTGTAGATCACCCGTAGGATGTCAATACAAACTACGCTTTGATTGTTTAATTTTTTTAATTTCTAACCGTCAGGCTGCACGCAAAGAGCACACGCTTGTCACATGAACAGCACTAACGGGCCTTTTGCACAGTGTTCAGGGTTTGGGGGAGTTAAAAAAATCAAAAAGTCATACAACATGCCAATATACCACCTATCTCACCCTTACTTCACCTTGTAAGCTTTTTAAGGTGTTTGCTGCGACCTGAGCATAACGTACTGGTTAAACAGTAGCCCTGCTATGTTAAATCACAAAACACAATGTGGGTAATTCTAACAGTTATTCTGCCTCTCCGTCAATCATGCCTGTATTGCAGGTATATAGAGGTTGTGCTTGACTGTCAGGTGCCTTGAAGCTTATCCAAGAAACAACCTCAATTTCTACAATGGAGGAACGTCCATGATTTGCACTGCAGGTTGTTGGTGCCTCCATGTCGATGAAACAATTACTGCCAGACCCTTTGCTGTTACGCTTGTAATTTTTTATTTGTGTTGTGTAAAAAAAAAAAAAAAACTAACACAATGTGGAATAGACTGTGTTGTATCTGCATGTTTTTGATTTGCAATCAGTGCTCAGTCCCAGTACCCACCAACACTAATGGAGATAAGCTGAAAAGCTTCATGATGCAATGAAAATCTGTAAACACGTTTCAATTCCCCTGACTGTTTACAACCCCCCCCACACCCTCCTCCCCTTAGGTGCATTTCATTTTGCAGGTCCGTAACATTTTGTAGCAAATCCCATAATTCAATCACCTCTAATGTACCTGCAGCCCTCTTAACATGGCGCTGAAGGAAACCGTAGAGGTAACATTTAAATGCATGGATTTCTCTATGTTGCTGCATTATGCCATGTGAGTGTGTAAAACGATGTCACAAAATGAGCCACTGAATCACTAAAATCGGCCCTAAGTGTTATTTATATACAAGCCCAGATTTAGCAGCCCCACCATGAGGTGCAGGTAGACTATCAAGGTGCTGAAAGTTTGGGGTGTTATACCCTCCGAGCTTCTAAAATGCGGCGAAAACAATGCCATCTTTATATCAGTTCATCTATAAATGTCTTATCCTTTTTGTCTCATAAGTTTACCGGGCTGGGGACGTTTACTAGCAGAACACTGGCTTAAAACCCTGATCTGGCAGAGTTATCTTTTTTTTTATGTTTCTTTTCACTCAGTAAACTGAGATCTTATAATGTACATAAACAATAGCAGATATCCACATTTATACTCAAACCACAATCCACAATTAACAAAAGAAATCAAATTGACAAAAAAAATGCACGCGTAACCGCTGCGAAACGGAGGCCGCTTCTATCTGTCGCCTTTTTTAAAACATGGTGTACGCCAGATGCGAAGCGCCGATGTCCTCCGCGACTGGCTCCTCCCATGCATTAATCATTTTAGCGTCTGGTCTATTTTTTGTGCAAGCCACGAACAATCCGCCTGAATCCTGGCATGAATTTATGGTAAGGCACAGCAGAAAATCTGGTCAATTTTCAAAATTGAATCAATATATCAAAATAAAATACTGCGGTAGAGGTGAAAATAAACACTCAAAACAGAGAACAGACACACACAGATAATGGGCCGACTACTGAGCGGGGCGTTGTGGTTTTGGATGTCTAAAAACACAAATCGACGAGGGAGGCAGAGAGGAGTTGGCGACAAGTTAAGATGAATGTCGAATTATTTGTAGAAGCTATAAATCCCTACAGCTGAGCAGAAGCGCCTCTCGACCAATGTGAAAAAATACTTGACTGGTGTGAAATGAGCTGAAGCGGATTTCGCGCGCACTCCACTCGCACACCGCACACCGAGTGCGGTGTGAACCAAGGGTAACCCTACAAAAAACTAGAAAAGAGTTTAAAAAAAAACACACACACATATATATATATACATATATATATAAAAAACTATCTGGTGAAAAATAGATTTTTTTTGTTTTTTTTACTTCAATTTTCTTTTTACTTAAATGTCCCTTTAGGGGCTCCGTATTATCTGTCCAACCTAGCGTTTTTTTGTCTTTCATTAATATACATGCTTTTTAGAAAGTTTAAAGTTATCGTCAAAAAATGTGTCTATTAGATTTTTTGTGTGTGAAAACCTCTCTTGTATTCATGGCAATGCGGAATCGTATGACTAATAAGATCAGCAAAACAGTGATCAAGGTGTGACTTCACACTACTGCTCTCTGACCTATTGATTCCTTTATCTGAAGTATGTCTTGCGTGGAAAAGGGCCGTACAAGATCATCTATGGTATCACTTCAGGGTTAATTCTTTGCTGAAGTTGTGTGGAGCTTGCATTGTTCTCTTTAATCTCACCGTATCGATCTTGGGAACAATAGGTAGAGAGATCTCAATTGGGTTTATGACTCAGCAGAATCCTGGTGCCATTACTCTCCATGCCGTGGAAAAAGGTAACCTTTTTTTTCACTTTGTTGAAGGAAAGGGTCCAACAACGGAAAAAATCGAGTTGCCTAATAAAAGAAGGCACATAAAAACTCACTATAGCACTTTGTCAGTCAGTGCAGCGCTGGTTTAACTTATCACAGTGTACATGGGGGGTACACTGTGCGGGGAAAGCATCGCTGTGACTTTCATAGGTGAAGTACAACAGATTCTCAACAGAATAGGAGAGGCTGCAGTTGTGTGCAGAATGCCAAATGCATTAACTTTGGCTTTGAAGGTAAAACTTTTATTTAACTTTGGCTAAATACTAAAATCTTGTGTATAACAAGTTCGTGCTAAAGTAGAAAGACAATACAAATTGTGGTTTTATCTTGGATTATATTTGGAGGTTAAGCGGGATTGAAAGAAAAATCTTGCCTCAAAGTGGTCTCAGTTTGCTTCCAATCAGAATGAGCTCCGGCTCACTCTGAGATTCCTCAGTCTGAATAGGCTCCGTGTTCGGAGCAGAACAACTGGACCAAAATGGTCACCATAGCCGGGCATTTATGGGATGTAAACAGTGTGGACAAACGTTGAAGCAGCGGTGCAACAGCTACTCATGAAAATGTGGTCACATAAATGTAGATTCATCAAAGCAACTTTTAATGTAATATACTGTAGAAAGCGAAACATTGGACCAACTGACAAAAGTTCTGTAATTTTTTACATTTGAAAAGATTAGATTTAACAAAATTAAAATTTTAAGTAATTAACTCAAAATTTGAATTTGTTGAAAAGTAATGACTTTAAAGAGTTCATACCATGCAGTCTTTCAAAGTAAGCTATAACCACATCAATGATCATTTATTCCCTTTGGAACCCCAAAAAAGGATTATTTATGAAATATTTGTTATTTTTGTGAACTCTTTTCATACTTGAAGTAAAACGACTTGATCTCGGAGGCTCGTCTTTCGTTCTTTGAGGGCCGCCCATTCCATGACATCATCCTAAAGCTGTCCTCGTCAGCATGTCACCCACGGAGAAAAAAACCATCCAATTTCTTTTTTTTGTTTATTGATACTGTGAAGCCCAGACTTTTATCCCCAAATTTTGGTACAGACAGAAAGGTGATAACTGATGGCTTCATTTTGCGTTGAAATTCAGTCAAAAATGCCAACACCAGATTAATATTTCAAGATTTATTGAATGAGTAGACTGCTCTGATCAGCATTGGCTGTGACCGTCTTTTCTCTTTGAAGATCCATCAATCCTTTTCACACGTATCTTTCTGCCTTTGCACAATAATCCATGTTCAAACCAGTTCCTCATAGTTGTTGCCCACTTTTTCTTTCAGGAAATAGTCTTCTCCCTTCCTCTCCCAGGAAGTAGTCTTCCTCCTTTCTCCTCCAGGAAGTAGTTGGCTCCCTTTCTCCAGCCATCTTCCCCATTCTCAGATTCCTCACCAGCAGAAGTTTTGTTCACAAATTTGAACACTAGCCCAAATGAGTGTTTCTTGGCCATTGCTACACTGGCTCACAACACAGACAGCCGGCAACTGCGCAATAGTGCAGGAGCCAAGGATGGGAGGCTCATGAAGTTAGCTGATCACCGCGAAATTCGTTTGAGAAACTGATTGGTCCGATTACGAAATCTCCCCTTCCCCTTAACCCTTCCCTTTCGTCTCTCCGGGCTTGCTCCAAACGGAGGGTGATGAAAAATTAGTGTCTAATATTCTGGACAAGACTTTCGTTCAATGACGTAATTAAAATCATATCCGCTAGCTTTAGCGCGGAGCTTCCAGCGCTTAATTGTACATAACAACAGCTTTTTTATACCTTAAAAAAGGTCACACTATAACAACAAGCTATTACTTACATTCAAATGTAAACATCTGTGGTTCAGAGCGCACAAAGTGAAGAAAATCGCTTCTGAGCACGACGCGGTTTACTCTCGCAATGGTGGACTTTGGACCCTTCTGTTTGGAGTGTGAAACTTAAAAAATAATAATCCAGACTCGACTTAAACTTTAACTGCCACTTCAAATCAAGGGGAGGGGCTAAGGGTAAGGGTGAAGGGGAGTATTCAGATTGGGCCTTCGTGTTAGCCTGGAGATGGAGCTGACTCTTCTTGGAGGGGGCGGTTGTCATCTTGTGATGTAAGCATGTGAGGACCCGCTCGTTTTCGTGGGTATGGGAGGGGCTGCTGTGGAGAGCGCAGGTTTTTAGAGGATTACTCAGAAATTTGTGAATGGATTCAAATACCAATTTGGGGTTCTTTATAGTGAGGAATGAACAATAATACCCTTTTTTATGGTATGGCCCCTTCAAATGAAACAAATTCCAATACTTTTATTAATTGATTCAATGCTTCACTTCCTCTAGTGTACACATCACTTCTCACACTGTTTGCCTGACAATACATGTAAACACCCATGGCCGCTTATTGGGAGTGGACCCTTGAACGAACGTTGCCGAGGGCGATGTGAGTTTATAACTTTCAAGCAATTTTCAAGGGCAAGCCTGGTGTTATAAAGGATATGAGAGTTTTTTTAGGAACTTTCCTACTCGGCAATAGCAACAACATGTAGACCTTCAAAACAATTGCGCTGTGTTGTTGGTTTGGAAGATACTGAATGTATGTGAAAGGAAACATCCTATATCCTTCAACTGACATGGAACAAGCTGGACCAGTTTTAGCTTGTTGCACAAAATTGAGTTATCATGTAGGAAAGCTATTGTTATTTTGTCAAAATCAAACGTTAGTTCCGGGCAGAAAAAGGGAAAGCATGCTGTTGCAAAACAGAATCCAAACGTGGTTATGCATAAAATGTAATAAAAAGTGTCATAAAAAGCATTTGGATGGCATCTGGAGAAAAAAAAAAAAAAGTAATCATCTGTTGTGCATATTTGGGGCAGGAAATCATTTGCTTCCTCACTCTCGCTCTTTGGGTTTTCCAAATTGAAATGTTTACATCGCCGTGTTTATAAGTGAAGGAGAAATGGAACTGAAAATGAACAGGCCAGCTTATGTAACATGTGCGGTAATGAACATCTTCTGTCCATTAATATTTGCTGCTCTAATTTGGTGGAATTGCCCGCTCCCGTCACCGTCTGTGAATAGACTTCTAATAAGCCAGGGAGCACAGATGTGTGAGCAGAAGAAACGTCACTCTTCCAACAGCTGTCTGAGCTCAGCGTGAGAAAATTGGATGAAGGCTTCAACCGTTTGGAAAAGCTGGATTGTAGATCTGTTGCTTGACCACTTGATGCAGCCGGTTCCAGCTGCTGGGGCATCCATTTGTGAAATCTAATTTACACCTCCAAAGTGTCCAAATGGGGAGAAAAACACCATTTACTTAGCATTGATGGAAGAACTGAAGGAGTCCAACTATAAGAGTTGACGGAAAATATATTAACACTCTATGTATGGTCATAAAAGAGCAGCTACCCTGGCAATTTGTTAAAAAAATAGGAGCAAAATGTGGTTACTGAAGGGTAAAAATGGAACTAAAACGCAGAAATCTAAAATGAGACATCATTATCAAGTCTCAAAAACACCTTTGTAACACACTTGCCTTTCAACCCGCTGAATTCCGAGTCGTGACGTCAAAGAAGGGTGAAAAAGTTCACACACGCTCAGCTTCCAAGAAAATTAAAAGCAGGTGTTAAAAATACATAGAATCCGACTGAAGACCAAACTTCTCATGAAAACTTGAATTTAAAGCTTTGTTGCACAGAAATGCAAGCGGCCGTTCATGGCATATTGACTCCATTATCTAACAGGCATTGTGAAGCGTCCTACGCGATCAGTTCAATAAAAAATATGAATATTTAATATCTGTGTTGCAGTTTATGAAGCAGCGGAGTTTGAAAGAGCCCGCTAAGCGCCGGGAAACTGACACAGAAATGCAACATGGATGGGAGACTGTTCGATGACCTGAGACAAATGTAATCCAGGCGGCTGCCGCGCAACCCAATAATAGTTTATTACTATATGCACACACATTATATGCATGATTAGGTTAACAATGTTTTCTTTCTCTTCTACGTACATAGAAGCCACAGCACAAACACAGTTAGTTGAGTCCAGGTTTCCAGGTACAGCAAAAAAAAAAAAAAAGAAGTTGTTTCTTCTTGATCTTTTCCCAAAAACGATATTTGCCACAAAACCAATCTCAGCAGTGCGGAGATGTTTGTGTTGATAAGAGCCGGAGCTCACAAGCGCAGATGGAACAGGTGTGCGCCTGTTGTTGCAGCGGTGGCTGCGGGATCAGTGCAGTGCTACAGTGGCTCACAACAAAGGCATGTGCTGTGTGAAGTCAGGGAGGAAGGGAAGGCATTAGTTCCACAGCAGTCCGTCTGCAGCTCAGGGGCAAAACCTCTGATAAAGGAACACTCTCTGGTGGGAGCTGATTTTCATGCAGGAAGTAACAACTTTACTGTGTGTGGTCGAAAAACAAAGAATCTGTAAGAATTTCAGCTAAGTTAAACACTTATTTATAGTTAAACTTATGTTTATTGAAGTAACTTTTGGTAAAATGTTGCATTTTTAATGCTGTGTTTATATCGGGCATGTGACACGCTTCTTCACTTTTAGCACATGGTGTTTCCACTGGAAAGTTACTTTCCAATACTAGCACACACTTGCGTATCGATACGTCAGGACCTTCAAAGTCTTCAGTGAAGGTCTAAAATGATCTGAAAAGAAGTATATAATCACAAAGACAGACCATGGGAAACTAGTGTTTATCACCTTCACTGACCCCCAGAGTTTGATGTTCCTCTGGTGCTTTTATGTGGTGTCATTAGTAATTATTAACAAAGTTGCATTGCATTCAAGTATGCTGTCATTTAGTACATTGTCATGTCCCCCACCCCCAACCTCCTCCGCTGGTCTGTGGTTAAATTCTCTGGGACTGATCTGTCACTATGAGCCCCATGTGTCGAAGTGTCCTTGAGCAAGCCCACGTTGCTCCTGTAAGTTGGTGGCAGTGTTTGGCAGCAACGCTGCCATCAGTCAGTACGCCATTTACCACTTGTAAAGTATTAATAATGGATGGAAGAGTATAACATCATGTATGTGACAAAATAGTACTATTTACCTTGAAATGAGAAGAAAGATAAAGACTTTTTTGAAAGAAGAAGAAGAAGTTTTAAACGGCTGAATTCAAGGACATCAGGTTTATTTGGCACAAGCAGGAGAACAGAAATGATGCACAGCTAAAAGAACACAAAACTAAATTAGGGTCAGGCAGACAGAGGTCAATCACAAGCATGAGGGCATTAGGGAACAACCAGAGTGGTCAGGGTCCAGGTGAGGGTCGGGGCAGGCGGCACACAATTGAATACTAAGCAAGGTCAGAGGAAACAGGAGATCGGGTTAGGTTGAGAACGCTCAGTGACGCAGACAGTGGCACAAACAAGACTTCCAAATACTGCTGGGCTTCTGGGAGTGACAGCAGGGGCTGATAGGCAGTGCAGTGTGGAGATCCAGGAAGTGCTAGTCCTCAGGTGATGGATCCAACTGATTCGTACATTGGTTTTGGCCAGGGGTCTGCCCCATGAGTGTCCAGTCTCATCTGGCCCTTTGACTATGACATTAGATAAAATACAAAATGGTCATAACTAAAAAAAAGTTTGGTATCAGGTTAACACTCTGCTGCAAACCAAAGACATTGTATGCTCCACCATCCCTCCAACACAAATGAAAGGCAAAGTGTTCAAAATCCAAATCTGGGTGCATAGTATTGTCACTAAGCACATGTACAATTAAAACTTTAAAATATATACAATATAAAAACAATATAAACAATATAAAAATATTACTATGTTTTCCAAGCTGATCTTCAAGCATAACTATGGTGATTGATGAAGTATAAAGCTATTGTGTGTATTTTGTCTATATTGTGTTTAGGTATTGCATATAACATATTTAATGATGATAACAATTAATGATCTAATCAAGTTCTGTTTGTTGGTAGAATAACTACAATGAAAGTGCAGATTCTAGTTGTTTTCCAGAGGGCATACACTAAAAATATGCAGTTGGATTTACCTTTATATTATACATACTTTTTTTATCTTGGATTCCAAATTACACAGTCATATTTATGGTTAAGTTAATGACAATACCGAGAAGAAAGTACGACAGCACACGAAAATAGACTTCAAACAGAAAATGACATTTTCTGTTGTCTTTATTTAAATTTAACGAGCAGAATACAATTAATTTTCAAAATAAACTTCTATGCATCACCGTATAAACTAAAAAAAAAGATTGAGAAAATAACCTTTTTTAACATACAAAAAGGGAAAATAACGTGTATTTCAATGCAGCACAGGGCTATCAAAAAAGACTGAGGTAGAGCTTCAGGAGTCTCTCTAGGTTTTATTTAGTGAGAAACCGGCTTTAGTGGCTCTTCTAGTGTTGAAGGTTGCAGAACCGGATATTGGCAGAGTCGTTTGGAAACATCGACGTATTCGCAAAGATCTATTATCTGCTTCCTGAATTTATTTTCACGTCAGAAAAAGGTCCAAATAGACAGTAAACAAAAGGGTGCTCTGATTTAGTCAGTTAATTCAGAATTTTATTTCACGTGTTTAAATGAAAACATTTCCTGAAACCATACATTTTTATACTAAATATTCGATTTGCTCAAATTGTGTCAATAATTCATTTAAACAGTTACTTTCTAAGTTAATTTGTTCCTTTCTTGACATTACTTTTTATACTTTGGTGCTTTCTGCTTTTATTTTACTAAAAGAGACCCTCTATAGTTGAAAATTATAACTTTTTTAAAGTCAGTTCTTGCTGAAATGAACCACGACTGTTTTATGTATCTAACTTTCACTAAATATTAACTTGTAAATACCAAAACCAAAACAAAGACATAATTCTTCAATAATTAAATGACTTAAGAGACATTTTTTATAATCTATGCTAAAGTTAGAACTTTCGGTTAGTTTGATTATTCAGTCATTTTTTAAAGTTTCGGTTCACTTTTGGTAAGAATGCAGACTAAGAGAAACGTGCATATAAAAATTACAAACACATTCGTTATGCTTGAATAGTGTGAAAGATCTTCCTTCCATTGATCTGCAGACACACATGCCATCACCAGGACTATTTAAAGCAACAACAGATGCTAAGTGTGATCTTTTCGTCATATTTTCATGCATTTAATTGACACAAAGTAGAAGTTTATAGATTTTTTTTTGCACTGTAATCCCTCTACGTTTCTCCCTTTTTTCTTTTTTAGATCCCTCAAGTGAGCTACGCCTCCACAGCCCCGGAGCTGAGCGATAACACTCGCTATGACTTCTTCTCTCGTGTGGTCCCCCCGGACACCTACCAGGCGCAGGCCATGGTGGACATCGTCAAAGCCATGGGCTGGAACTACGTTTCCACCGTAGCATCCGAGGGGAACTACGGGGAAAGTGGAGTCGATGCATTTATTCAGAAGTCCAGAGAGGACGGTAAGTCACCACTTTCTGCAAACTTAATTTAAAAATGGCGTGAAAGTCATTTTTTAAATGATCCTGTCGTTGGAAGCTTCTTTGTCTTCTTAGATTATCTCAAAAAGAGGAAAAATATATTAAAAAAAACCCATAAACCTATGTGCTAGAGTGCTGTCGTCGCTTGTTTTGTAGACGATTCTTCTGCCTTCCAATGTAAGGAAACACCTCCTGAGAAGATAATACAAATAAGTGAAAACAAGCAACAGGGTGCAGAAGGTGGCTGCCTCTCATTCAGACCTTCTCTGCAGCAGAATTTAATCTCCAACACTCAGAACGCCGTGCAACAGCATCCCTGTCGCATCTGTTTGGCTTCAGCTGTGGCTTATCGCCACACATTCTGTATCTGGACCAGGGGGGTAGTGTACTTTCACAGAGCGTGCGAGTGTGTCCAGCTCACTGATGTGTTGTAAAAAAAAAAAAAAAAAAGCAGACGGCGTTCACTTGAGTGAAATATAGGGGTAGGGTTGGCCAATATGGAATTATATGTATCTCGATATGTTTTTTTTTCCATTTTGTGCGATAACGATATATATCACGATATGAACCAAATAAATAAATTGAACTACGGCTCAAAAAGAAATAATCATCAGGAAGTTGTTTAGATTAAAATGTTTATTTCCTATCATACTTTTAGCATAAAAGATGCACTGAAAATCGTGCAACTAGATTTTTAAATAATTAAGAAATGGCATATAGTGTATATATACATATATATATATATATGAAAATTAATACAAAAGTATTTAAGTTTCAATTAAGAACATAAATAAAATAGACACTAAACTTTTCTTAACTTTCATTAAAAACAAAGAATCAATTCTACGAAGAAATCCTGATGTTTTCATGCTTTACAGAACAAACATCAAATTATAACAGTATTTTACACAGAAATACCTTAGGTGTTTTACTTTTAAAACTTTTTTATTTTATTTTAAGAAAATTGAATTTCATTGAAGTTATTTATAAGTGGAAGGAACTTGTCACCGTTTGTCATCTAACTACAAGCTCAAACACACAGAGAAAAATAGGTTGCAGTTTTTGTGCAACACCAGCTTCTAGTGGATTCAATTCTGTCATTATATAAAAATGTTTTTTAATGAATGGCCTACATCTTATTATTGTTGTAGTTATCTGCCATGTCCTAAATGTCCGGTCAGTGATATATTATCCAACTTTGACATGTTCCATAAACACATCAAGGCTTCACACGGAGCAGCCTGTTAGTATTAGCATCATGCTAATGCTACATCGCTGTCACCAAAACAACACTTTTATCTAACATATTCATTATTCATATTAATAACATGAATAATTAGACACAAACATTTATTCACCATGTGGCGACTAGTTCTCCAACTTTTATCCGCCAAAGAGGAGAAAATATTCGCCACTGAGGAGTGTCAAATTCTGACCCTTCAAAGTAAAAGTCTATTGTGATAGACTCATTTGTCTATTGTTATCGTTTTATTGCTTAGCCTTATATAAGGGTATGTGATATAGGGAATTGGGGTATCAATTCAATACCAAGTCATTGCAGGGCTAGTGTCGCTGAGATTCTCTCATATTTTGAAATAATTAATTAATTAATTAATTTAAAGAATTTCAGAAATACACATTTTTTTGTCAATTAAATGTATAATAAAACACAGACTTTTGGGAGGTAAAAATATTTATTAGTAAATTTAAGCACTTTACTGTTTGTACAGTATTGCTCTCATCACCTTTGTATTGATATTTCACTTTGGTATCAATACTATCGATACTCAGATTGTTACACACACCCTTAGTGAAATACTTAGGAGTTTACTTGTTTTCACATGATCGCTTTTGCTCAGAAAAAAAATAATTTCTTGATGTTTGAGTCTTTGGTAAAACACAGTCTGCTTAATGGTGACCTACTTTGCACAGCCTCATACGTGTTTCACTTGCATTTCTGTGTTGATGCACACATTTTTAAGTGATGAAATAAAATCACTAAAAGATAACTTTGAAAATAGAGGGCAATATTTCATAAAAAAAAAAACTTGCAAAGACCGCTGATCCTGACAGAAAAAGTATCAAGCAGGGACGTAAATCGATAGAAATCTTCAACAGAACGCGTGTGGAAAGTGCAGTAAAATGGCCTGAGGGCATATTTGATCAGTGCCTTTGCTGTAATATGTTAATTCTTATCCCTGCCTTGTCTGGTATCTCAAATGTCTCTGTGACCAGCGATATGAAGGCGAAGATGAACCACGGGAAGGTTTGAATGTCTCTGCATGAAAGATTAAACATCTGTCTGCTCAAACATTTGACATTCTAGTTCTACTTCTACATTTTTTTAAAGCGACTCCAGGGGTCGGATTGTGTTTTATTAATGACTTTAAGAATATCTCATATTGTATGATTCAAAGAGTTGACAGGAAAACAACAACACCTCTGGCTAAAACCAAGGACCACCGGACAAAATCAACGTTTCTGTGAACAAAGTGGCTTTCTTATTTATCAGCAGATCACCTGTCAATGCATCATTCCGTTTTTTTTTTTTTAAAGTTAAAGATTTATTAGACTATACATGCGTCAAGTGTTTTATGTGTCCTGCCTTTTGTTTTCCATGCAGCACAGAGCGTTAACAGGTGCCTCAGTCAAAAACACAGAATAAATAGTTAAATATAAAATAAAAAAACAGCCAGATCTCAGCTGGCCAGATGATCCATTTCATTAAGCAGCCAAATACCACAGTGAGCTGCAGTTTCAGCAACTGAGCAGCGCGGAATCTGCACACCGCTCTGCTTTGTGTTGAGACAAGCTTGTTCAAGCTGACTCCTAAATCTGAGAGTGGTTTTGGAAATCACGTTATCTGTGCAGCCAGACTATTTTTTTTTTTTTAGATATCCCTGACCACACAGATGCTTCAGCATCCAAGAGCGCTCTTTGTTTCAGCTCTACTCCAACTGGGTGCAAAATTTAGAAGTTTTACCAAATATTCCACACTTTTACTACCTAAAGGCCTTCATGGTTTTTCATATTGATTAATTCTGGTAGTGCTTACTGGTGTTGGAGCGATTTTAAGGTACACAGCACTCTGTCAAAATGCTTGATTGCAGGCTATTGTAAATACATTAGCGCTGCTAAAATTTAGCTGTGTCGGACTGTTTTTTTATTCCATGTTACAAACGAGGTCAAAGAATATGCTAATGAGGCTAACAGGGCTAGCGTGTACCGATGTTGGACTGTGTTTCTTTTGTATGTAACTTACAAGGTTGGAAGTTTGTGTGAAAACATTAATGTTTCTTTTAGCGTTTCAGTCTGGTTTTTTAAATGTTGAAAACAAGGTTGGGAGTTACAGGTATTGCGAATATGCTATTGCAGCTAATGTGAAGCGGTTCTGGACTGTGTTGTTTTTATGTATTACAAACAAGGTTGGAAGTTAGTATAGTTACAGTAGGCTAAAGTTTGTTTTAGCATATCCATCTGTTGTTTTATTGGTTGCAAACAAGGTTGGGAGTTAAAGTTATTATGAATATTCTAATGCAGCTAGTGTGTGGCGGTTTTCTTTAAATGTTACTAACAACAAGGTTGAGGGTTAGCAGAGTCAGATTAATGTTTGAGCGTATCAGTCATTTTATTTATTTTTTTATTTTTTTACATACCGCAAACAATGTTGGGAGTTACAGGTAATGTGAATACACTAACGCAGCTAATGGGTAGCGTGCTGGACTGTGTTGTTTTTACGTGTTACAAACAAGGTGGGGTGTTAGGATAGTCAAAGCAACATTTGTTTTAGCATGTCAGTGTTTTTATCTGTTGCAAACAAGGTTGGGAGTTAAAATTATCATGAATCTACTAATGTAGCTAACAGGACTAGCATGTAGTTGCGATGGACGGTGTTTTTCTTTAAATTTAACTCAGAAAGTTGGGAGTTTGTGTATTACAAATACGCTAACGCAGCTAATGTGTGGTGGTGTCACACTGTTGTTTTTACGTATTACAAACAAGGTTGGAAGTTTGCAAAGTCACAGTAGGCTATCATTTGTTTAGCGTATCAGTCTTTAGTTTCACTTTTTGCAAACAAGGTTAGGTGTCAAAGTTATTATGAATCTGCTAATGCAGCTACCAGGGAAAGCATGTAGCAGTGTCTGTCATTTTTTTCACATGTTACTAACAAGGTTAGGAGTTAGCATAGTCACAATAATGTGTCTTTTAGCTTATGAGTCTGTTTTTTCACATGTTAGAAATAAGCTTACAGGTATTTAAAAAAAAATTATTGAATTGAACGTAATATTCCTTATAGTTTGGTGCATCTTATACATTGACAATGACAGAGCACCTTGTAATCTGGTGCACCCTAGGACAGTAAATAAGGTAAACTAGATGATGATAGTCCTTCCAACCTGGGAAGCAAGTTCTCCCTAATAAGTTGATTTCAAGAAAGAAAAAATAAAGACCCACCTAAAACCAGAAAAGCTTTGGTGAGGGTTTAAGAGTGTGTTTATGGTGATATAAATGTGGATCTAATTTACACCAAAGGTGAGTTTTCAGTTGAGGTGTCAAGTTTTTTCCACACCAGTCAGCGTTAGCTATGCCTGTATAGACCTTGCTTTGTGCACTGGTGTGCCGTCATGTTTGAACAAATGGGATCCGTCCTCAAATGGTTTCCGTTAAGTTAGGTTGCCAGGTTTTCTTGGTATGCTAAAGCATTTATGGTTGTTTTCACTGAAATTAAGGAGAAACTCTTGACAAACAACCCCACACCATGATCCTTCCTCCACAAAAACATCTCAATTGGCACAGTGTAGACATAATCTTTCGGTTACCAAATATACCTTTCTATCAGTGTTCCACATTTAAAAGCTCATTAGAACAACTTTGTACAGCTCAAGTGTCCTATGGTGGCACGCTGTGCACTACTACATTTGACAGTTAGCCTTGGTGATGTATGGCTATGGAAACTCATTTCATGAAGTTTTCTATGTGCCATTCCTGGCCTAATTACCTAGCTCAATGGCCATGTGGTAGAGTGTCCACCCTGAGACTGGAAGATCATGATTTCTATTTTATAGCTGAGTCATACCAAATACTCTAAAAGTGGGGCCTAATGCCGTCCTGCTGGACACTAAGGGGTTGGATTGGGGGGTTAAACTACTAAATAGTTCCAGAGGACGGCTGTGTCTGCAGCTCACCACTCCCCCAGGGAATGGGTCGAATTTCACACACCTAGGTGCATGACAACTAAAGGGACTTGAACTTTATTTTGAAACCTATATGAAATTTGTACAACCAGAGAAATTGGTTTTCTCAAAGTTAGTGGCCATATTTTGACTCCTCTCTATCAGTTAATGTGGACTACTAAGTGGGCATGTCTGCATAAAACCACCAACTGGATTATTTAGATCGGTTATAATGTGAGAGGTATAGCATCCTGTCACAGTCACAGTACCAAATCCACGGAGCTCCAGAGAACGGCCTGTTTTCCAGATACTGAGATGCATGATTTTATACGCCTGTGGTTTGGCCCAGATCTACCATAAGACTCTGTACTGAAGCCTTGGCTTTTTTATTGCAGAGCAGCAGAAGTTCTCTTCTAAAATACATAGTCAAAAGTTGAAAGACTAGGATAGATAACTAGAATTACCATCAGTTTCTGATTTAATTATGTTATAATAAACGTATGCATCAACATCTAGAACAAACTTAGCATTTCTTTGTGAAAGGAAATATATAAATGTGATCGAGTGTTTGCCTTTTGTGTCAAAACATTCACAAAATCTAACCATGTGAAAAGTGGAAAGGCTATTCTTCGCTTCTTTGAAGCCTTTACAGTGCTGGGGTTTCTAAAATATATATAGAAAAGAACATTAGATATTTATGTAATATAAAGCTCACTGAGGTCTCACTTTTTGTGTAAAACAAGCTGTAAAAATTGCCGGTTATGTAACTAGGTCTTGTGATCTGTAAAGCATCTTAGCTGTTTAGAAAATGACAGTAACTTACTGTATAGAAACCCAAAGGGATTTTAATGAAACTTGTGAATGCGTTTCTCATTCTTCCAAGCGTGGCCTCTAACAGCTTGATATATGTTTGCAATCTGTAAGTGGGTATGTGTGCCAGCAGCTGGGTAAGGTTAAGGACTGGGTCAATGGTGCGGGCTCTGGAGAGGCTCGTTTAGAAGTTAAATAACACAAGTTGTGCTGAATCTGATAGAATTTGAACCCGACTCATTTATCTTTCAAGAGGAAAGCAAATTAAGCTGGAAATGTGAGGGTCTGTGGTCTGGAGCCAAAACTGGTTGATGATGCAGATGGTACCCCAGAGGCAGAGGCAGGTGAAAACAGAATCAAATTAGAAGGAGAGAGAGACATTTTGATAAAAATCCAAACCATCTCGAAAACTGTAATTTATTTATAAAAAAAAAATAAAGCAAATAATCTGCATAGTGCAATACATGATTTTAGAAAATTACTTATCATCAAAAAGGCCTGCGCAATAAATAGCAAATTTATTATTATCATCATATTAGCCTGTAGAATACGCTTATAGCAAAAGATGGCATAAATTGCAATTAAAGGTTTGTACACATGCTAAAACAAGTTTATATTTAAAAATAAAATAAATAAAATAATTTACCCATTTGGCCAAGCCCCGCCTCTTTTGTACTGGGATTCGAGGGTCATTTGGAGTACAATCAAAGATATACTTACTTTTAATGACATAAAATTGTTGCTATGATTAGTTTTACAAGTCATATCGTCATTGAATAATGACCACTAGTATTGCATATATTATGTACTATATTATTACATATATTTACTTTGGAGAGTGTACTCCTCTAGTGGATTTTCGGAGATCTACTGAATGATCAAATTAATTTCTTTATTGTTTGATGTTTTTTAACATTTCTGTGCAACATCCTCCATTGTTTTTAGGATAAGTAAAAACCTTTATGCAGCCACATATAGTACATTACTTACAGTCATCTACATAGTTCTTTTTGAAATGAATCGGTTTCCTTCAGTCTCCCGAACCTTGTGAAGCTGAAATCCATCCCAAAATTCTGCCTTTTTTTAAACATCATTTATGCTACTTGTCACTTATGGCCTCTCAGTTGCTGTAAGAAAGAGTGTCACCAAAGGCTGTTAACCTTTATACATTTTATAGTTTATTATTATGAAATGCCATCATTTGCATTTTTATGTGCAATTCTTGTTCCCCAATTCCATAGGTTGTATATAATAAACCACCTTCCACAATCAGACACCCCATAAATAGGATTTACTGTACACCTGTTTACAAAAATTGTATTTCAAGTTGATTTGTTTATGGTTTTTTTTGTCTGATTTGTGACAGTTCTTAAAATGACAAAATATCCAACAATGATTTCTTCCTTGTACAACAATGAGGCGCCCACACTTTTTGCAAGAACAATCACCCTGTTTATCCCTTCCCAACTGCCTGTTGAGATAGCAGCTGGATTGTCATTTTTACAGAAAGATTCTAAGAAAAGATCATTCATGCTGTTTCACTTTATCTTCTTTGTGATCTGAGAATGTTTCCGCACTCAAGTCCTCAGTTCTGCGGTAGGTTCGTACGGTTTGTGCTTTTTGGTTCTTTGAGTGTTCTGTCCTCTGAGGTAATGGAGGATGATACTTTGTGCAATTTTACTTTCTATGTTAAAAGCACTGCAATCTTCTTTCTAATGGATGGCTTTCAGCAGGATCTATGGTCAACTGCTTTAGGTCTTCCCTAAATCGGCAGAATACACACTCCTTGCAAGCGTGTACTTATACATATGCAAATGTTTTGAAACTGAGGAGGTATTCAGACTGCAAACATTTGATTTGCTTAAGGTGAACCAATTTTCAGTCTGATTACACGGAACCGGATCCTGGTCTGGGTCCAGGAACCACTCTCAGACCCATCTTTCAATGTAGTTTTGGATAATTTCCAATCAGACTGAGCTCAGGTTTGCTCTGACTTTTCTCAGCCTTGATAGGCTCTGCGCTCGGAGCTGAACAACTAGAACAAAACAGCCACTGTATAGTTGGGTAAAATGGGATGTAAAACAGAGGAGTTAAATGGTAAATGTATACTTGTGGTGGTTCTGCTGCGAAACACTGGTGCAAATCTTCCACCAGAGGCAATGTAGGGTTCAGGTTCTTGCCCAAGGACACTTCGACGGGCATGGTGGGAATTGAACCCGCTGCTTCCGATCAGGAGTTGGCCGCCCAACGCTGCATCACAGCCACCCTGAGTAAAGTAGCAACTATAAGCCGCAGACAAACATGGAGAAACAACGAGAGACAGAAACTCATTGAAATGAGGTTGGAACATGCAGGCTCATTAAAACAACAATGCTTCTCTCAAAGTTTTCCTGTCTTAAACACGTATCAGCGCACCTTCTCAGCTGTCGTCTCCTCAGTGGCCGCCTTGCTGCTCACCTATGCTGTACCAAAGTCGCAAAAGTAAGAGTTGTACCTGAACGTTGATACAGATGTTCAAATTAGTCAACAAAATATTAAGTTGGAATAAGTAAACTATCCAAACGAGTATTACAAATCGTATGACTTCCATTCTTCTTATTCTTTTTGCCTCGTAATTCCTGGCCAATGGTTTTGTTTACAAGCTTTATTTCAAAACAAGAATGTTGGATTGACGCCAAACTGAATACAAACCAAAGGCATGGTTCAGGACTCGATCTGGGTCTGGACCATTGACATGAATATCAATGGACTGAGCAACCACCCCCTTCTCGTGTTCTAAATGGGAAGTACCCGCGGGTTGCAAAAAGGCCAAAGTCCCATAGACCTCCATTGAGATATAGACAGTTATTTATCAGTCATTTTATTTGTCAGAATAACCATTCTTCCTCTGATGCTTTCTTCTTAGCGTGTACTGTATAGTAATATATATTTTTTAAAGATATATTATCTTTATTTTTGATATTCAAGTTATAAGTTGACCAATCAGATGCCTCAGTAAAAGCATGTGATGCCCAGTGGCCCCGCCTCAAGAGTTTGATTGACAGATTCCCCCAATCCGCTCTCAGTGGGAGGGGTGTGGACTTCGAATAGCTCACTCATGATTGGCGACAGTCGTTCCTCTAAAAACGTGACTCAGACCGACTCAGACTAATCGTTGGTGAGGGGTGGTAATCGGTTGCAATATGGTGGTAGACGTATAAGGAAGTGACGGCGAAGGCTCTAGCTGGATTTTTCTAGGGCTGGAGGTAATGCATTTCCTATGGGAGACCTCAACTCTTGTTATGTCCAGTTCTTATTAACCAGAGCTACAAACTTTTCCAGTCTGAATAGATCCTGAAAGAAGTTTGAGCGCCTAAACATGTATGTGTTGTTTGATCTAAGCACATAGGAAGTCACATTTATTTTACAGCTCACAAGCTAATAATAGTTCAGCTATAAACAAACTTTTACAAGGAAAAAAAAAGTAAATTGCACTGGAAAATAGTTCATGTTTAGTATATTAATCTACTAAATGACTAACAAGCATAACTTCACAAACTAAAGCGTCAGCACTATGTAAATGGGTTGCTTCAGCAGAATGCACGTATGTAAAATGGTTTCCTATTTTAATTATAATTTATGACCAGGAAAGGAAACACTAACAAACTGAGTAAAGCAAAGAAAAAGAATTGAGGAGTTAATGTCCCTTTGCCTCTAAATATGAAACACAGCAAATCCCTGTCAGGCTAAGACAGCTGCCTCCTCTGCTGCAGGCTTTGTTGGGTTATGATAAATGTTGTGATGGGCTTCTGGAGGTTATAAGCACAGCCTATTTAATTCTATTTTAATTTCATTTCCCTTTGGGGATCAACAAAGTCTTTTTCAGTTTTATACTGTAAATTACTAGTCAGTGGCCTGCTGTTTTGTAACCTGTTTTATTTCTGTTTTTACTTAACTTTTATTGAACCAGGACAAAAACACTCAAGTTCAAGTTCAGGCAGAAGACAGCTCATTATCAACGTCTGCAAACAAATCATAAACAACAACAACACGACACTAAAATGTGCATATAATTGATCATAAAATAATACATTTAGTCATTCCAGGATTAAAGTGGGGAGAAAAAAAGGAAAACTTCAGAGGTATCATTCCATTCAATGAGTTCAGAGTTACTTTTCTGGATATTTTAGATCATTACACACAATGGTTGAGCTTTGGAAGACCACATGTTGATCCTCACATTGCCTTCTCAGGTGTTCAAGTATTCTTGGGCAGACACTGAACCCCACATTGCTCCTGGTCATTACAGGTTGGCGCCAGTCTTTGGCAGCAGTGTATGAATGTGTGGGTGAATGGCATTGTTACTGTTAGGCACTTTGAACTTTCTAAGACAGAATTAAGACACTACAATTCATTATTACACATTGTCACTTCTTAAAATGTGTGTAAGGCTTCCATCTTCTCCAGAAAGGTCATAGAGGTTGTAGTCTTACCAGAGATGCCAAACCCTCCATCTTCACAGAAACTTCCCCCCAGCTCTACCAGAAGTACCCCAAGGTGCTCCGAGGTCAGTTCAGAGACATAGTCCCCTACTGGGTTTTCCTCAGGGTCTTTTCCTGGTGGGACATGACAAGAATAATTAGAACATCCATTGACTTGAAGACTGAGAGTTTTGCCTTTTTGGATGAACTCCTCACTGCTGTCTGTCAATTGTTGAGAGGTGAGTTTCAATCCTAGGACGTCTCCCTGAGTTCTGTTTTGTCAAGTGAAACAAAATCCAAGATGTTAAATCAGCCACAATTATTTGGAGATGGAGTAGACCTGGATATCATTTTCTCTGCAGCCTTCCCACAGGGCCTGCCTCACCCATGTGGTCTTACTCAACACCCCTTTGTTGGGGGGTGTCATCAACACACACACACTTACAAATTATGTCTTTACCCCAATACCTTAACCTCTGACCAATGTAAATGATCCTAAGGTTTACTTCCCCACTCTAGCTGCAGTTTATCTCTGACTTACTTCAAGTCTTTGAACGAATTGAATTCTGAATAAAACACAAAACACACTTGACTATAACCAGGTCTTAAAAAGGCAAAACCTTAACAAGCTAAAACAAAGTAAATAAATTAAAATCCTTCACAATTGCTCCATCAAGACGAGACTATGAGACTAACATATTATACCTCCTTCACTTGTGCCAGAAGCTGTCCACCACTGTTCCATAACCGCTACAAAAACCAGACTGTTCCTCTTGAATCAGAGGTTTGACTATCATCCAAAAATACCCAAGAAAAACTCCATCCAGCAACAACCAAAGACTTCAGCTTGAGAGGTGACTCTTGTATCCCTAGCCTCATCTATATTGGCGGAAGGCTTGCTCAGTTTTTGGGAGATTCTCAGTCTTTCTTCCAGAATCTCACTACCCACATTGTAGACAGTATTTTGACAGTGAGCTTAGCAAGACGTTCCCAAACTCTGTTGCTATACCTTTGGTTCTGTCGAGTATATCCAGGCTCTTTCTCTAATAGCAGTGCTCAATAGTTAAAAGATCTACCCTTATCTTTATTTTCGTGCCCAAAACACATCAGGTCAGATGATGGCTTGTATGGCTAATGCCACATGCACTGAAGGACATTCTAATGTTCAAACATGGTGTTCATTCTAGATAAACTAAGACTGGCACCGGAGTCTATAATGACAAAACAGCTCGGGTTCAGTCACAATCACTTACTATCATTGCTCACATGGACGTTGAGTTCTTCCAGTAGAACACGTCCCCAGTCGAAGCTCGTTCTGGAACCCTCTCAAAGAAACAAAAATAAGTAATTTACTCTGTTGTGCTGTTTGGCCCTAAGCCGAAACCTCAATTTGAATCCTGTTCCCAACCTGTAGGGACATGACCCTCCTGTTCATTGGGGTGAACCTCAGTATATAATGACTGAGCTGGGGAGCAATAAGCAAACCCACACCACTATTCACAATGAGAAACTCCAATGAGGAAGAGAATCCAACCCCTCCTGAGGAGTTGGGTTTCAAATGTACCTGGAGGCGAGCCCGACTTTCTCCGCCTCCTGCACACGCTCAGAGGCTTTTCTTCCCAGTGAGGCGACATTCCATGTCTGATGATTGGGTTGTCACAGCACTCACCTTTGACAGCTGCCACGATCACCTGAAACCGGCCCCTCGGGGTCCTTCCTGCAGGTGCCAAAAGGAGGAATTTGCCAAAAACATTTTCAAACCCTGCTTTGGTGGTTGGTTCTTCAGGTTTTTAAAGCTCAGAGAAGAGTTTTTGCTGCAGCAGAAATACTGTTACGACTTCACCTCAAATTTCCATTTTTACATGACATCATTTATCTCTATTGTGTTGCTGCATGACAGAAAATCAGGAACTCAAGCAAGCCAAAGTATGATCTATCTGGCTTGACTTTGTCCATTGGAAATGTACTGGTTATCGTGTGTAACGCTTTTTTTTAAACTATAAACTGACATTTTCACTCAAAGCGAGATTTTGGTTTGTCTACAAAATATGCAAATATGACATTTTGCGTTCAAACTATTAATACAGCTCGGCGGTGAGTTAATGAAGGGGTGTTGGCTTTTGTCTTGAAACCTTTAACAATGACTGCATGTTGAGACCAGAGACTTTCACATCAGCATTTCAGCAAAATGAAGCATTTATCTTTTGCTGCTGTTTCTTGACTTGGAAAGCAGGGCTGGTTTTTCTGTGCTTGTCCCAAGGCTTGCAGAGGTAATACTACCAGTGGAAAAAAAAAAAAAAAAGAGTACCACAAAATGCATAAACCTAGAGGTAGTGCAGCTCTGCTTTGGCTCAAGGGTCTCACAGCTACAGAATTTGTGAAGAAATGAGAATATTTTGTGACATGGAAGTGAGGTTTTTGGTACACTTCCAGCAGTTCTTGGACAGAGCTCGCGTGTCAGCTCTTCACCTCTGGCGCAGCAGAATAAACCGCCTTAATATCGTGTTCTATACCTAATTAGAGGAAGTAGTTTATATCTTAAACTCTTTATCTGATCTCTCTCCTCAATTAAAAAAAAAAAGCTATGTGAATTCTCATTGATAAGATAAAAGTCTCTGGGTTCAGCAATTTTACCACAGCGCAGAAAAAGCTATTTCATATAGCTTAGAGGGTTGCCTTTGATTATTATCACATTTCCAGTGTGAAGGAAAATGTAATTATTTTTTGTGAAGTCTAAGTAGGGCCTGATATTCAGCTCTTAAATTCAGAGAGTACAAAAAATAGGTTGCTGATGTAAAGTAAAAAAAGTTTATTTTAAGAAGCAATTTAGTACTTTTAAGTCAATTAAAAAATCACAATAATTATAACAGTAATAAACCACACCGTTAATTTTATTTAAATTAATTCTTTAGTCAATTTACAATCTAGACAATGGTAATTTCATCTTTCAGTTCAGCAATATAGCAATAATAGATCCCTCCTTTTAACTGATCTTGCCTTCAAGTAAAATACATTGAGGTGGAAGATCTTAAATTGTTGTAACAAAGTAGTTCTGTGTTTCTGCACTGTGCAAATAAACAAAGAGTGAATCCATTTTCCTCTGAGGCAGGAGTCGTAGTGTGCTCATATCACAGCGCAGTTACTGAGAGATGACCGCTTGCCATGTGGCTCAAAGAAAATAGCCGTGCCAACAACTGCTTTGAGTTGATCCATCAAATTTGAGGCCAGAGTGTAACCAAAGTCCCTGCCCTCTGACGGTTTCATATGTACCGTTTCCGCCATCTTGGCAGAATGATCAATACAAACCTAGACGGATGGGTTTTTTTTCCTTCCGCGACAAGCACCAAAGATTAGATCTTTTCATTTAATAACAATTTAGCAGAGACTCCAGAGGGGAACACCTATAGTTGCTCTTCGCCAAAAATAAGAGAAAGGCACAACATTACCGGGGACATTCATTTTCTGAGGATTTTAAAATCAGCACATCATCTCACATGGATGTTTTCAAGAGCCAAGGAAACAACGCGGAAGGAAAATGCAAACGATAGCAAAAGACGTAACACAGTATTTAAATGGTTTATACATTGTACTATTGTTGTATCCACATGGTACTTGCTGTTTAATTATAATCACACTACTGCCTAACTATGTAGCCACAAGGGGGTTCCAAGAATGTGTCTCACTAGATAAAAACAGGGTTGCATCGGGAAGAGGATCCTAAAAATCTCTGCCAAACCACTCTTGAAAATCAGTTAAAGCTGATCCAATGTGGCGACCTCCTATGGGATAGGCCAAAAGGTGATCATTTGGTTCATACTTACATGAGTATATATTACTGGGTATTAATGCTGTACACACTGGGGTTTGACATAGCATCGACTAGGTATTTACGTGTTGAGCTACTGTGGGCTCTTGTGGTACTTAAGTATAAATGGATTTACGTATTGCATATATCATGGTATTTACCTTGTGTAACAAGATCGTAGGAAAACAGAAACTACCTTGAAGAGGTGCCCAGAATTTACTTTCTACTTACTTAATAAGTTTATGCGCGCTTGATGGTACTCATCACTATGTGTTAGAGGATGGGTGTTTGCATGGTACTTAAATGGTACCTTAATGTGTCTTCATGGCACTTACTATTAATGAGAGGAGAGGAAGTACACAGAAAGTACTGTTTATTGTGTGAATAAAGAAAACAAACCAAAAAAAAAAAAAAACTGTAAATAGACTTATGTAACAAAAAGTGTTGTAAAAAAGGGAAGAAAAAAGAAGTTTAGCTAATATTTCAGCAACATGCAAATGTTTTTAGCTAATTTCTTATCTACTGCGGTTTTTTTAATCTAATTTAGAGTTTAGCTTCTATTTTAGCAACATGCTAACGTTTTTGGCTAATTTAATTTACTGAGGAATCTTAGGCTGCTTTGGAGCTTAACTAGTATTTAAACTATGAGCTAGCCTTTTTTTTGGCTAATTTGGCATCTACTGAGATGTTTTAGGTTACTTTGAAATTTAGCTAAATTTAAGCAAATAGCTAGTTTTTTGGTTTTTTTTGCTAATTTGGAATTTACGAAAACTTTTTGGGCTAATTTGAAGTTTAGCTCATATTTGAGCAAAACACCAAATGTTTTTTGCAAATTGGCATGTTTTAGGGATTTTTAGGCAATTGTACTACACATTTTTCCGAAATTTAAGTCAACTTCAGCGCTCTTTCATAGTTCTTCAACAAAATGTCCAGTCTTTTAGCCAATTTAACATTTTGCAAATAGCTTTTGCGTTTTCAGCAAATCCCTTCAGCAGTTAAAATAAATTGTGTTACCATTTTCAACAAAAAGCTTCAGCATCTTCAGCAACTACTTTTCACAAAAAGCATTCACACCAGCATTCTCACAGCTAATGCAACTTCTCTCGTTGTATTTGAAGTTTACATGTTTAGCTATACTGTGTATCATTTGTACGGAGAGAGTAGTTATACAAAAACTACCTTTTAAGTATAATGAAACTGGACTGTAAAACAAAGTCAGTCCTATTTCAATTACATGATACTTGCAGTAATATATTTTGGGTATGCATTATATACCAGGTTGGAGGGAGGTTTATTGACACCTTCTGGCTGTGAGACAGCAATGCAAACAAATTACATCTCAGGGTTGATGCTTACAGTTCTCAGTTCAAAGATGTTTTAAACCTTATGTGAATTGCATTTATAGTTTGATCATTCACCAGTGTACACAATATTTTTGTTAATCTGTCTGGAATGTTGCATAGTACAACATGAGTATATGATTTTAGAAAGGTTTTGTATTTTCAACCTTGCATATTAACCTTGATTATATTTGTTTATAGGATACAAATAATCCTTTATGCTTGAGAAAAAAAAAATAAACAGTGAGAAATTATCAGTAATGAGCATTGAACTTTTTTAATGAAAAAACTGATCAGTATTGAAACTGAAAAAAGTGGTATCGCCCATCAATACTAGCAGGTCTTTTTGTTATCAATAAAGCTTTAAGATAAAAAAAAATACACATTCATTATATATATTTAAAAAAAATAAGCTTGGTAAATACAGTAATGACTGATTGATATTGCTTGTCGCTGCATGCCCAGCCTTGCACATAAGAAGCCATATCACCATTTAGCATTTAGTGGTGCAATTACAAGGCAAACAGCAATTCACATATTTAAATGCCAACAAATACACAGGTTTGTCATGAGGCATAAGTCAGGCTTTACATACTCGCAGTTCATTTTATGAATTTTTCATCACTGTTTAATGACTGTAAGGGAAATAAGCTCCAGTGCAAACATGTTTTGAGCAAACATCCATTTCATTAAAGGGATTGCTTAGATGTAGCGGTAGGAGAGAGAGTTTCTAGATCAGCAGAACAGAAAGTAGACAGAAGAGCTCAGATACGGTTCAAGCTAAGTGTCCAACTGTAAACAGACATTTAGATATAAGAACAAAACAACTCTATTGTTTCTATTGTACCTTTATTATCATCATACTTGGTACAATGAAATTCAGGTATAGTTCACTCCAATGTGAATGGTCAATCAAGATAAATAAAATAAAAAAAGAAACACCTTAAGTTACTTGTAATATGTAAAAAAAAAAAAAAAATCAGACAATGTGCAAAAATTAATAAAATGTGCAAAATCAGCCAAGTGTGCATGAGTCGCAGAGGAATATCCAAGTATCAGTTAGTCCAATAATCACTTATTATTAATATTAGAGCTATTATTAATATTATCTTTTTGACAGAAACATTTTGGTAATTGTGGTGTCACACCTGATCATTTTTGTAGCAACTTAACAGCGGTGAGGCTGTTAGGAAACCAAACTGCATCTTACTCAGACGTGGCAAAAGAAATGTTGTTTATTTCTTGATCTCTTGCTATGACGGTATTTCTTTTTCTTTGCTTCCCCTAGTGGCGGAATTGCACATTGTGGCCTTTTCTTTAAATAACCATAACTCGCCATAGAAATGGGTGTGAAACTTATTTTTTTCCCCAACATTCTTATATTTTTTTCTCTTCATGACTGGGTAGCATTGAACTATCTGGCGAGCTGGACGCGGGCCAGATGTTTGACACCCCCATCATAGAGATAAGAGAGAATTTGGGTACGACCAAAATCTTTATTTCAGTCATGTTACTTTGCCCACAAAAACTTTCTGATCAAAGTATGGACTTTGAATGAAAACATTGAAAATGACACATTAAGTTACTATGCAACAAGCTTTTAGACATTTTTAATTTGTGTAAGGTATGAGCGCCACCTTCCAGTGACAAGCTGCAACCGACAGGAGAAAACTGCAATGATCCTTGAGCTGCGTTCACACCAAACGCGATTTGCACATCAAGGGCATCACCTTATAACCCTTGTGCTGTCCTAGTCATGTCTACATTAAAAGTGGGGTCATCTGGATCCCACAAGGCTTTTTTTCATGGATGTTTGTCTTCTCTGGTGTCTGTGGCAGACACAAGATCCTGTCCATCTTTGTCATGGGAGGGATCACACAGTAATATAAGAGCGAGGTCATCTGGACCCCATGAGAGAGCACGAGGGTTCATGTTAGGTCAATGTACAGTACAGATCAGGGGTCCTATGGAGAGACTTAAGCATCAGGCCTAGAAGCAGCACGTTTTCGGCTTTAGAGTTTAAAAATCTGAACTTTTGAGAAGGACGTGTTGCGTCTATCAATCAAGGACTCATCTTGAGCCTGTGACATGTTGATCAGCAGATGTACCGGTAGTAAAATAAAAAACATGGTGGAGAATCCCACCATTCTGTGGGGGATTTGTTGGGGGTGTAGTTGTTTTTCCGTTTTTGTTGTTACCTTCTTTTGTCTTTTGCCCTCCTGTTATACTGTAAGTCTGCTGGTTCCCTCCACTTGATGGCAGATTGGCTTGTGTGCTCCTCGAGTGCTGCGACCCTTCTAGCCTTTGCAAGTGTTTAATCTAAAAGAAACACAGACTTTTTTGCAACTTCCTTCGTCCTGCGTTTGTGTCCATGCCCAGATCCTGACAGTTCTACTCCTCAACTTTATGGTTCTTCATCCAGTCTGGTCGATTTGTGTTTAAAAAATACAAAAAGTAAGTTTTGACACCACAACCATGAGTGTGGAATCTGCTGCATTCTTGTGTGTTTTCGTGCAGCACTTCTGATGTACAATCTAAGACAGAGAACCTTGGCAATTGGAACTTAAAAACCTTGTTAAGCCGCAAGAATGCCAAACTCTTTAAAACAGAATAGCTGCTTAAACACAGCAGGTGAGGACTTTGAACTTTGAACCACCAAGTAAAAGTTAATGGATCGACAGTAGAAGCAAGAGAGGCGTTCACAAACAAGGTTTCTCTATGATTTCTGGGTAGAAAATCTTTTATATCTTTTAATCTTTTAAATCACTTTTTATTTTTCTAAAAATTTACTTTTGTTTATCCATTCAAAAATTATGAATTTTACATTAAAAAAACACATCTTCAATGAAAAATCAATGTTTTTTTTTTGCTGTCAGTTCTGATCAGCAACAGAATATAAAAGGATAAAAAGGGAATATTTGGCTCAAGCAGTTTCGGTGGCGGCTATACTGCAAATGTTGAGGTTCTCTTTGGATCTGGAGTGAGTGCATCAGTGGGGCAGCAGTGTTAGGTGATCAGAGATAAAGCCAATGGAAACCAGATTAAGGTGATTTGAGCACATGAAGAGGAGATACAGTGAGTATATCGATGGAAGAATGCTGAGAGGAAAACCAAAAAGGAGGTCCTGGGATGTAGTGCAGGAGGACATGGAGGTGGTTAGTGTGAGCTGGGATGGGGTTGGATCAAGGCAAAAGATTTGCTGTGGTGACCCCTGATGGGAGCTGCAGAGAGGGAACAGAAATCCATTTGGAGAAGTTCTAAAGTTATATTTTGAAGATCAAACACAAAGCCTGAAACTGCACGACTATTTTGATTAGAGTTTCCTCTACTAAATCTGTCTAACAGATGCCTCTAATTATCCAGAAATTTGGGTTAAAATGATAACAAAACAGCTGGTTGAAGAATTCCTCTCTTAGACTTTTCATAATTGAAGAATAAAGGGAAAAAATATATATATATATTTAAAAAGTTTACTAGCTTGAACAGCTTCTTTTCATTGAAATTTGATCTTAAAACATCTAAATAAACTCAAATTTACTTCTCAAAAAAAGAACAAAAAAAAACTGCTTTTAGTGATCATTTAAGGAACTGCAATATTTGGACCTCTGGGCTGAATCCTTATATGCAGTAAAAAGGAAACTGAGGTTTTAGTGTGGGATGTATTTCGATGTTTACCTATATAAAAAACATGGTAAAAATGTAGATAACTTAGAATGGATTTTAATTATTTAAGGATGGTTTAAAAATGATTTGGGCAACTTCATATAAGTATGGAAAAGCATTAGGGCCATGGAAAAAAAATGTAATGGGAAATTTGGACTTTAATCTCAGAATTCTAACATTAAAGTCAGAATTCTGAGTAAAAAGTCTGAATTTTCCATGGCCTCTTTTTTTGTCCATGGCTCTAATCCTCATCCGTATATAAGATATTGCATAGAGAAAAATTATAAATGAATGAATGCAACTTTATTAATATTTACTTTGCAATGCCATCAGGGTCCTAAAGTGCTTGAAAAAAAGAAAATTAAACAATTGAGCAGATTAAGAAGCAGAAATTAAAAAAAAAGAAACAAAAGAATAAAACACACAAAGGACAGATAAGAACACATCAAAGTAAAAGAAAATAAACTCCCACCAGCCACTGAGTATTGAAAGCCATTCTTAAAAGGGACGTTTTTTCGTAGACATTTAAAACTGTTAAGGTTGGATGTCGTGCAGTTTCGTAGGCATATATTTCCATAACTGGGGGCTGTCAGTTAAAAAGCATGGTCACCCCAGTGTTTCTGACAGGACCTGAGAAGACATTAAAACTCTAGACTGGCTGCAAATAATGTTGGTTTTAAGCCGCTGATGCCTGGATTTATTGTCTAGCAAAAAAAATAAAAAAACAATAAAAGGAGTTGGAGACGTATTTATATCTATAGGTGTCAAGGTGTTAATGAACCATAAAGGAACCAAGAATACTCCAGTGCAGTAGTAGTAGCAGTATAGTATTAGTCAGAAAAAAGTGAAAACTTTCTGCTCAGGGTCAAAAAACAGTTGTCTTGCGTAGCACTCCTAAATGACGTCAGACAGGAGTGTACTTCACGATGTGGAATACATGCGTAATGATGTCAAGTTCTCCGCCTGCAGGCAGATGTGAGCCTGAAGGAAAGGTTGTCAATTTTCCAGTCAATTTGTGTTCTGTGATCAATGATGTACGCTAATAAAGAGCGGGGAGTGACTGAGTCGTGAACACATCTAGCAGCTCAGACTTTACCCGTGCAGGACGAGCTTCCTCCGAGCCGCTGCTCCTCTGCATTCACAGAGGGGAGAATGCAGCTGGTAAGTATCCGTGCCTGACACCTACCTGATGAGGTATTCCATGCATGAGCACATCTTCTGCAGCGCTTTATCCTCAGGTTGGTTTGGGAATGCCTTCATGCCAGAGACAATTGAGCCGTTTGGAATTCAGTCTGACATATTTGGTTATAATTCCTTAAATTCTCACGTCAGGATCTTAAGAAGGCTGCACCAGTATTTCCCAGAATACCTACTCATGAGTCACAGTCCGTGTTTTGACCTGCGCAGGACTCCACAGAAATCCTGTTTGATTTTTTGAAGGCACCACTCCTCCTGCTGCCAGTGCCTTTAAATTCCTGTAATTTCACACTCGCCACATAAACTGCATTATCACCAGAGCATTTACTCGGGACCATATTTGAAACGCCCAGAAAACAAAACAGCACATTGTAGAAAATTGCATTTCACTTTCTTCTTTCATCTTGTTCCTCTTCATAAATCCATTCAATCATTTTCCAAGGTGACTCGAGTGAATTCTGTGAACCTCCAAAAGTACGCAGCTCAAATAACACTTCCCCCATGTACATAATGTACTTTTCGTACATAAGTTGTTTACCAATTGCAGACTGAAAGCACATTTTTGACTTCATTTAAAGTTCTCTCCAAGATCTTTCTAACTCTCCATTGTAAATATTTTCTTGCAGAAAAGTAAAGTAAAGCCGGACGGTGTGTTTATGTGTTATTCGGTGTTATCTGATACACAGGAAACTCTCTTACTGGCTCTCTTCAATCTCACACTAACAAACAAATTCAGCCCCATTTTCCCAGTGGAAGCACAACAGTAAACCTGATCTCCAGCCCTGAGCTGACCCGTGATAACAAACCAGTCTATCTACTGTCTCTCTCTACCAGCCAGCAGTTTGACAAAGACAACCTGGCAACATTTAGACTGCAAGCCTCAGATTATTTCAAACTGGCTTTAATTTATTAGCATAAAATTAGCATTTTATTAGCAACAGCACATTTTGTGCACAAATTAGCATTTCATGGGCTCACGGATTAGTATTTTAGTGTCTTTTTCTAATTTTTGCCCACAAAATGCGAATAAAATGCTAGTTTGTGGCAACAAAATATTAAACTGTGGCCACGAAGTGTTAATTTGATCCCACAAAAGACTAATTTACTATTTTCCCTCAATTGTGGCTACTAAATGCTAGTAAAATGCTAATGTAGAGATAAAGTACTAAATTGTGGCAACAAAATACGAGTTTGTGTGGCAACACAATACTCATTTTCGTCAACAGAATGCTAATTTGTGCCCTGAAAATGCTCATTTTTGACTACTAAATGCTAATAAAATGCTCATTTTTGGCAAAAAAGTACTAAAGTGCGTAAGAATACAAATTTTTGTGCACAAAATGCTAGTCAAATGCTCATTCGTGTGCAGAAAAAAAGCTAATTAAAATCTATTTTGTGGCAACAAACTGTCTATTTGTGATTACAAAATGCTAATTTGTGGCGAAAAAAGCCTGTTATGAACTCAGAATTCCAATAAAATGCTAATTAGTGATGACAAAAATCAATCTGATAGAACAATTTTTCTTTTTTTTTTTTTTTTAAATAAATGTGTAATGTGTTCAGAGCATACATTAGCCTATATTAACATTTTTTTACTGCAAAATTAAACAATCATGTCACCTTTGCCTGTTCTGAACACTCGTAGTTGAGTTTAGAGCTGAAGAGCTTTGTTTTAGATGAGTCTATGCTGCTCTTGTCCCTCCCTAATCCCAAAACTATAATATATATATCCCTAAACCTAACTACTTATCAGTTCTGAACACCTGCATTGTTGTTCTTTACCCAGTTCTCATATTCTGATTGAGTCCTAATATATGTCAGACTTGTACTAAAAGGTATGTCAAACGACACTCTTATGGGTCTGTTAGCCTCCAGCATTTTCGATCACACCAGAAGCAGCAGTGAGCAAATAATATTTGTTAAACAGGACTTTCACATCATCAGATATTGAAAAGAAATGACTCATTTATCATCAGTTCAATCTGCAAAAAAAAAAAAAAAAAAATCTATTCTGTTGAAGTCAACAAACCACTGCTTTGGATTAATCAGGTAATGGTGCATTATTAGCAAAAGATTTATTACCCAGCAGTGAACAGACATGAGACTATTAGCCATCTGAGCGTTAGAATAGATCAAATGCTATTTAATGGATAATTGTTAGTCAGTCATCAAGTACCAATTCAATTACACAGAAGGAACAAACACCTTATAACTTTTAGCTTATTGTTAACTTAAGATGGAGTTGCAGTCAGCAGAAATTGAGTAATTACAAATAACTTAATTGTTATGTATTATATTGTGGATGATTACTGTTAATTAGTTAAAAAGTTATTAAAAAAAATGTTAAACCTCTTAGGAATTCTGTAGCTTATTAAAAATACACATTAAACAGAAAGCACAAGAAAGCATTCTGACTCTTTGACAAGCACACAAGAGCTCTTTTACCATGTTTTCTGCACCATAAGGTGCACTAAAAAGCCTTATTTTTTTTTCTTTTCAAAAGTAACAAACTGCCTTATAAGTCAAATATCCTTATATATGGTTTATCTCTGGTTGAGTTTATTGCTGTTAAGAGATACATGGCGGTTTGTCAAAATGTCAATGTTTTTTTAAGAGTTGCAAAAAGGGTTGAGTGTTATGTAAGTAAGTAGGTTTTGGACTGTGTTTTTAAAATGTGTTATTAATAAAGTTGGTTAATTAGCTTCGTGACCGTAGCGTTTGTTTTAGCTGCATCAGTCTGTTTTTTTTTTCGTCTTGTAATAAGGCTGGAAGTTAATAGGTGTTGTAAATATGCTAATCCTGCTAACGTGTAGCTGTGTCGCACTGGTGTTTGGTATTTATTTATTTTTTATGTAACTAACAACGTTGGGAGTTAGCGTAGTCCCAGTACTGATTGTTTAGGCATTATTAGCTTTTTCATATGTTGCAAACAGGGTATGCTGATGTTGTAAGTATGCTAATAAAGCTAGTGTGTAGTGGTGTTGGACTGTGTTTTTAACATATTATTAATAAAGTTGGGAGTTAGCGTAGTCACACTAACATTTGCTTTAGCTGTCCCTTTTTTTTCTTGATTTGTGTTGCAAACAAGATTGGAAGTTATAGGTGTTGTGAATATGCTAATACATATAGCTTATGTAGCTGTGTCACACTGTTTTTTTCAGCTAGGTTGGGATTTGGCAAAGTTCCTGTAACGTTTTGTTTTAGTGGTATGTTTTTTTCACATGTGGCAAACAAGGTTTGGAGCTACACGTTTTGCTAACACGCATCAACTAACATTTAGCAGACTGTGTTATTAACGTGCTAAATGAGCTATAAGTAAATTTATGCTAGGCAATGGCTAATATGTAGCATGTCACAAGTTCTAGAGTTACTGTGAACGCAGTTAATGAAGGTTGACTGACTTGTCACTGACTATAGTTTGGTGTACCTTAAATATATTACATAATTTCCAAAACCTTGACGTTAAAGTTATTTTCCTACATCACAAGCGTTCATACTGAATCTATATTTATTTTTCTATTTATTATGTTTATTTTTAAACTGTTTCTGAGCAAATTTAGAGCAGTCCGTGTTTAAGTCATTAAACAAAATTGTTTTATTTAACTAAACATGTCACTTGGGACATTTTAGTCATTAAAGTTGGAATAAATAGGGGAAAAAAAACACTGAAAAAGTTTTTTTTTAAGAAATAATACAAAAAAAGGGCTTACTGGAAATATTCTTATCCATCCATTTCACATTTCTACTATTTGGGGTTATGTGGGGGCTGGAGCCTATCCTGCTGTCAGATGTTGGGAGACAGGGTATGCTACATTACATTTATTCAGAGTACACTGAGTGACAGTGACTTCTGCAGAAAAGTTACAGTCCCAAGTCAACCTATCATGCATGTTAATGGAGTGTGGAAGGAAGCCAGAGTCCAAGAAAAAAGCTGCACCCAGAACCAGCCCACTGGAAAGACGACCGTTCAGAACTAGACAAAGTTGATATAAACAGAAATTCATTAAACCACGACAAGTTGGCTCCTCTATGTTTAGAACTTAGTATTCATAGACTGTATCTGTGGTGGTTTAGTGTTGACAGTGCCCTACATACAACAGAGAGCAGACATTTTGCTGTCTCACCATTTCAAGTAAGGATCTTGACAGTTCTGGGTTTTAGAGATGAGGACAAACGCACCTATTAGGCATTTTCTTTAGAGAATAGACAACAACATTCTTTTGACTCAGCAAATCTTCTGATGCTTTTCAGGCTGTGCAAGAAAAAAAAAAAAAAGGTAGTGAAAATTCTTTTTGTGAATTTCAAATGACCATGCACGCTACACATACCGTTTGAGTCCACACACTGCAGAAAACACTGATCGAACAGAGTATATAAAGGTTGTAGGTGTGAAAAATGACGCAGATACCTCACATAATAAAGACAAATGGCACTGATACAGAGGTGGAATAAGGGCTATTTATCTTCTCCCCAGTAAAATGAAAGGCATACCTGTGGTTCAAATAATGAGCAACACCTAACAAGCCCATTCTTCATCAAAACATTGTTTATTTGTGTAGTTTCTTTTATTCTGCTTCCATTTTGAGTCTTTTAAGGTACTGTCTGAGGATCCGGTCACTTATATAGCAGTCTTTCATTATTAGAACAGGCCAGTACATTAGAGCTGATCTTGCACCCAAAATGCATTTCTTCCGAGCCCCTTTCCTTGTGAGCGCTGAGCCGAGTGCACAGCATCAGTGACACAACAGCAATCCAGGGACACTGGGGAGAGATTTAGTGTCTTGCTCCAGGACATTTTAGCAGGGTGGCGGCTGTAACAGGGGATTACATGTAGGGCTTTTCATTTCAGGGTCAGCATCCCCTGATGGTTTTAGTCCACTGTTTCCCACTGAGTCCTCCCAGCATCTTAAAAGGAGTAGCACAATGTGTAAAAAATGGATAATGTACCAAATTTTAGGCACTTTCTGGGGTTCATTTGAGGAAAACTTTTACTTCCCTTCTATCTTTATTAAATTATTTCATTTGTTCACTTTTTTACTTTTGATTCATTAAGTTAAGGGTTGGAGAAGCTATCATATTTTTGGATTATAGTTGCTCCGGAGTGTGAGTCACACCAGCAAAAACAAAAGCCTGATAAAGGGAAAAAAATAATCTATTAGTCGCACTGTAATAAGTTACACTTTTCTAGACTTTTTTTCCCCAAACAAAATACGGGAAATAAAACGGAATTTAATCTTGGCAAATTATAACAACATGAAAAGAAAACAATCAAAGACAGAATATGTGCACGCTTCATTACTATCACACATTGGTGCTTATTTAGATTCCTAAAACAAAGACATAATCTTGTGTATCAGTGCAACATTTGAACAATTATTCAGATAACCATAACAAAATCAACACGTTAACAAGTCAATGAAACTCTGAATTCATATTACTTTAAACCAGGGGTCCCCAAACTTATTGTTGTGAGGGCAACATAAACTGATTTCTTCTCTGATGGGGGGCCGGGGTCACTTTTGTAAGATAACAGAAAAAGTGAAACAAACTTAAACAATTGGGTTTTTTAAGAAAGCTACACACAACCGTATTTTACCATATATCACTTTCTGTAATCTTCACAGAGAAAATTAATCTAAAACATTCCAAAAATTACTATTATTAATTATTTTTTTTTTAACTTCAACAGCTGAGCAAACAGATGAGAGCCTGAGAGCTTCTTGTGTTGGGCAGATTTTACTGTCACAACAGGGATTGATTGAGTATAAACCCCTGATGTTTTTCATGCTAAACTTTATTTATATTGATTATGTTTTGTTGGACTGGACAGAAAAGAAGAAGAGGGATGTGTGTGTGTGTGGGGGGGGGGGGGGTGTAAAGAAGGGGGTTTAGAATAAAAAGAAGATGGCAACAGAGGGAAACATCATAAAACAGCCAGGTCTAAATAGTAAATTAGAATTTAAGTATTAGATTTTTAAAAAGTCCTTTGAGCTTTGTCTGAATGAAAGGCGCTAGACAAATAAATAAAGTTTGAGTTTGAGTTTACTCGCACGTGTTTACGAGCGACCAGCACAAAAACTGATGGAAATTCCCATTCATTTCCTCGGCTAAGATGCGAATTCCTTCATTTCCTGCATGTATTTTAACTGCATCCGAGGCTAAATATTGTTGTCGGCCGCACATATTTATTTAAAAAAAGAAAGTGACTATTTGCACGTAATTTTCTTCTAAATACATACATCCAGTATTGAACGTCTTTCTTGGCCAGCTAGAATATGCAGCATTCACTTCCCACCCAGCAACGTAAACATTGACGAGAGCGGTCGGGGAAGAAGCTGTCAATGATAAATAATAACATATAATTATGAGGGAAAAGAACTTTAGGTTACAAAAGGAAACGTGAAATGAAAACAAAAATATGCAGAGCCCGAGTAGATCTCGACACAAAGTAGTTTGTCTAAATGGTGTTACCTTAGTCATTACAAGTTGCAAGCCCTGGTATTGATCTGGCAGGCCAAAAACATATGGTATCTATTCTGGTCTGTAAGGAGTGAGTTTCATGTTTTATTTTTATTGACCCTTATTTAACCAGGATAGTCCCATTGAGATTTAAAACCTCTTTTGCAAGGGAGTCCTGGCCAAGAGGCAGCCACAGTTAAAAATACATCAAAACATAAAGACAATAAAACAGTAAGACGATAAAACATTTAAAATGCTGTTACACGTTAGTAATACATAGAAACCTAAAATATGTAACATGTAATTTCAAACCACATTTACTCATTTCTCCACCATGATAAAGCTTCAAATTACTGGCACGTCCTTGTTTTGAAAAGGACACTACTTATGCTTCTCTATCATATCCGAGTCCCTGATTGGTCAAAGTTCAACTGATTTAACTTATGATGCTAGTTTTATACATATATCCTGAAAACAGACTTAAACTTTGGTAGCGACATGTGAACATGACAATTTTGAACGCGGAACACTGAAATCTGTTTTCACGTGCATTTATGCACTTTTCATTGAAAGTGGTTACTTGAACGTGCGTAAACATTGGATAAGACTGAGTGACACTTCTTCTACTGCTTTCCATAGGTAGCAAATACTGATACACACACCTACAGTGCCCTCTAGAGGTTGTTGTTATTTTTGTCAAACAAAATCATATATACAGCACATGAGTATGAGTCGCAATCCCAGCCTAATAATTCAAAAAGGAGAGACGTATACTCCCAAAAATACAGGTAACTTGCATAAATAGTTGGACTAAAAATGCAGTCTTGCTTCCTGACATTTGTTATTGCCTGGGTCTCATGTGATCAGTAGTCTGTGATCAACACTGAGGCTAAAGAGCAGAGCACTGATTTGCAGCCACGCTTCATAAAGAGAGCTATCAGTGTATTAATGGAGCCACGCTGCTGTTCAGAGCAGATGGCCGATCAGACTCCATGCACTGGTTTAGAATCATGACCCGACTGTGTCTTCGCTGGTCCGGCCCCTCACAACAAAAGCTTCTCGACTTTCTGTATGAGTTTGCTGCAGCTTCCCTCCACAGAACACGCATACTTTATCTGGGATTCTGCATCGTTCAAAGGGCCGTTCACATTGACGGATGATAGCAGGGGATGGGCTCCAGTCCCATGATGCAACTTTGAGCTCGACGGAGTGGGTTATAGAGTGAGCGGATGTTTATAGAAACCAAAGCAAAGTTTTTGCATGCAGTTGCTGCAGTTTTTGTCCATCGCCCAAAAGATCAACAAATCTTCTCGCCTCTTTTATAGAAGCAAATGGATTTGGGTTTAATGTAAAGCAGAAATTTCTTTTTGCACCATTAACTTCTTTCACGCTTTTATGGATCAAAGCCTTTTGTTATGGAGAAGCTAAAAACGCCACATTTCAGAGGCTGGATTAAAGCTTTTTTTTAAGATAGAATCTGCTGATGACAATGTTGTGTTGGAGAAGTGAAGTCTTGAGTCAATCACAGGCACTTCTTGTAAGATAAGGTTTAACAAAGATTTGTGAAATATATGAAAGACAAACCTTTCATTATGAACATTGACTGTATAAGAGAACTGGACTGAGTGACCCATCGCGTTCCAAACAGGAAGTACCGCTGGCTCCAAGAAGCACAACATTCCATTGACTTCTTTAGAGAAATAAACAGCCATTACTCAGTCATTATATTTGTCAAAAAAACCTTTCCTGTTCTGATCTCTTTATTTAGCATGTTCTAATCTTAATTTTTCTGTTCATAATTTATTTTTTTTCTTTGTAGTGCAAGTTATTCATGTTTTTTACTGGCTAATTAGATGCCTCAACAGAAGTCCAACATCAAAAGTTTGACACACATGACTTTCAGGTGTTAGGGGTGTGGCCTGCCAACAAGCTCACTCCTGATTGGTTCTGAGACATCTCTCATTGAGAAATAAATTAAAATGGATTAAGATCTGCAGGGCCCCGGAGAACACTATCAAACTCGATTGCACAAGGGGCAAAATCCAAAACACACTTTAAGATAAACATTTATCCACTGTTATGTTTTAGATGTGTTTCTCTTTTTGTTTGTGGTTCACCTTTTCTTTTCTTCCTCTGTGCAGGCTGACTGTAGCTCCTCCCAGTTGATCTCCACCCTCTCCTGATCTCTGTGGAGGAGTCCACAGCTGTCTGCACTTAGTTGATTTAGCTTGCTCCCTATTTAAGTTGAGGTCCTCCTGTGTTCGGTTTGGTTTGTTTTGTATGCGCTCCCTGTGGTTTCCCTCAGCTCTTTACACACCAGTTTTTGCACCTCTTCCACTGAGTTTTTTTTTGTTGTTTGTTATTAAATCATTTGTCTTTTAACTAGTTTCTGTGCCTCCTTCCCTGCATCTGGGTCCTCGTCAACCAGCCTGTGACATCCACACATAATAAACTAAATTGCTAACATTTTTTAACTTAAAACACTTAATTTCTTTAAAAAATAAATGAGTAAAAACAGACAGTAATATAATTCTTGAATAAATTAACTTTAAACCTTAAATAACTTTCAATATTTACATAATAATATATTCTGTCAAAATTATATATTATACAGTCTTGGAAGTCGCCTATTCTGGCAATAATGGCGGCTGATACACTGTATGATGGGATTTGTCGTGATGGTCGCACACATTGGGCCTGCTGTTAGATCTGGCAGCACAAATAATTGTGGGACATCATTCCCTTTGCCTGTCTGGGTGGATTGGGGTTCAGGTGTGGGTCTTGTCGATGTGTTTTGTTGTCTGGTGGTTTAATTTTGTTTTGACCTTAGTTCCTATTAAGTTATAGAGGTCATTAATTCTCTCAACCTCCATAATTTTGCTTTAATATGTTAGCAAGACAACATTGGGGCGTTAATAATAATAATTATAATATAAAATGATCTGGAGGACCGGATATAATTATCCCGTGGGCCAGATCTGTATCTGACAGTCAATGGTTTAAAAACACTAAAACAAAGAACAGGACCCTGCCCCCACTGCTGTTACTTTGAAGATCCTCTGCTATGAAGAAAAGCCACAACGCACTAGCAGAATATGTAATGGAATGAAAGGCTTTATTTGTGTCAGCTTCTATGGTTGTGTGTGAACTGCAGTGGTATTGTGTACACTTTTTCTACTTTAAAGGTAAAGATTATTTAAGCCAACAGGTATGTGTGTTACTACTGAGTGTGTGTGTGTGTGTGTAGAAAGGCCCCGCCCATTCCAATTGCTATTTAGACCTGGTTGTTTTATGAAGTTACTACCCTCTGTTATCATCTTCTTTTTTTCTCTAAACCCCCCTCTTTAACCCCCCCTCCTCTTTGTTTCCGTCCGGTCCAACAAAAAAAGTAAAATGATACAACATTATCAATATAAATAAAGTTTAGTATAAAATACAACAGGGGTTTATACTTAATAAACCCCTGTTGGGACATTAAAATCTGTCCAACGCAAGAGGATCTCAGCACGTTTCTGTTTGCTCAGCTGTTGGACAGGACAAGTTAAAAAAATAAATGAATAAAAAATAAATAAATATACTTTATTGTCGTATATCGTGATATATATCGTTACCGTGATATCAAATATTTATATAGTGACATACATTTTTTTCCACATCGCTCAGCACTAAGCAGCTAACAGGTTTTCTCAAAGTTAGAGAAAGAAGAAGAAGAAAAAAAAACATATAAGAATGTAAAGAATCTGAAGGCTGTAATAGACCAACTCAGACTGACGGACCAATCACAGCTTACTAACGATTTCAGGTTCTAACATGGCGTCATCTGTATCATGAAAAAAGGGTGGGACACTGAGGCAGGGGCGCCACTAGGGATTTTGGGCTCCATGAAAATTATTTTTACAGGGCCCCTAACAGAGTGCCAAATTTGCATTAGGGGGCTTTGTGGGCCCCACCCTCTTTCTGGGCCCCTAAGATCTGCCACCTTTATCCCCCTTTTTGGCACCCAGCACTGAGGTAAGCCATTTTTTCTGTAGGTAATGTCTGTAAATCAGTCCAGTTTTCATATACAGTCAATGACCAAAAAACAAACAAACAAAAAACACTTATTGTTTAGAAATCTGCATTCAAAAAGGGTGACGAGATGTCAGCGGACCTAAATGCCTCTCCAGCATTGTTTTTCCCTACCCCGCCTCCTAAAAGCTATTTTAGATCAAAAATCTTGTACAGTTATTGCTGTACTTGAGATCTCAACAGGGGCCCTTGACTCAAGAGACAGTCCCTTAAACACTTCTAAACCGAGAAAGCAAAGGCATGTTCATAGATGAGCAGATGCTGCCAAGACGAACAAAAATATCAATTTTATCTTAAAACTAACAGATTTACAGCCGTATTCCCACGGCGGGTCTGGAGCCGAATGCGGCTACTCCCAGAGGCTGGCTTTGTATTCCCCCGCTCTCTCTGGAGTTAAACAATGCTGCAGCCAGTCGCTGTGATGTGAGAAGAGAAGAGAGGGGAAGGATGAGCGCTCCGATTCCACGCAGCAGATGTTGAGGGAACGAGGGCCTCCAGTACCAGTGAGGCAATTACATACAAATGTAATGATTGATAGATTTTCCAAGAGCGTAGTTTACCGCTGTGCTGGTGTCAGAATTAGCATGATGTACGACAACGCACGCACAGAGGTAGAAGGTAAAACGCTTCCACAGCGAGATCAAAAAACTACTAACGGAGCTCAGCAGGTTTCATTCAACTCGTGTTCAAAAGTGTAATCTTAAACAAACAAGGAGAAGCACCACATTTGTTTAATGATATGGATTATTATCTGAGAATCAATAATACCGCATGTCGAATGTAACCTTGGTTTCTACAAGGGAAACCCCGTAGAATGCATTTCTTCAGTCAGAATTTCAATTTTCCTCAACGATCAATGAAAACTGTTTATGTAGCGTAATGAAAAGGCTGTTATGTCACAGCTGTCCTTACGGGTGACTGTTAGCGGGTGAAAAATGGGCAAATCTGTATGCAGGTGGCAAAGATTGTAGACTCATTATGCCGATGGGAAAATTTGATGCTTGTTTTTTTCTGTGGGTATGCTATGGGCGAGAGGTTGTAGCGAAAGCATATGCAAGGGAAAGTCAGGGTGAAATACCCATTGCACAGATTTTTCATTTTTGTATCAACCCTCTGAACCCAGTGTCTGTAGATATTGTCAAAGTGATAAGTGTGCACTCCTTGCACTGTTGAATTTTTAGGAAATTAGCCAAACAGCGTGTATTTTGTGTGTCCTACAGGCATGTAAGCCTCACAACTGTCCATACGCATCTGCAGGCAAAAAAAAAAGATAAAATCAGCAAAGGTGGCTCGCACGAAATATAAAATTGTAGATCACCTGGTGCACCTCCAGGGAGAAAATGTTCATCGCTTTTTCTTTCTATTGGCGTGTTGCGGGCCACGGGGTGTAATAAACACGTAAACGATATGTAGCAGTAACTAAGGGGGAGGATCTGAGTTGCTAGCTTGTATGAATTTATTTTTTTTAACCACCTAAATGATATGCATTGCAAAGGGAAAACGTATGCTCCCTACATGTCTTTTGTGTGTCCCTATTGCGCCACCTGGCTGTTGCCTCCATGTTTAAAGCATTTGCATGCAGTTAGTAAGGAACCTGTTCTTGTATCTCACTGATGACTAGAGTGCTGTGTAAAAGGTACCATGCAAAAGCTTCACTAATACTTCTTACATTTGTATAACTTGTTCTTACCGAATGCACAACAGTTTTACAGTCAATATCCTCGTTTCCACTGAGCAGTCCGGTACGGGGCAAATAGCACGGGATGGACCAGTTCATTTTGGGGAGCATTTCCACTCACTTAAGCCTCGCTTCCACTCGGCGGTTTGTGGTGTAAACCATTAGCGTGTTATTGTGCCATTTTAATGCAATGACTAGAAAAGCAACAAGAATGGAGATCATCCAGCAGCTCCTCTTTTTACTTTCCGTACATTGTGTATCACAGGAATTTAATGAAGTTTGAAAGACAATTGTGGGCAGCTAATAAAATATATTGCTGTAAAATGGAAAACGGAATCGCTAGCTTAGCTATATCGGTCCTTTCTAATGTAGGTTTCTGCCAATCAGCGGGTGGCAACAGTGACTCCGCCCCAACTGACCCGTTCTATTTTTCTATGCACCTACAACGGATGGGGCCCTCAAGAGGTACAGGTTGGAACTGTTTAATGGGTCAATTTAAAAATGGAGACGTTCAAACTACGAACAAGATTGGTTCAATTGAAGGTCCTACATAGAATTTACTGGACACCCAGTAGGCTGCATAAGGTGGGATTAGCAAAAACATCTGCCTGTTGGAAGTGTCAGGATGCTACAGGCACTCTTCTACATATGCTCTGGGAATGCCCCAAAGTTCAGAGCTACTGGTCATCCATACATAAGGAGGTGGAGAGGGTGGTTGGTCAAGACGTTCCCTTCCAGAGTAGACTTTATGTTCTAGGGGACCCCTCAGTTCTCAGTCGTGTTTCATCTCCTCTCTCACAGTGGATCCAAACAACGGTTATGCTGGGTCGGAAACTGTTAGTGAGAGAATGGAAGGGCCCATCGACTCCATCCTTTACTCACTGGCAAACCTCTCTGGGTCAACTTGCAGCGCTAGAAAGGTTATCATATAGATTGCTAAACAGAATGGATGACTTCAACAGCAAATGGTCTCCCTATTTTGAACACATAGGTCAACGACATCTCCAGCTCTAGAAACTAGAAATGATCTCAATTCTCTGTTACGTAATGTTGTATCCTTTTATCCATGCATAAGGGCTAACTGTCAGATTGGGCATCTATTTGTTTTTTTTGTTGTTGTTTTTTTTTTTTTTTTTTGTATTACTTGGGAGTTTTGAAAAGGGGTGGTTGTTTTCTGTTTTTTCCACATTAAACTGTTTCTCAGTGCTGTATTCTGTCTTTGGAAAAACGAATAAAGTTTAAGTCATAAAAAAAAAATGGAGACGTTCAAAATACCGGAACCGTACCGTACCAGACGGCTCAGTGGAAACGAGGCTTAAAGGTGAATTCACACCGAACATGGTTTGTGCTGCAGAGGTGGCCAGTTTGAATGTTAAGTCAATGGTACAGACTCAAATCGAGGTGATCTGAAGTCCCTCATTGCAATGTGAGCGACCGGCATGGGGGTCCATTTGAGTAGCAAGCAGCGAATTTGCCACGCGGCAAAAGAGGGGCGGACCATGTGAATTTTTGTTCGGTGTGACTGCACCTTTATGCCTCGTTTCCAATGAGTGGTCCAGACCAGACTGGATCAGAGAAATTTGTAATAGAATATTGTTCAATTTTTAATTTTCTATTTATTAATTCTCTGTTAGGTTTAAATGGAAAAAAGTGGGAAAATACTACAATCTTCTCTTCTAGATACAAAAGTAATTCATGATCAAAGAGTAACGATTACAATCTGTTTTTTGTAAAACCGTGTTTGTAATAAACTTGTTTTCTCTCTCTGTATTAGACCCCTACATAAATTAGGCTTAAAAACTCCGCCTCACGGACGACAAAATACCCCCACTAAATCGAAGTGAAGTAAAAGGGGCCTCTAGTATGAGCGGATCAATATGCTGATCTGAGGCTGCTGGTTAGCCAAAGAGACACATGTAAAGCAGGTAATTTAGGACTTGGCTGTGGCTGCACTAATAAAAGCGGGTCTCGCCTGAGCGCGCACCGAAGCATCCCCCGACACCACAAAACAACAGGACACGGGCCAGCACGCACACAGGAACAAATCTATTCCTCCGGTGCCGGAACTCTAATCCATTAACCAGTCAAGTGGACACACAAAGAGGCCAGAACTGCCACTTTCTACGTTTGATGTACAGGAAAATCCTTCCACACTGTCTTTCTAATGAAACAACTCCAGTGGAACAGAAAAAGCAGAATATGAGGAAGAAAGTGATTACAGTTGTTGCGGGTGTATATTCAGCACAGCAGTGCAGGTCACTGACTGGAGCAACTCACTGACTTAACTAGAAGTGATTTTTTTTTTTTTTTTGTGGCCCGGAGCAATGCAGCTCAAGCTCCCTGCTAATAGAATGGAATCCCTCATTCTTTATACATATTTCCAGTTTGTTTTAACTCAGACTCTTAAATATTGAATTCCAATAGGTATACTAAGGTAAATGTGTCATTAATTGTCACCAGGACTGTTTTTGAAAATATGACCAAAAAAAAAAAAAGTGTATTTTCTATGGTCTTGACGACTGTGAAGATGCTTTGGAGCAGCTGCTTAGAGTTTGGAAGTCTTTTACTTGTCAAAGTCAAGTTTGGTACATTTTAGTAGACAAGAACAACAGCAGGCTATCATCTGATTATCCCATTAAAACTACGGTCACATGTCACAAAAGGCAGCAACAGAGCAGCATCTTAAATGCAAGTTTTTTAGCAAAATGACCAAACTGTGCAGTGGACCTCTGAGGTTTTAGGAAAAAATTTAAATTGGTGTGGATCATGGGACACATACGAACACACTGTTTTTAAAGTTGGCTTTATTGAAAATAAGGGAACTAGTGAAATTAAATCAGCGCTCATTATGTACAAAGCCAGAAACAACTTACTTCCTGTACACTGTAAACCCTGACTTAGCTGTAAATAACATTTTGAGTAATCATTCATTATTATTTTTTAGTTTTGTGTCATTACTTAAATAAATTTGTTGTTTGACACATTAAAAGATTAGTTTCTAAATGTTACTAATTATGCTATGTAGAGATCACTACTGTTCTTTTAGTATCTTTCTGCAAGAGTGGGCGGAGCTTATATCAAAACTGCGTTTCATGAAACTGGCTCTAATTCTGCCCTTATTAATTAGCACGTCTTTGGTCCTCCTCCTTACAATTCTTTCATCAGCATCAGAATTGCTTTAAGCTGAGTTTCTCTAGTAAAATTTGATTTATTTATTGTTCATAAAAGTTTGCTTTTAAATCCTATTTTTTTCCCCAGAGTTTGAAGCGCTGGTTGTTAGCCAAAAATGGGCTATAAGTAAGCATTGTTTTTTTGTTTTTCTTGATGATCAAAATGTAAACATGTTTTCTCCTTTGGGATTTTAAGAAAATTTTGTTGTAGTGACCAAACCATTCCCAACTATCGTCCATCATCATTGTCCAAATCATTTCTGTTTTCATAGGAAATTTTCTGCACTCTGTTTTAAAAAGTTTTGTACAGCTTTTTTAATGTATTAAAATAGTCTGAGTTTGTAAGGACTTTGCCACTAAAAGTGAAGCAGATAATTAATCAATGATCAAAATTAAGGATTTTACTGTCTTTTGCAAGTGTTAAAACATCAGTACCAGGATAGCTTAGTTGGTTAGGTACAGGACTAGCATGCAAGAACCCAGGGTTCAATTCCCACCTGAGTAATGTTACTTTTTGAAAACATAATGTACTCATGATTATAAGTTATGACTACTATATTTCATTAAGTAAACTTTGCTAGCATCATTCCTTTTGACAAATGTATTAACGTACTGTTTTAGGTTAATTGAACTAAACTTGTCTAGTTTTGGATCTATGTAAAAACTTAAGAAATTTAAGGCAATCTGTTTCAACGCACTGTTTTAGTAAACTCAACTAGTCCGGGCTAAGAGTGTAAACATACAACAAACATTCAAGGACTGAAATGAAGGTTACGATGTAAGAAAACAGAAAACGTGCCTGTCAGTTTGTGGAGTGGATTTATGGAATGGGTTGGATGAAGGTTTTAAACAAAGCAAAAGTCTACATTAAAAAAAAAAATGTAATTTTTGAATCTTTACATGGTCGGAAATGATTAGTAATAAAAAAACATGAGCAAATGTCCTCTGTGCATAGGTGTTCTACAGTAGGTGTTTGAAGTCCTTTTGAGCAAAAAAAAACTAAGAATTTGTAAAAATTTGTAACAAAAGGTGTTGTAAAAAGGGGTGGGGTTACACTACTACTCTTTTTCACAAACCACTCCTGGCACAAGCCACATTTATTAATTTCTCCCTCATAATCAGTTTCAAAAAGTTGGCAATTCTATGACTTACAAGAGACTCCATCCACACATCACTAACTATCTTTCAACTTTCGGTCAGTAAATACACACATAGACACATAGATACAAACCCACACACACATAGAAACACACTGCACTGGTCAAAGCGGTTGAAACAAAACAGTATCCCATCGGTCATAACTGTGACCAAACATAAAAACAGTTTTTCACACACATTTCCATGAAAATTTCTAAAAAAATATGATTGATTGTTTCAAAGGGACACTAATGACATTTGATTTGAATAATTTTATATCTGGGGACAATTTGGGAATAAATGCATTAATTTTATTTTTTGTCTACATGTTTTTACATAGACTTTGTATTGGAAATGACCACTTGAAGACGTTTAGTTGAGGTCAGTGAGAATGTGGCTTTAGGCTTTATGATTTGTTTTTAAGAAAAGACCATCTTTGTAGGAAAAGTAGTTTAGAAAATGGAAACAATTCTAAGACTTGTGTAACAAGAAAAATAATCGAAAGATAAATAGAAACAGTCTTCAATACAAATTTTGTTTATGTCCAAATTCTACATAATCCCTTCAATGCGGGTGGCAGAACTATAACATGAATTGATGACTGGCAATGTCTCCAAGTATCTCCTCGTGGTCCAGTTAAAGATTTTTTTTAATACATTGTATCCCTCATGCTGGGAAATATTGAACCTGTACATCTTTTCTTGAGGATTCATCATCTAAAAACTTAAAGATAATGATTTTTTCGCAGATAGAAGGAGAAAAGAAAAAAGACAACATTTCATTATTGGTGACCCAAAAGCTGATGCACCTGAAAAGAATAACTGAAACTATTTTTATCTGAAAAAACCTTCTTTTGTTTCTCCTGCACAGGTGACCTGTGCATCTCCCAGTCGGTGAAAATACCACGAGAACCAAGAGCCGGAGAGTTCGACAAGATCATTCGGAGGCTGAGCGAGAACCCCAATGCTCGAGCGGTCATAATCTTCGCCAATGAGGATGACATCAGGTGAGCGAATGCCGGCTAGTTTGCTCGCCATCCCGGCACTTCTCAGTCACTAGATACATTTTTTGAATGAAAGTTTCTTAGAATTTACTGGAGTTTGATCATTGCAGCTTGCATGTTTGTAACTGACACACAATATGCTTGTCTGCTACACAAAGCTGTCTTTTCAGTCAAAATATCAGAAATTACAGCTTTAAATAGGTTGTATCATCTTTTCCAGTTACCAGTGCGTTGAGTAAATCCAATACTCCTTTAAAAAGCTAAATAGGCCAATATTTTACTGTCCCCATCTATAATAATCTAGCTTTTTAGGACATGTTATCAGTGTCCCCGTTTTCCCGATAGAATCACAAATCACCCCGTGCAGATTCATTATCCAACATTAACAAGGATGGTCTAAATTAGGAAACAATTCATTAGAACTTAGCTGAATCAACTCTGTTGTGAGTTTTTCAGGGGAGGATATTTCCCCGTAACTGGTCGGGGTGATGACCTAATTTTAGTGGAAGCAGACAGTGATGAGGGGCCGTCCCCTGGCAGTGACCAGGGCAGGAGCCCCAGAGCTCGTCCAGCTTAGGTTCTGATGAAAAGAAACAGACTGGATATGTAATAATTGCGCAAAGCTGCGAGGGATCTCGAAGCAGAGCGCCTGCTCTACCCTTGAACTCAGTCTGTGTGAGCAGAAGCCTAATGAACCCACATTTGGATGCATGAAAAGCATAAAAAACTAGGTTTTCTGCAAAGAAATGAAACTATACAAAGAAATATGTCATATATAAGAGAAAATAAAGATAATAAAAACACACAAGGTGAAACATTTAGCTTAATACATGTATTTAACTGAAAATACAACTGGAAATAATTACTACTTTTTGTAATTACGTTTTTAATTATTTTTAAGTTTCTGAATTTTAATCATATTAAATTTTATGATTTTACTCATGTTTTGTCTATTCTTTTTTATTTCCTTGTGTAATTTTATATATTTTTGTACAGCACTTTTAATTTCCATGGGTACAAATGTTTTTTTCTAAATAAACTCATAAGCTTTCTTAAACATATTATTAATATTAGTAAAATCATGATTAGAAGATCATCTCACTTTATGCCTTAGCTTTGTTTGTTTATGCCATTACTCACTATTTCTTCTTCTATACCTTTTTCTGATATTTTAGATACTTCTACGCATGTTGAAATGATTTATTCCAATCAAATGTGAATTGTACGCAAAAGTTTAAGATAATAAGATAAAGTTTTACACAGTTCAATTTGAATACGATGTTTGATCCGATTGAAGATGTTTTATTCGCAGTCATAGTTTTTAGTAATTCAATAAAAATTTGCCTCTGAGTTGTGGGCGGGACCAACCCCGCCCCCCTTTTCTCTCTCGAATTGAACGGAGCTTGTGGCTCACCCAGAATAATTCCTACATCACACATAAGCTCTTTACAAAACGACATATTTTTCTGTTCTTGATTTGAATAATGAATAAAAAGATACAATGAAATGCTATTTTTGAGCCTAGTTTTCTTAAGATATGTCATCAATCATACAAAAAAAAGCTACAATAACATGTTAAAAACCCTGTTTTTATCAGAGTGGTTCTTTGAACTTTCATAAAAATATCTATTTAAGATAAGCCTAAACAGACACAGGATTTAAAGATGAAGAGATCAAACAGAAACGCTTTTTAAATCTCAACTCTTTAGAATAAAACTGTTTGATCTCATCTTCAAAAACATACTTTCTTAAAAACAGATAAAACATTGCATGTTCTCCTGGGTGTATTTATAGTCCTTATTCTCAGTCGCTATAAAGCTTTTTACATTTTGGTTTGAATTAATCGAAGAACAAACCTTGTATCCATTCTTGGATGAGTTTGAGGCTTTTACTGTCCAATAGAGAGAAATTTTGAAGGATTATGTGTCATGACATAAAAGGTGATTCATACTAATTTCCTCCATACTGCACTATAAGGGACGGTTGAAGCTTCACACACCAGGGGGGCTGTGTTTCTATTGGATCTCCCTGTGGTTAAGCTTTATTCATGCAACAGTTGAAGCTGAGCGCTTTGATATTTATTTTCCTGCACTTGCGTCGTTTGGCAGTAAATCTGGTCAAATACGGTGAAGATGTCATTCTGCCGCGGCCAGGGAGGAAACATGGCAGCTTGATGAGAAGAAATGGCTTTCTAAATCTGTCTTTGAGTAGCTTTGTGTTTATATATTCCGAATATTTTGGTCAAGCTCAGTCGTACACATCAGCTAAACTCTCATGTCAGGTCGCATTTGAATGGAACCGACACAGATTCATGACTCAAACACATTGGGTGAACATCCTGACAAACTGTGATACGAATGTTTCTCTGGTTCATAGGCGGCTTCTCCAGGCAGCCAAGAAGGCCAATCAAACTGGTCATTTCATCTGGGTCGGTTCAGACAGCTGGGGATCCAAAATTTCCCCAATCCTGAACCAGGAAGAAATGGCGGAAGGTGCTGTCACCATCCTACCAAAAC